>VZRR01002333.1:392393-467034 GCA_013398015.1 Oreocharis arfaki
AGTCTCGCGGCAAGCTGGGTGAGCGGCGGCGGGCGCGGCCGGAGCGAGGGGCGGGGGGCGGCAGCGCCGGCGGCTGGGGGAGCACGGCCGGGCTGGGGGAGCCCCGCCGGGCGCTGCTCCCGCTGGGTCCCTGTGCTGCCGTGCCCCCGGCGCCACGGGACCTGATCGGTGCGGGCCGGCCACTCTGCAGAAGGGGCTGTCCGCGGCAGCCTTGGCCTCTGAGTTCGTTTGTTTGTTCTGCGAGATCAGGAGACCTGTGAGAGGTCAGTGCTGGGGAGACAGACGTGTCTGTAGTGTCTGAATGGGTTTTGTCCGAAGAGCCGCGGTGCTCACGGCCGTGGGCAGCAGTGGCCGGCCTGCCTGTGCCTCCTCAAGCACCTGGCGAGGGAGGAGAGCAGCAGCCGTGGTGCCCAAACTGAGGCTGGTTCTGCTGCTGCTGCAGCGAATTACCATCTTCTTCACATCTGATTTCTAATTCAGACGTTTTACTAACGCGTGGCACTGTAGTGGAAAGCATGGTGTAAAGAAAAGAAAGCTAAAGACATTGCTCTTAATGACAAATAGGTAATTTGTTTAACTCATTTAATGTAGGTTGTTATTTTCTGCATTTACTGAGTGTAGTTAGCGATTTCCTAGACTGTCACTGAGCTGTAGTTAATAGCGATGAACTAGAAATCTCTTGTGTAAAATTTCTTCTACTTTTCCTGCCTTAAAAGGATATATTTAGAGTAATATCTGCCTGGCAGGTGACATCTTACTACTTTGTCTGTTGTACATAACGCTGCAGAACTTGTAAAGATTATGCATTGCTTAATTAAGGGTCTCAAGGATGTGAAAAAACACCATTCTGAACCGAGTTTGTGGTGCCTAGGAGTGAAAACAGGGCACTGAGACTTCTGGTATATACAAGGCTAGGAACTGTTTTGCAAACATTGTGGATTTGCTTTCTCATATTATTTGACTGTACTAAGATATTTAGATTATTAACAATAGTTAATAGCATAAGTTTAAGTTTGTAGGAAGAAAAATGCACATCGTGTTCCTTCTGGCGTTAACAGTAGAAGTGTTAACAGTGGATTTGAGTGGCATGGGAAATTTAACAATGAGTTTTTAACAGAGTCCACATAACTTAATGTTGAGCTGTATGAATGCCATTGGGATTTTACTTCACAGCATTTCTTTTCCACTTCGCTCTCTCTGAACTGCATATTAGAGATTAGGACCCTGGAAATTGCAGTGGTTGACTGCTTGAGTTGAGGGAGGCCCTTACTCTACATACTTTTCAACTGAAAGTTCTTACCAATTATAATCGAGGCATTTTTTTTGCAGGGTCTCAATAACTGTAAACAAACATTTGAAGAAGAAAGTGAATGAAATTGGAAGATAAAGCAAGCAAGTGTTGCCATAGTGCTGAAGGTTCTGTGGTATTTTGTATACATCTGCTTTACAGTGGTTCATAGCGATGGCTTCAATGCTTCTGTTGCTGACAGTGTGTGTTACTTAAGGGAGATCTACCTCCTGGCATGAAAAGAATAACATAATGTGTGTGAGAATAAAGAATTTTGCCTGTAAAACTTGTTCCTCCTTAATATATATGCAATGGACATGTTTAGTGTACATATTTAGAGGATTAAAATGCTCATACTGCTTTGGGACGAGAATCTAATTACTATCTTCTGCTGATTTGATTTCTTAAGGAAAAAGGAAGGCTGTTGTAAAGTTTCTTTAAAAGTAAGGTGGAAAGAGTTGCTTTGTGTACAACTTACTGGTGACTCTCCAAAATCTGTGGAAGAAGGGGGAAAACGACTTTCTGCAGCAGCTTTGAACTTGGATTCTGTTTTTTAGTGTGAGATTATGCTTTGTTAAAAAGCTTCTTGCTGTCTGAATGTCTCGCTTTTCACATGTTTGGTATGTATTTTATGACTAGCAAATATGACGGTAAAAAACCAGGTGTAATGAAACCTTAGTGTTTGGTTACATTTCTACTGAGCTGCATCATGGGAAATGGTTTTCTCCAAATCAGGATAATTAATTGGCCTAATGCACTTGGATGCCAGTTTTTCTCCCTGCCCCCTAAAAAAATGGTGTGGGTGTGTGTGAAGTGATACTATGATTTGAGGGTAAGGACAGAGTAGCTCTTTTGGTCTTTCGTTTGCGTTTCAGGGGATGCTTTTATGTCGGAAGACTCGTTGCACAGCATTTGGGGACTGGGTTTTGAGCTATGCCATGTGTTTGCATTGATATGTCATATGATAAACGGTCATCTTGGAAAGTTCTTCTAAGAGTTAGGCATTGGCTAGGAAAACCAAATGACTTCAGATTTGATAGCAAAATAATTGTGCAGTTTTATCAGCAGCTCTAGAAATGTTCAGCTGTACTTCCAGACAGAAAGGGCTTTATCCAATTCTTTCACATACGAGCAACTCCGGATTCTGTAGTGAACAGTTAGGGGCTTTAATTTCAGTTTAATAACTTAAAATATCTTACCCATAAGGTTAAATTGGAGTGTGTTTCTGAGTGAAAAAAGAATAGGAACCTCTTTTTTATCTATAAGACTTTATATGGGTAAACTCGGTCACCTTGGCAAACTTTTCTAAGTTAAAAAGTGTAAGACATAAGCAAATTACTATTACAAATGCTGCTCCTTTTTGTGACAAAATCCTTTAAAAGGGTATTGGTAAACCTGTGGGCTTCTTCATATGAAAAATAACTTCCTAATTAAAAAAAAGTAAATCAGAATATTAATTTTAACTTCTTTGCAGCTCTTTACAAACAGTTTGTGGTGGTAAGATCACAAGCAGAATATGAACAATTTGCAATGCTTTTTTTTTTATGAGATTTGTACCTACAGCTATTAATCTTTCATATTCTTTTCAGGTTTACATGGAAAATTAGCATTCTCTCCAGACTAAGCTGTCCCTAATTGTCAGTGAGAACTTTAATGTTTTTGTGTAAGCCTGGTGTAGGTACGTGTCCGTTAGCTCTAGGAATGCACAGCTCTAATAGAGAATATTGCACATGAAAGGCAAATGTTGAGGTTTCACTGTTGTTCCTGGAACAGAAGAACAGAAGTAGTGTCTGACTGTCCCTTTTGGGTTTTGGAAGCCTACTGAGTGCAGCTCTGCCTTTGATGCAAACTGACCTAGCATTTAACTTATTTAATGTGTACCATGCTATGTCCTGCAGTTGTGGGTGCCCTTGTGGTGAGCTGGATCACAAAAATGGTCCAGCTGGATGTAATCCATCCCTATCTTCTCCTCCCTCCCCAAGATTTTATAATTTATTGGTGGGGAGAAGGAAGAGGAAAGTTCATACGTGTTCTGGTTCTTCTGTTAAAATAATTGTGTTTTACAACACCAAACACTAGAAGCACTTCAGGTTTGGCCAGGGAAGTGGGAGAGGATTGAAGTCTGTAGGATTGATCAGAGAAGGTGAGGATAGTAGATGGAGAAGGATTGCTCTTTGGTGGGGTGGAAATGAAGTACTAATGCTACTTTCTAGCACTTCAGTGATGGTTACGTATTCCATTTGGAAAAAGTCTATGTCTGAGAAACATAATATACTATAACAGGGAAACCAAGGGTTGAGCCTGCTTCAGATCATGTTGAAAAACTTCTTAGCTGTAATGTGAGAGTGTTTCTTCTGTTAAGTGGTAAACAGAATAATGGTTCATATCTATTAATTCTGCACTTTGATTTCAGTGTATAGACATCTGTCATTTAAAAGAAGTCCTTAATATGTTGCTTTTTCAAATTTTTTTTGTTTGTTTAAAAATACTTAAACACTTAAAACACCAAGGCTCTTTTCCTAGGCCAGGAAAGAAAATTTAATTGATGATTTATTGCCAGATTAAAAAAATAATTAAAGGTAATTTCTTAGTATCTGTTGGCCCTTACTGGGGTAGTATCTTTCTAAGCACTGTGCATACCTAATAAACCACTGTTCCCTTCAAGTTAAAGGGTTTAACTTCCCAATGATTGAGTCTTATGCTTTATGGAAGTATAAGATTTTCTGCTTTTTTTGGGATGATGAAATGATAGGCACTTCATGTTTCATTTATTTAGAAATTAAAAGTCTCCTGTCGGTAGGCCTGCCTGTTGCATGTTGCTGGAAAATCCCTCAGAAACCTTATTAAGTTATCTGTTCTAATATAGCACACATGGCTCCTTAGCACATTGTTGCTTAAAACTGAGCGTTTATAAAGAGGAGTTTGTGACTGTTGGCAGGTCTGGCCACACACAGCTATGCAAATAATTTCCTAGATTTTATTTAAATACTGCCTTGTTACTCAGTAGTTATTGTTTGCTGTTGAGTAGCCCAAGGCATTCCTTCAGAAGCTGTTTTATTGTATACTGGATTTCCTGAAATAAGAATTGTAATGCTGCTTCCTTAGTATATCTCCATCCAGTGGAACTTTCTTCCACTTAGTCTTGCTGGTTTTATCATACTTTTTCACTTGGTTCCCTCTTACCATTCCCTTTCACCATGCCTCTGGTCGTCCCAGACAGTTTCAGAATAAATTTTAAAGTACTCCCATGCTATGATTGTACTTCCCATTGAAAACTGTGGTGTTGAACAATAGTATGAATTTTGTTTTACTTTTTATTTATGTTGTTGTTTGTGTTTTTATTTCTTTATAACGTTTTGGGGAATAAATGTTGCAGCTGTTAGTGTTCTATTTTCTGTGAAATTGGTAATGTCTGAACTTTGGCTAGTACAGAACTGTGCACATTCCCAAGCACATACCAAGGCAGCTCAGCCTTGCTAATGGGGTCTGTGACTTGATCTCTCCCCTTTTTGCTGGTACCTCAACAGCTGGTTCCAACAGTGGAAATAAGAGGCATAACTTTTTAAAATACCCTTCTGAAAGGCTGCATGCAAGAGACTTTAGTATTGTTGGACCTAGTTTGCAGGCATCATGCTTTTAGTGAAATAACTTGGAGAATTGGTGATGTGCTGAGAGCTGTGCCTTCACTTCTAATAGCAGATGCTGTGCTGAAGAGTTTTCTGGCAGGGAGATGTTTTTGTTGGGAGATATTTTGAGGGCAGCTCTGAGAGATGAAGTGGACTTGAGAAATGAGATAAAGCAGCTCCAGTCCCTCCAGCCATGGGCAGTGGATGAAGTAATGATAAGGTAGGGCACTCTATCTTTCTGGATTCTCCATTGAAGGAGGCCAGATTTGGGCTAGTACATACCTGTCTATGTTACTTAGTAAGGCACGGATTTAAGTTGAAGCGCACGTAGAACTACAATACCATCCTCCATGGAAATCCTGGAAAAGAGACATGTTTGTGATCACCTCTAGGATAGAAAAGGCTTGTTGGACAGTCAAAGAAATGGGAGTATCATGTTCTTCTTCATTGTGAATTAATGCAATATTAAAAATTGGTAATAATAGCTATGAGGTAGCTTAGCTCTGAGTTCAAGGCTGACAACCTCAGGAGAAAATGTTCAAAGGAATTCTTCTTCCTGTTCTTCCATATAGTTGTTTTTCTGCTTGGGAAGATAGATTGGGTTATTTCAATAATGAAATACCTGACAGGTTTTTGTATTGTGCTTAGCACTCTAAAAGGAAAAGTGGTAACACTGCTGGAAGTCAGAAAAAGCTACATTTGGTGCCTTTATTTACTCTGTGCTAAAGTAACTAAAACGACGGCATAATGGCATGCTAGTACTCACTTTGTTTTTCTTGTCTATTTTCTGCTTCTGAGCATGACAGAAGTAAGTAAAATTCTCACATCTGCAATATACCTCTGAAGTCCAGTGACTGGAAGTTCCTATGTTGTTTTTTCCCTTAGCTCTCACTGGAGGCTAGTATATATATACTACTCATCCAAAAGAGACCTTGTCAAACTACATAAACCTTGGATTTTATGTAACAGATGAAGCCATTGCTTTCCAGTTTATCATGGTTGCCAGGAGGAGTTGTGGGTGCCCCATCCCTTGGAATGTTTAAGGGCAGGCTGAATGGGTCTCTGAGCAACCTGGTCTAGTGAAAGGTGTCCCTGCCCATGGAACTAAGTGATCTTTGAAGTCCCTTCCAACCCAAGCCATTCTGTGATTCTGTATACATGTGAAGTGAAATAAACTGTAGAAATTTTTTTTCTTCCTTGTTTCAGAAAACTGACATTTGCAGCTGGAATTTTTTTTTTTTTTTGCGTAGCTTTGTATTGCCCCTGGCTATTGAAGTTAGGGACTTTTGAGCAGTTCATGAACAAGTAATTTCCATACCTACTGGCTGGCAACCATGAGTCACTCACTGCTAGACTCATTCTGGCTGAACTGGTCTTGTCTTCTAATAATGAGCGCCTTCCCTCAAATTCTTGCTTCTCCTTAGGAAATAGATGGCTTTTGCATATGGAATCCTCCATGTATTATCACTTCAGTGGATCAAAAGACAGTCTTTTTGTGTAACTGTGTGCAATCTGTAGTTTTTGTCACTTATCTAAAGTGTATTTAAACCTTGTCAAAGCAGTATTAAAATAGTGGTAAGAGCTATGCTTGAAATCTGTTTATGTATCTGAAGTACTAGCCTGGCAAGCATAATGAAAGTTCCATGCTGTAGAAAAATAGCTGAACCAGTACGTGTATTTGCATTATTTTTTCAACTGGAAATAAAAGATGAAAGAGTGAGTGAAAGGACTCCAGTGTTGAGAGAGGCATCTGAAATTTGGCCAGCTGGCTGCATAAATATATACAGACGCTTAGCTGCGATCTGGGGGACAGGCAGTATCTTTTTCAAACCCTCAGCTTCATGTGGTGCTCAAGCCCATTGTGTTGGAATCTCCCACTCCCCTGAAAACCTGTGGCTCGGTGAAGTTGATGTGTTCAAATCCCAGCATCTTGAGAACAATGGCATTCAGAGAAATCTCCACCCACTTAGGAGAGAAAAGCAAACCTCTTTTCTTGCTGGAATTGGCCCAGCTGGTTCTTCATTCACCGCCAGCTCCTCACCACTTGACCTTTAAAGTTTTGAAGAACTCAAGTCCCTCCATTTGGCATTCCTATCGGTAATTGCCTGTATCAAAAGACCTGCTAGTGCCGATTATAGTTGGTATGCCCAGACACTTCCCTAAGATACCAAGTCTCAGTACTCATGGAGGCATTCCTACTGCACACGTGTATGGTTCCGTGACAGGAATATGCTGACAATCAGGACATCAGTGTTACTGCAGGATGTGCTCATGAGTGTCAGGGACTGACTTCATATTGAGTGTCTTTATGTTACCAAGGAATTACTTTATTGCTATAGTTCAACTTTTTAAGGCTATAAATTAAGATACTTTTACCATACAGGTGTCATTTGCAAATGTGTCTGCAGAAAACTCGATGGCATCCATGTGTCTTTTTATTGTCTCTAGTATTCAGCATATTATTGTTGTCCTTTCTTTGCAATATCCTTGTGTCATCATGGTTTCAATAACATTACTGCTATAATAATTATTATTCAACCTTTCTGCTAGTGATAAAATTAATCACAAGTAACTAGAAGTCTAGGGCAGTGAAAGAATTAATAAGATAATTAAATTACAAAAAGTATTTGGAAAGAACCTTTCTATCACTTTGGCCCAGTCTGTCTTCCTTCTGCATGTCCATTTTCTGTATCTGGTTACAGTTTAAAATGACAGCTGACATCCTTTTTTTTCATCAACTTCCTCTTTAATTCTGAATACTAATTTGTGTTGAAACATATGTAAAACTTAAGTGCTGTTTTGATAAAACAGCTTTTGATGATTTTGAAGTGTTTATGCAAACCTTGTGCATAATTGCTGTAAAACTGTAAAGTGTGGGGATGGGTTCTTAGGTTCCTTGAATTAAAATGCATATATTCTCCATTTACTTCTGTAGTGGCTTTTCTCTCAGACAATCTTATTTTCTTCTTCTTTTTTCTAGTATATATAAAAATACATAGGTGAGAGTATGGAGTATATAAATTTATGATGTATATAATCCTATGAAATATAAATATGATCTGTATATATATTCGTCATCCTCCTGGTCTGTATTTTCCGATGTTATAATATGGGACTGATCTTTCTGGGACAACAGATTGAAAGGCAGTAGCATTTCATTTCACTTTGAAAAAGGTACAAAAAGGCTCTTGAGAATATGAAGGAACTTGGAGGTATGAGAGCAATTGGACAGAGATTATGCTTATGCATCTCACTTTTTGCAAAATGAAGAGGGGAATCCAGTTTAATTTTTTTTTTCCCCTCGAATCTTTTCCCTGCGTATTTTTGCACTCTCAGTATTTCTGTTATTTTTTTTCTGGATATATTGTTGAACATCTTCAGGACGATTGCATAAATAGCATATCTATTTTCATTGAAATATTTGCATTTATTTACATGAATTCTGTGGAGGTCTTTGGGAGAATAGAAGTCTCATTTTTCGAAACATGGAATTTGCAATGAGTTTTAATATAGAAAACCTTAATCAACAATTAATTATATTATATTGGAGTTGATATTGATCACTCATTCTAAGCAGAGGATTTCACTAATTCTAAGAAGGATTTAGAAATTTAGAGTAACAGTAGAAAGATAGGATGGGAAAATGATAGAATCTTATTCTGACATATTAAATTGACAAAAAATTGCCTCCATAATAAAACAAAGCACTCTGAGATTTTGGCTCCTTTGGCATTTGAATGACAGATGTAAATTGAGAAGATGTATTTTTGGATGATGTAATTTAAAAGTTTTTATTCTTTCAAGGGAAGGAAATTAATTTTTACAAAAGCTGAGTCTAGCCATGCCCTTCCACTGTCTGCAGTAAAACTAATATCTCAGGGGGGTTGATTCCTGTGCTGAAGGACAAAAAACACTGTATGTTGTCTCCTGACCAAAACACTCTTGAGCAGAAGTGTATGATCATTTTCTGAAGATGTGGTTTTGTACCTGGCACACAAAATAGCTTGTATGAGGATCAGTATTTTTTGAAACAAAAGCATAATGTCAGGTTTTTTGTATGCCGGTGTTGAATGAAGTGTTTCATTGGTAGAATCCTATTTCAGCTGCACTCCCAGTGAGAATTTTGGAGCCCAGGTTTTTCAGCGTCTCATTTGTCAGTAAACCTTCAGAAGTGTGCACTCTTAAAGTATGAAAAGATATTTTCCTGGCAAAATACCTACAATATAATACTATTCTTGATACATTATGCTATGAACTGAGATTAGCATAGCACTAAAATGCTTTCCCTTAATGAAATTGATGCCTTTGGGAATATTGAATGTCTTATAGTTCCCCCCCTCCCCACTTTTTTTTTTTAACATAAACCAAACAAAGACTCTTACAAAGCCCTCTTCCTTATTTGAGAATAATTTAGTCTTTTTTAGTAGATTTTTAGGCAGATTAACTATTTTGTATTAAGTTTGTTGATTCTGCCAACAAGGCAAGCTTTTGAAGATAAGTACCTAATAAATGGTTTCCTGTTTTACAATGAAGTGATTAGATCTCGCTGTCCAATTTGATGACTTCAAAATGTGTATAGTGAGATTGGACCAAGTATATTTTTGAGCTCCATTTCACTTAGAAAGATAGCATTTCAAGAGTAGATGTATGTTTGCTGTTCGAAGACTTCTTGTCGTAAAAATGGCCTTTTAATGTATGAGCATTTAGTAGGAATTGGAATGTTTTGTAATTTTACTGCCTTTCTATTTTTGTCAAAACAAATATTTTTAGAAATACTTCTGAGTGTCTCTCCCTTTGCTGTCTATATTGTTAATCCAGTGTGCTAATTGCACTGCTGCTGTTGGTTTGAGTGAGGGCAAAACTTTCTCTGGTGTTTTCTCAGAGCCTCTTTAGGTTTAAAGTTAACTTCAACAGGAGTGTATTTAATATTTTTGTTTGATGAAGCTCTAAAAATACCCTATAAAATTTCTGGCGTAATGCTTGATTTATAGCTGTAAACAAGGACTTGTCTGTGTTGAATGTGCATGTAGCAGTCTAGGTGTTTTCTGCTATGAGAAGTACCAGAATACCTTGCTTTCTAGTGGGCTAGTAATATTTATTCTAGTCCTTGAACTGCCCCGCAAACATACATTCTGAGCCAAAAGCTCAGGCTGAATGACCAGAAATACCTGTCTAAGCTTACATTTAAACATAGCAGTGTTTATGAGCTGTCCTGTCCACTACAGTCTTGAATTTTATCTTTGAAACTATTCAATGGCCAAAGCAGTTGAGGTTACGTAAAACCTTCTGCACAGAGTTCAGTTGGAGCTGCTTTTATTAAAAAATTTTGTATTTTGAGGAAAGATTTTGGAATGGTTGATGAAGTAAAATTGCTACCGGTCATAGAGGGGCATAAGAGGGCTGGAGAAGTCGCAGATGAGCTGTTGAAGTTAGCAGAGGGTGCATGAAGTGTTCTCTCAGCAGTGTGCCTGGCACACGGATAGCCAGGGTAGCAACCAGAGATGTACCCAGCTCCTCCACCAGCGCGAATCAGAGCTTGGAGCATGAAGTTAAAGCACTCTTGATTTCAGTTGAATTTAATGCTTTGAGCCTTGAGCTGCAGAGTGGCATATGTTTGCTTCTGGACAGGAAGGGACAGCCGTCCCTTCATCCAACCCAGAAAAAAATGGTACAGGGTTCTAGTCATGCTTCTTGGTTATTCCTGAGGCATGTTAAGTGAATTTGGCTTAAGGACAAATTTATTTTGTAATCACGTGGTCAGACATAGAAAAGAGTATTAAAAATTAACTTCTGTAGAGGGTAAGAGAAGAAAAAAGGATGTGTATGTGAGGATCAGTGCAACTTTTGCGTTTGTGAGCTATCCACAGTATTTCTGATCCCAGCAAAAAGCCAGTGAGTATTGGGGAATATGCTTATTTTCACGGCTGGCTTCACTCTGGAAAGGTACCTACTCCTGCTTCCTATTGCTTTGTCATTTACCCTGTACAATGCCCTTAAACCCTTCTCTCCTTTCTGATATGAAAAACCAGCATAAAACTGAGGTGTTGGTTTAGCACGAAGAAATGATAAATCAAACAGAAAAACACTTAAATGTATCCTCTTCTGGTTTTCCTGTCTGTGCTTTCCAAACCATACTCTGAAAAATATAGTCTCACTGACATGCTTGTGGGGGCATTTTTCTAAACATTTGTGGTTGCTGGAGTAACCCAAAGCATTGTTTCTACTGATTTTTATGTGCCTACTTAAGTGTGATTGCATAGTGCAGATGGCAAGGCAGTCTGATTATGAGAATTAAGAAAGAGAAATAGATGATAAATTATTCACATATCAAGTTTAAAGAAAAAAAAATGTGTGAAGGAGGAATGAAGATATTGAAAGATGTTTGGGGTTTTTTTCCTTGTTTTAATCCATAATGAAAAGCCCTTGGAAACTGAATGGCTAAGGAGCATTAGTGGTGATTATGTGGAGGTTTTAAATATGTGCACACTTTGGGGGGTGGAAGCTTGTGTCAAGGTTGCAGTTGAAAGCACATATTGTTTTGCAATAAGTAATGGTATGTAATAAATTTCTTTAACTGGTGCTGTAAAATATTCATACAAGATAGTTGTTTTGATGGAAGTGATGAGAAAAGGTTTTAAGTGTTAAGTGAGATTGAAATTTTAGTTTACCATTTTCCTAGAGTCATTCTTGAAAACTTTTTTTAGACTTGCTTTTTCTTATTATATATCTTAAAACAATGTGCAAATAAAAATAACACATAATATGCTTTTTAAGTATGAGAAAGCTTGTTAAATGTCTGACAACATGACACTTAAGCAACAAAATCTGTCAAGTACTCATATAGCAGCAGGAATATGAAGTAAAGTAATTGTTCCTACATCTCTTTTACTTAATATATATTAAGTATTTGCAAGTAAATGTAAACATGAGATGGCACTCTAGAGATAACTACTATGTAAGAGAAACCTATATGAACATCTACTCAGCCAGAAATTGATTTGGATGGGTTTTCTGGCCTTGATGGAATTGCTTATCTACAAACTCTGCAAATTCTGTTAAAATCCTTCAACCTTTGCTGTATCCGGTTCCACAACTAAGTAGTGACCTAAATTGGCTTTTCTGTAGAAAAATGCCTAGTCCATACGAATACAAATCAGGCAGAGCTACCAGGTACTTTAAAGCTTTACTGATGGGTAAGGGTTGACTAAGTACACGCATAAAACCGTTAAAAGAGATTCTTCTTTCTTCATTTGCTCAAAACCTTGTTACAATGAATTTAAGGAGCTAAAAAGCCTGTGATGTTTAAGGGTCAAAATGCATTGATTTCAAACTTGGCTAATCTTGTCCTATTGTGTAATTTCAGTTGCATCCTTCATAATTTTCCTGTGCTATATAATAGGTATTTTATTTTAAGCAACTGTATGCTGTCCAAAATGGCATGTGGGAACGTGGTGTATGCTAATGAGTTGTCTGTGTGTCCTTGTCCCAGGGAGATCCTCATACAGATTTTGAGTATTCGGTTTGATTTCAGAACAAAGGATCCTGGTTTGGGCATTTTGTAGGTAGAAAGAACTTAATGATTTGAGGATAATTATTTTCTTAAGTTTATCACTGCTTCCTGTTTGATCTAAGTGCATGGTCAAAGTTAGCTAGAAGTATCACGACATTCCTTGAAAGATATGGCACTTAAATTATTACCAAATGCGAAGTTTTTAGGAGGTCTATCATCCAAGAATTGTTAGCGTGTGTCAGAGAGCATATGAATTAGTTGCCAAAAACATCCTTGGTAAATGTAGCTGTTTTTCTCTAACAATTTCTTTAGAAAACAGGTAAGTTTGCTCTTTTGCAAACCATGACTAAGCTTATTGCAATCATTACACATCTTAGTGCAATTGTTTTATTGTACACTGCTACCTTGACAGCAGTAGTGATCTTATAAATGTAAAAGTTGGTTAGGCTTTGATTTTTTTTTTTAAAAATAAAAAATAGCCTCATATAAAACAATCATCCTAAATTGCACTGTAGTACTTACTAAGCATTCTGTGACTATACCCTCCAGTACTCATCACGGAGTGCTTGTTACATGAAGTAGTTGTGTTTCCAAACTAGAGACAGACTCACATTTTGTATAGAGTAGTAGTTAAAGCACTAACTAGATTCTTAACATTGAGTTTGAGTTTGAGGTAGGCTTGTTTGCTTGTTTGATCTGCAGACTTACTTCAGGTGAATTTAAAATACTTTGGTTTTCTGGATTTTTTTTTTAAATAAAGGGATTGCTATGACCAGAAAATGTCAGAGTAACTTGTACTTGAGAATTTTGTGTGGTTAATGCACATATTGCCAGTTGTGGTGGCAGTCTTGTGACTGGTGGATTTTATTTTATAGTAGTTGGAATAAAACTATGCAGTGACACTGTCTTTCATTATTGGTTTACAAAGAGCTAAAACTGTGTTGGTGTAGAACTGACTGTTGGGTTTGGTGTTTGTTTTGGGGTTTTTTTTGGGGGGGGGTGTGTTATTTCTGGGTTTTTTAAATGTGAACATCCAAGAAGAACATTTACTAATGGGAACTGCTGAAGGGACATTTTCTGATGAAAATTTAAGGTATCTTGCTGTAAGTGGTCTAGCAACCACTGGATCAACAAAGTGCACATGACTTTCCTTATTTGTGTGTTGTGTGGAAATTTTCCTTTTTATGCTTTGTGAGCCTTGGCTACGATGCTAGAATGAAGAACACTTTTATTGAGCCTTTTTGCCATTTTACAGGTTAATTTGTGAACCACTGACTGAACGGAACAACTTTTACAGACTATAAAGGGCAGCCTTGTAACATGGAGTAACAGTCGAATAAAACAGAGTCTGTTGGGCAAAGTAATTTTCCCATGTTTTAGATAGACTGTACGTGAAGCAGGAGGAAGTTTGGGGCTGTAGGGCCTTGTGACGATTCATAGCAGTACAAGAGACAATGTGATGGCAGGAGGCTACTGCTGATGGTGTGGGTCACTAGGCCATCAAGCATGGAAGCTTTCAGTACTTCTTCTGCCTCTACTCCATCTCTCTGTGCAGTCACAAGGATGTAGCTGATCAGCTTGTGTGAGTGTGTAAATGACAAAGTCTTTGTGTTTTTAAAATACCCAAAAGAACCATCCTAATACAGAAACAATACAGTCTATGTGTTTGATCCATGTCCTTCACAAGCGTACTGCAGTTATGTGACATTACAACCTTGTATGTGTACAAAAAGCCACTGTTTGTGTTTGAGTTTAAACTTGGTATTTCTTCACAAAATTTGATAAATGTTGCTATGGGGAGAAAACTATGTTGGTATCCTTGTGTCACCTGATAGAAAACAGTCTTACTCTGTTAAAGCTACCTGAATTAGGTTTGAATGAGCCAGGATGCTTACTCAGGCTACTGCAGCCTCTCTGGGACATAAACTTGGCTTCTCTTGGCTTGGTTTCTGCCCAGCTGTTTGATCCACAGCTCACTTATGTTTCTGAAGTGCTGCATTTATGATGTAGATTTAAGCATGAGTCTGTTCATGATGTGTGTTGTCCTGAAGTGACTACAAGTAGAGATTTACAGGTCTTCTTTCTGTGTCATTTGTTTCATTGTACTTCACATGAAATACTGAGAAATTTCTTCCCTTGAAGTGCTGCAGCCATTCTTATGCTGAGAGAATCTTTATAGTTGGGCTTAAATGATTTTATGACATGTTTTTAGTTATTAGTCCATATGGATTGTTAATTATTTAATAAATTATGTTCAGTATGCGTTGAAATAAAACCTTTATAGAGTTAGGTACTTTTTGTATTAATTGAAAGTAAGCTTGTTAAACTAACATTTCACAGGAGAGCATATGTTGAGAAGACTGATGGCTGTTTTGTGGTCAGTGAATAATTTCTGCACAGGACCTCATAATAAAACCATGCTATTAAAGACTTTCCAATGTTTAATGTGTATATGGGCAAATATGTTATGCTTATTATTCTACTCCTTAAATAAGCAGTAGTCTGTCAGCCTTAGGAACTCACCGGCTATTTCAAGAATTTAGCCTGCTCTTGACACTTCCATGGCTTTTTCGTGTGAGCAGCTTGAATGCCACTTACTCAGCAGTAAGTAAAATGAAATCAGCTTAGGAGAGCAGCATACAGTAAATGATGCTGGTAACAGAAAAAGCATGTAAAATTGCTTGTAAGATGATAACATTTCATAACATTCTTGAAAACAACCTCTCACATATTGATTTTTTCCCATATTTTTTTATCCCCCCCGTGTCTGGAAATATGAAATGTAGTCTTTCGAGGAGTCTTATTTCTTCGTTGAAGACTTGCTATATTGATCTGAAACCACAGAACTGAGATTGATCATATTTTAACAGTGTTCCTTTTCTAATGACAATATATGGCCTTATGTTTAACTGGAAAACTTGCTGCACTATTTCTGTTGTGGGAATTTGTGGACCAGTCAGGGAGGGACTTCACTAAAAATCCCTTATGAGATACTGCAAATAGAATACTTCACTGACATCTGTGTGAATGGATAGCAGACCTTTGTAGACATAATTCATGGAAGCATACTGCCAGTTTGCTTCAGAATAAAGTGATGGGAGAGGAGACATATTGAATAACCCTGTATGAATGAATACAAATTTTTGTGGTTTCTTTTTGGTCTGGTGCTCCACTTATCACAGACCAACTGATGAACACACTTCTTGTTAGTGCAACTTCAGGTTTGTCAATAATGATAAATACAAGAAACTTATCATCTCAGAACAAGAGACAAGACAATTTCTCCTTCTCTCCTGCTCCCTTTGTCAGATGATGAAATTAAAAGCTTCTGTGTATTAATTATTCCCCGTAATAAATATGTTGGGGTTGTTGCAAAGCTTTACTGTTACTCTAAAAATGTTGTAAGTTTAATGAAGTCAGGACTTATAATTAATGAGAGAACTTTTCCCTCTCTCTGAAAAAAGGTGAAAAATTTCTTAAGAAAACATACACAAAGCTTGGGGTGATTTTTTTCAAAGTCTGATTCTGAAAACAAAGGAAGTACAGAAGGTCAGAATAACAGTGTAGAATTTTTGGTGCTTTCTAGTCTCACCTTTTTACCTCTACTATCGTAAATGTGTTGCTTCAGAACATGGCAATGTGTTTGTAATCTTTCAGAGGAAATGAGTTTCAGTAACAAGTACCATCTTAAGCTAATTTAGCCTGGGCACTCAAACTTACGGCACTGTATATGCAGTAGTACATTTACTGTATTTTTAGACATAACCTGCAGGGTGAGGAGAGACAACTGAAAAATACCAAGAGTCTGTGCAAGCTTGGCTTTAGGGAAGAGTAGGAACTCATTAGGTCTACTCAACTTAAAGAGCCTGTTCAATTTAGAGTCTCTGAACAGATTTTTCTGTTTTGGAAACCACACAATATAAATTGAACATTAAATCAACGAATAATATAATCGTAGTTGCGTCTGCATGAACCATGTTGTTAAATTCTACTGTAGTGAAACTTATGCCAGGAAAATGGGCCTCCAATGAAACAAACAAACAGAACACCCATTTTAAAAAATTCTGTTTGAAGTTTTGAAAACTTTCAATGTACAAAATGGTTGTTCTTAGCCAGTGCACACGAAGACCAGTTGGTTAATAATGTCGCAAATGGTTGGGAACAAAATGAGTTCAGGATGATGCACTCTTGCGTATCATAAATTCTTGCAGAAAGTGGTGTTATCGGGAGAACATAGAGCACTAAACAGATGTATTGTTGCACACAAATTATAAAGGCAAGTTAGGCACAGATTTACTGAAATGGGATAGGAGCTGGACAGTGAATTTGATATTCTTTCCGTTCCCTATTGCCTTTGTGCTGTTGCCGTGTTCACCCCAAAAGAAATTGTTATTGTATGGTGTCACAGCACTTTGTTGGAGGAAGGACAGTGTTGCTGCCATGCTGACTGAAACTATATGGTCTCAACATGGTAACATTACATAGTAAAAGTTTTTCTAGCTATAGTTTCAACTGTAAAAAAGCTCAACTGCTTGACCAGTCTTCAGTGAAGGCGCCTGGTAGGGTTGGTTTAAATCTGGGGGATTTGATGTCTTGTGAGGAGTAGACAGTTGTTAATAGTGAAACTGATTATCTGGAGTATCCTTCTGCAATTAGATTTCTTAAGTTTCTAATACAGTCCCACTGGATACAGTAGTGCCCAGGGAATGCTTTTGCGTTTTATTCAAGTGTATATATATGTTTAAACCTAAATTTGAAAGAAGTCTGTTTAAAAAAACAAACAAAAAGTGCTGTTGCTTGGGAACAGTTTTAATGTATTTTGAGTAGTGGTGTGTAAGTCATTGAGTGTTGGGGCTGTGTGGGCTTTTGAAAAATAACCACATAGTGTGACCTCTGCAGGTATCTCCTCATTTACATCTGATTTCTGCTCCTTCTAATGCTTTAGAGAGAGGGCTGAATGGTAGCTGAATGAGATTTGTAATGTTTTTTAAAAGTCTTTCTAGGTTGTTAATTAGCTAGGAAAAAAATCTGAATCTTGTGAAGACTTCATTAGAATTGTTACTCGTATATTTAACTGAACACTAATTCATTATTTGAAATTATGATATGTACTTTCGTGCTTGTTTAGAGATTATTATGGATTGTTTGATGATAATGAGCTTTTCAGGGGAAGAATCTCACAATACCAGGTGACGGGGTAATGGCAGGTGAAGCAGTTTTGTCGTATCTAAATGTATTAAGAGGAGAACAATCACAAGTTTACATATGTTAAATTCTGAATTGGCTGTCCTCACTGAGGGAGGAGTTCTTGGGGTTACAGAAGTTATCTCTATGGAAACTTCTGATCAATTCTCAACAATGGTCAAAAATACATGTTTAAAACAAATGACCCACATGAGAATATTTTGTTTTCTACTAGATGCAGCAATTCTGCTATGTTGGCCTTTCTTGCCCTTCATCATGGGAAAAGTTATAGCAGACTTGGAAAAGATCTATGACTGCTGGGATAATTAAAGAAACAAAGCATCTCCTGTGTGGGGAATGATGAAGTAGACCAAGGCTCACCAGACTTGGGAAAACATGTCAGGAAAGGAATGGTAGGAGCCTGTAAGTATGGATAAAGTGAGCAAGGAATCCTTATACAAGTAGTAGGAAACAATCAAAAATTAACTATTGCTTGATAGCCTCAGAATTGCTGAAACAACCTGGCAGACTGTAGAACACAATGCCACAGCATGAAATGATAATTGAAATGTTTAGAAAAACTAGGCATAGAAAAATAATACATCTGAAAATTCATTACTCTATTAAGTTGCAAGTAGATGGGTGATATTAAGTATATCAGGAGCATATAACTGTGTGCTTGACCTGTTTTTGTCTTCTCCAGACGTCAGTTGGCCTTTGTCAGAAACAGGATATTAGAACCTTGGTCTGAACCAGTAAAGCCCTTTAGGTAATGTATGCACCAGGCCACTTCCCTTATATACCTTGTGTCCCTTAATGCAACTCCATTCGTCCTTTTGAGGGTATGCCTGAGAACTCTTCAGCATTGTGTAGGTGTGTGGCTTTTGCTTCTTCAGATGTTAATTAAAGACTTTCGTTTATCATTAGTCACTTAAATTTCAAGCCAGATCTAGGAAAAGTTTTGTTAATCTATTTCTTCCAGGAAGGCATGCAGTCTTGCTTTGAAAATGTCATCAAGAAAGGAGCATTTTCCTTGTTCATTTGGATCCATTCACTATTTCGAAATAAAGCCATAGTTTCTTAAAATCCGGATATGGTTGGTCTCGTGTTACAGCTTGTAGTTCTTACTGTGTTCTCTATACTCCCTCCTCACCACCCTGCAGTATTTTCTCCCTGTGAAGGTACTTATGTCCTGTAGTCGTCTCACTTCTCAACCTCTCTGAAAAACTAAACATGTTGAATTTCCTAAGCCTCTCATTGTAAGGTACCTTTCTGATTCTTGAGTCATTTTTATGGCACTTCTGTACCCTCATCGTTTTCTACCAACCACTTTCAAATGTGGGCAAAAATAGTATGGAGTGTTTCAGTAGCTGGCTCCTTCCTGCCATGCACTTCGTTGTTTTTCTTCTGTTTTGCCCTCCTGACCCATCAGTGATTGCTTATGCAGCTGCAGATATGGCTGAAGTGGCTGGTTGTGTTAGCAAGATGCTGTGTTCTGACATTTCCCACTTCTATTGAAGTCAAATAGTAGATAGAACTCTGGTAACAGCAGCATTACATGAAATTGAAAGCAGAGAATTTATCATATTATCTCCAAACTAAAAATCCCAACAAATATTTGCCTTCAATTTATTTGCTGGATAGTAGCAACTTAGTTTGTAATCAAAATACAGAGCTTTTATAGCATGGAGGTGGCAGTATAGCTACACCCCCAAACTCTTTGAAGAGTTGATACTTGCAGTTTTTACTGATTTATTTTACTGGTAGGAAAATCTAGCATCTACCATCTATTAAATAGTGTGAATATATGTAACATGGAGTTTCTAGTTCCAGTCCAAACTATAGCTTAACTGGCATGAAGCCATATTTTTTCAGCTGTGCTGCTTTTATTTTTGAGCTATTTTGAAGTTTGTCCACATGATATTCAGGGATTCAGAAGTATTTCTTTATTGAAGGCAAATCAGGAAAAAACTCAGATCTTAATTTTAAAGGTCTAAGTACCATTCGGAGAGTGTTTAAATGCGTGCGAATGTAGTATTTGTTAGAAACACTGCCTAATTCCCAGTGTTACAACAGTATGAAATGTGATAGAGCATGTTTTAGCATGAGTGATGGATTACATTCTTAGTGTGCTGGTGGAATAAATAACATATTAAGGTAACATGTTTCTTTATTTCTTGCAATTGTACAGTGGAAGAAAAAGCGGCTCACACTTTTATCTCTCAGGTTTTGCCTTTTTTCTTTGTATTGCCGTAAAGAAAACTGTTTCCCTGATTTTTCCTTGAGAAAGTACTCAGATTTTGTGATTGACCAATTATACTTCTGCTGTTTGACTACATTAAATATTTGAAATGGAATTTCTTCTTGAGAGGAGAGCAACAGTTACTTTCCTGCCTCAGTGTTTTGATTTCTGTTTGTGATGTGTTTAAGCTGGAGATGGAGTCATTTGTAGCTTGTATTTCTGTTCCATAGCTGCTATTGTCTCACATTAGAGATTGGAAACCCTTGTGGTAGTATCTCTACATTGAAAACAAGTTGTGTATTGTAGCAGCTGCTTTACACTGGATTTATAGAATTTATGTTTGTACTTATATTTGCATTTGTATTTGAGAAGTGATCTCTTTTAAAATTTTAAGAACTTTTCCCATGGCAAAGCAAGTTGCTGTCTGTTTTTACTTCAGATGTAAACTTTTAGAATTATTGGTCAGATATCTATGTTCCTAGCTTTGAAGTCAAGAGCTAGAATGTGGCTGAGAAAATAATTACCAACTCATTATAAAGTGCTCTCTTTTTTATGGAGAAGTATTGTTGGAGTGCTCTTTGCTTGGAGTGAATTTGTGACTCTCTATTGAGCACCCTACGGGATAAAAGGGTGGATACACTTTGTCTGTCTCGTTGTCTATGCAGTTTTGTTGAATGATGGAGCAGAGCAGCTTATACTTCTGTTCATTTTTTTTCTTAAGGTTGAAAATATGGAAACATAGGCAGTCACAGTTGTAATGCTAAATGTGAGAGCAGTTGCACTGCTTTACTTATGTAACTGTTTTAAGTTAAGCAGTATTTTCCAATCTTTGGGTTTGTTTTTCTGGAGTCCAGACCATAGCTCAATCCTTTGTCACTGGATATTGAGGGTGTTTTTTACAAGAGCATGTGTATCTGATGTTTACTGTAGCATCACCACTCTGTGAGGCTGAGACTGCATTTACTGTTTACTAAGGTGTGGTAAAGGACCATGCTGGTCTGAGTTGGGAGAGACAGAGGCAAATCAGCTGGGATATCAGAGAGCTTGATGTCTGCCCAGCAGTACCTCTGGTGTGATTGGAATTGGAGCCTCTCTCAGGTCTTTTTAATGCAGGAGTCGTGCACAACAAGCAGTTTGCTGTGTTGAGCCTTAATTTTTCAGGTGAAATCTTGTCGTAAATGGAACTGTTTGGGCTGGAGAAAAAAACATCAATCAAGTATGCTCATAGTATCTTAAATTTGTGGTTATTCTGGATTGCAAGCATGTTTCTCCAGAATGAGAACTACATGGTGAGCATTTTACTTTAATGTTGAAATCATTCAGTTTCTCTTACTTCTCTCAGTTTTAAAGAGGAGGAATAGGTAGAGAACTTAAATGCATGCAACATATGGCTGAAATATCACATATACTAAAGATCTAAAATCAAAGTTGCTGTCTCCATGACAACTGTGGCTGAGCCAAAGAGTTCTTTTCCTGAAGACAGCAGTCATGCACAGCGAAAGTTCAGAGTCTGGGAACCTGACTCCTAGGATGCTTTGGGATCCACATATAGATCTACAGGGAGGTGCTATTTATGTTTGTATCCACTTGGAACTTAAAGAGTGTCACTTGTTCCCAGCTTCTGCCTACAGAACACACTGATGGGAGTAGAGTGTTTTTGTGGTATATAATTGAGATGTCTGACATGTTGCAGATGGGAATAGCAAACTAAGAAGTAATGCAACCTTGGCAAAGAGGAATCTTAAATGGAAAATGGGAGGATTTCTGTCTTTAATTTTGTGGGCGAGGGATGATGAGGGCTTTGACCTGCAGCTTTTGCTGATCCAAATTGTTTGTGTGAATACTCATAACCAGACTCTTTCTGTGCAAAGACTCTCTGGTGTTGATTACAGGAAAAATCTGGCTATTCAACTTTTCAGCTCTAGTGCCACTGTATTTTGGTCAGGTCAGGTGTAAATTTAATTTTTTTTTCTCTGATGCTAATTGTTCATGTCACAAAGTAGGAAAAGTGAATCTTGATCACAGATAATAAAGATACTGGAAGTGAGTGAACCAATATCCTAACAATGGCAAGTTCCGTGTAACCACAGGGTTGCACTGGTGTATTTATTGTGCTTAACTTCAGTTTAGTTCGGATTTTGGATTGATGCCGTAACAGAAATTTTATGAGATTAGTTGCTATTTACCGTAGTTCGAATATCCAGACATAGAGATAAATAAAATGTGGGTTAGCCGAATCTGTCCACCAGTCATTTTCCTTCATCCAGGCTACACAGCAGAGAGGCTTTATTTTACCCTGCTGAAGCAAATATTTCCAGTCATTTTCTGGCTAGTCTCCAATTTAATCTAAATATGTTTAGATTGCCCATTTTATAATTTAGAACCAGATAAAAGCCCTATTACTTTAAAAGGGAAGATAATAATGGTTTGGTAGGGTACCACAGCCACCCTCCCCCCCAATTAAAAAGTAACACTTTTAATTCATGAAAACTCTTAAAAATGTAATTGAACTAATGAACCCCATTACTGTAACTGGTAGCCATTACTTTGATTTGAATAGTTCAAACCTTTTCTACTAGGACAGCCTGTATAATAATAGAACTGTTACTTTTTTCTGCTCTGGCTTCTCTATATTAATGTATCTCAGTGGCAGTAATGGAGTTTGATCATCATATTTCTGGAATACTAATTCAAGAAAATTTAATCCCCTGGTGATACGACTTAGCCTTTCCAAATGTGCTGTTATAAATCCATGTGAGAGCTGATGGTGGTTGGCAATCAATGTTAGCACAGTGGATGGAAACCAAGTGTTTAGAAATCCAGTGCTTCTCCTTCATAAAAGAGCTCTGATTCGTATTCCCAGGTGGATTTTGCTATCTTGGTTTAAGTGATTCTCTGCCTCTTGGGCCTGACCTTCCAATCTGCCAAAGGTAGAGCTGCTTGGCACAGACGATAGAGGGGACTTTGCACCAGCTCATGGAGCCATTTGCCCTGATATTCCTCAAGGTCTGACATGAACTTTAGGCTATAGCAGCAGCAGAGTCCCGGCTGAAGGAACAGCACAGTACGTGATCACTGGGCTTTGGATTGGGCACTCGGATACATTCAGGTAACTCCATCGCTGACTGTTTATTTGAGGGGATTAGGGAGGTAAAGAAGGACTTCACAGTCAGGGCATGGGCTTATAAAGTGTCTGACTAGATTTCACTAGTCAGGGATTTCCAAACAAAATATTAATTCATGAATAAAGCTCTATTAATGAAAAAAAATGAAAATCATTAAAAATGCTAGCAAAGCCTAGCAACAGATTTTCTTCTGCTTTCCATAACTTGAAAAAGGTTTGTGGACAGTACCACTTAACCCTTTTCTTAAGTCCAGTGCTTTGTGCTAGCAATGAGGGTACCCTCTTCACTTAATACATAATGTGTGAAGATTGCCATAGAAGTTCTAAGTTGGCTTTTTAAGTGACGCTGCTTTTGGGGACATATATAAAAATGGTGCTGTATTTCCTGACAAATGGGTTTATGGTTACATTTTTTGTTATTAGTTGAAATAACCAAATATACTTCAGCTTCTGTCATTGAAGTCTTGGCTCATGCATCAGGTTTGGAAATCGAATTTGTAGATGGCACTCTTGGAAAAAGTGCCACCCAAATGAAACATTTTTCTTCTGGTTCCTTAAGAGCTACAAATGTATCACAGGCTGAACATAAATGTCACCGAAGCAGAATTCTTAAATACCATTTTCAGAAGCAGTACACTGGAAAATATGATCTTTCACTTCGATTTTTCTTTACCTCCAAGCTCAGGTGAAATTCCTCAATTCTTATAAAGTATATGACCACATCACAGCAAAGTTGCAGGGTTTGTGTGCAATGCAGGGTTTTAGATTGTGCAGGCTCCATCATCCATCACTATTCTGCAGATACTTGTATAAAAGAGCATAATTTTTTCTGTTCTTTGTTTTCATTTTTGCTGGATTTCAAAATGGACTTTTCATGACTGGTTTCCCAGGCTCTAGTTTGCAGATCAAAAGTTTTTTGAGAGTATCTTATCTTTTATTTTAGCAAAGAATGTATCATTGATAAACATCCATTGAAAGTAATCTTTAAACATAGAATTTAAATGTCTCTGTTAAATGGTTAAATATTGATTAGTAAGAGACAAGTACCCAGCCTAACTCGCAAGTGAGAGAGGTTGCTAAGAGAGAAGTTATTGCCATTGACAAAACTGTTAGCGTTGGATTTAAGTACTGAAAGCATAGACAGGCCTGAGTTATTGTTTTGGGTTGAACCTTCTGTCCCTGAGGTTATGTGTACGCAGCATTTTCCCTTTTCTGAGGTGTTTCTCTACAAACTGCTACTCCAGCATATCAGATTGTCTCCCTTGGGAAAATAAGTCTTTATGTCTCCCAGTCCTCTTTGTACCTCTAAGATTTCCGTACCCTCCTATTATTTTTATGGAGGTTTAGTGTTGGGGGGGGTGGTTGGGGGTGGTTGGGTTTTTGTAATTATGGAAATACAACTGTTTAACAACTCCAGTGTTCAATTACCACTGCTTTCAGACATTCCAAAGAGTGATTTTTGCCTGCGGGAGAATGTGAAGGAGAACAGCTCTTAAACCTGCCACATCTTCATTCTGGCTGTTGCTTAACATGAAGAATCATTTTACAATTCAGAATCTGTATCTTTCTAATCAGCATTAGTGAAGTCTGGCCAAAATATTTAAATTCAAGCTATATTTTTGTTAATTAGAGGTTTAAAAGTGCAGGACATCTGGATTCCAGACTTGTATTCTACAGTATAAGCTGAAAGATAAATAGAATACAAAAGCTTTCTCTTTCATAGTTTTAAATTGTAACGCAAACAAATTTGTTGGTTGTCTAAGTAGTTACAACTTAGAATCTTATTTAGAACTGACATTCACATAGCAAATCAATGGCTGGTATTGGTGTAGTCCTGCCACTGTACAACCACGTTGTACAGTGGGATCAATGTGCTTGGTACATCACTACTAGGAACAGAATTTTTTTTTATGATGTGAACTTTATATTTACAGTTCTTCTGGTAAGTCCATCAAACTTCAGTCCTGAGCAGAAATCCAGTGATAATCTGATTAGTTTTAAAGCAAGTCAAGGTTAGGTGAATCATTGAAAAATAAATTACTGAAACACAGACCTAAATAGTGAATGCTACATGTTGATGTAAGTTGGCTGGAAAAATAAATATTGTAATCTTTGGCTTTTTGCTGAAAAGAATCCTTTATACAGATGTAGGTTAACTGCTTCATTACTGTCTGGTATGATCAGTATAAGCTTGCCAGTTCTGTTTTGGAATTTGGAAGTCTGAATGGAACAGATACTTTGAAATACCTTAGAATACTTGTATTATCTAATGCTGATTTTAAATATCAGTTTGATCTTGGCAAGAAGGGAAGCCTGGGGCTTCCTCTAGCTGGGCTTGAATAATGAAATATTTAATGCAGTGACAACTTGTGAGGTTTCTAACAATGGTCTGGATCAATCAAGATCAACTTTATGCTTTGTGAGTTGTTTTTTAGTGGTGGTCACCATCTAAGTAAGGCACTAACTTGGCCATACCCTTATGCCATGGAATTTGTCCTGGTGGAGAGCATTGAATGAAGCTTTCAACTTTCTGGGCAAAGACTCACAACTATTACTGCTTTGAAGCCATGTTGGATGGAGCTGTCACCAGCATGGTCTACTGGAAGCTGTCACTGTCCATGGCAGGAGGTAGCACCTAAATAATTGTTAAGGTCTCTTCCAACCCAAACCTTTCTGTGATCCTGTGATGTTAGTTAAATCATTGAAACTGATTGCTCTACGTGTAATGCTGGGATCTCTTAAGAACACATTGTGCTGTGACATAGGTTCCCCTTTATAAAAAACATAAGGCTTCATAGCTCTGGTATTATGTTGTATCAGTTTAAATTAAGACTGTCCAAGGAAGAAACAGGAGAAAGGGGTGAAGATGAGTTCGTCTGAGGAGTGTTTAAGCCTTCCTTGACAAGTCTAGAATGTTGTCTTAATTAGTATAGGAAAGAAATACTTGTGAACAAAGAATAAATTCCTAGTAATAATAGCTGGAAAGGAAGATATTGCAAAATAGTTACCCTGAAAACTTTGCCAGATTATTTCCCCTTCCTTTCAGAGTAGAAACTAAAAATATGAAGTGTGCTTTTCAGGTTCCATACTGCTCTATGGTGTCTGACTTGATGTCATGTATCTTTTTAATTTCTGTGTTAGGACTTTACAAATCTGTAGTTTGAGTAGCAAAGAGATGAGGAAAATAGACATTTAAGTCTGCATGTACACCAGACGAACTTATTAACAAAACAGATTTTGTGTATTTGTTGCTACTAAAAAACCCAACCCAACGCATTCTCTCATTGCCCACTTTTGTGGTCTTCCTTTTTGTTACATTTCTGGCTATTAAAACATGTACCATACACAGTAAGTTAGTGCTTATTTAAATTTATAAGATATCATAGTAATGATCTAGACAGTATCTCCCTTCTCACATTCATGTATATTTGAAATAATCTTTTTTAGTAAGGCATTAATATGCACTCATGACTCCTGCTTTTTGGTGATACTCCCACTAAAATACAAGAAGTGTAACTTGCATTACCTGCAGAATATTGCTTAACATTTGCATAAACATACATTTACCAAATTGTACCAAGAGGGAAAACGCAGCTTAATCATATCATAATTGCATAATCAATTCACTGTGATTTTATTTTCTCCCTCGATGCAATTTAGTAAATGGGAGTTTGGGTGAATATGAAGCAGAGTTTCTTGCTTACTGTGATGTGTTCAGTTAGTTTTGGGTGGCTTTTTGACTTTAGAAATTGTAAGAAGTATCTTTTTAACTTGATTCGGTTCAGAACAGATTTCCCTAATGACCTTTTTAGATTGTGCAGGTATTTTCATGGAGATTAGATCTGTTTCTGATGGTTTAAGTGTCTAGATTCTCTGTTGTCCTAGATGTCATAGAATTATAGAATCATAGAATCACTGAATGGTTTTAGTTGGAAGGGACCTCAAAGATCATCCAAAGATCATCATCCAATTCCAGCCCTCCTGCCATGGGCAGGGACACCTTCCAGTGGACCAGGTTGCTCAGAGCCCCATCCAGCCTGGCCTTGAGCACTTCCAGGGATGGAGCATCCACCTCTTCTCTGGGCAGCCTGTTCCAGTGCCTCACCACTATCACAGTAAAGAATTTCTTCTTAATATCTAATCTAAACTTACTCTCAGTTTGAAGCCATTCCCCTTTGTCCTGTCACTACATGTCCTTGTAAATAGTCTCTGTCCATCTTTCCTGTAGGCCCTCCTTCAGGTGCTGGATGGCCACGATTAGGTCACCCTGAAGCCTTTTCTTCTCCAGGCTGAACAATCCCCGTTCTCAGACTTTAGCAGAGGTGCTCCATCCCTCTTATCGTTTTGGTGGCTTCCTCTGGACTTGCACCTGCAGACTGATGTCCTTCCTGCACTGGGGATCCCAGAGCTGAACATAGCACTCCTAGTGGGGAGTACTGCCTGCTATAGGAGGTTACTCCAGGTGAGAGTAACCAGAAGAATATGGAAAAATTCCTTAATGTAAAAATTTTTTTCCAGTAGTTTTAGTTTGATTATTCATCATTTCTAACATTCCTTTACAGTAGCAAGTGATATAGGAAGGCTTTGAGCAAAAAAGGTGACAAAAGGAGTTTGAGATCTGAAAGGTACTTTTGATGTGTGGTGGAAAAACTATTTCCTATTTTAATACAGGATAAACACAAGAAAATAGCTTAAATATTGGGAGTAGTGGTATGACAAAACAGTACTTGACAGGTAGAATATGTAAGTGTAGCTTAAATCTCAGTGTAATTTTCTTAATTGTGTATGACATAGCTCTGTTAAGAGATATGGAGTATTACTGGCTATAATACTGATTCCTACACACTGTTTTGTATTTAGGATTTTGTGGTGTGTTTGGCTAGGATAGGACATATATTCTAGCTGCAGTTACTGTAACAGGGGTAGATGTTCTTCTGTGGGCAACTAGCCGAAAGAGCTAGAACCCTGTCATGAAAGGGTTTTTTTCTGTTTCCATGAGGTGTAGTCATGTGGAGGCAGAGGAGAGGAAGTAATAGATACGTAGGTATCACAAGTGCCTTATAGATCAACCAGATGCTATTTACTTTGAACTGCATTGCTATTTTAAATTTTCAGTTCTCACACAGGGTAAGATTCTAGGACTTTGTATATGTCAGTAGGTGTCACTGAGAAGCTCTACCATTAAAAGCAGAATACAAAGTCTGCTGAATATGCAGTAAATCACGAGACACTTAGGGCTTTACTGCTCTGATTAAGAAGGTGGGGCATGCAAGCTCTGCCCTGAGAAAGGTAGTGACTAAATACATGAGAGCAATACCCATGCTCAGAAGGGATGGATGAATACTGAAAAGATGCAGTCTTCTTAAAGCAAGGACACACATTGCTTCTCTTCATGCCCTTTGACTTTTTTATCAGTCTGAGTCTCCTAGCCAGGACTTTTTGAACTGTAAACTAAGCAGTCTTGGGTACTTGTGTAGCTAATGGAGAAGGCCTGGACAGGGGTCCCTCTCTGGATCTAGGTGGGCTTAAGGAAGATGCTGCTGCTGCCCATCTGGGGGTTGCTACCCTTGCTGTTTTGCTTTGACAGAACAGGATCATGTACATGCTTCCTCATCTGCTTTAGGCTTGTAGTTTAATCATCTGATAAAGACTGTTAAGAGCTAACTCAGCTGACTTTGCTTAAGGCTGTTTGTAAACCTTAAACATGATTTTTCCAGAGGAGAAGTGAGTAACAGCTGATAGAGGTCAGCAGTCAAGAACTGTAAAGTGTAGAGGTTTTTAAGTGAATATGAGTCTAGGACCCAAGGAGAGCAACCCAGTGAAATTTCTATAGAAATACCTGGCTGCAAGTTAGGATTAGGCAGTTACAATCTGATTATTTTCTTTGTTAGAAAGGAGTTAAGTTGCATTATTTCTCAAGTCTAGTTTTCAGTAAGTCAGCAAGTGCCTACTGACATGTTTGACTGACAAAGGCATTGCTCTTCTTAGTCTTATGTTTGTGAATTTTGGCCTCGCTCTTTAAATAAGCAGTATTTTTGACAAGAAATTGGTGGTTTTGTCTGTTTTGAACAAACACATCAAGCATCAGTCTCTGCTTTGTTAGTGATGGACAAAAAATTATACTAATTTTGCAAGCAAATTGTTTAACTTTCATGCAGTGTATTCCTAAAAAGGTCTTACCACATTTTTTTGTGTTGTTACTGGCATTATTTGATGCACAGGATATGTGAATATTTCTATCAAGAAGATACAAGATTTAACAAAAGCAGTACCCCTGAAAAAAGTGAAAAAGAAACCCCAGAAATTTAGTATTTCCAGTAACAAATCGTTTAAAATGTGACTTGTACAAGTGAGTGGAAATACTCACTTAAGTGCTTACTTATCTTGTTGAACTGGAAACTGAGCCATTAGAAGTCAGCTAGTACAGGATTAGACGTTTATCTCACTGAGATACAGAGGTCTGAGAACGAAACTCCTGGGGCATAGTGGTGAATGTATTGTCTACCTGGGCTCTCCTCCCTTTCTGGAAAACTGAGCAGAGCTTTTTTTCTATAAGGATAGTTGTAGCTTGCAAAATTCCTTTCACTATATGTTACTGGTTTAGTTTTTCTAATTTTAGGAAGTAATGCTACAAACATCTTGAAATACAGAAATGAAATTTGCTTACTTTTCCATTAAAATGTTTGTCACTTACGTAATGAAATAGTAATTAATTTTTGGTAAGGTTTTTTTCCTGAAAGCTGACTCATGTAACACTGAAATGCACAAGAATTTTGTTTTAAATGGGTTTGGGTTTTTGTTTGATTTTTTGGGGGGTGGGGGCAGTTGTTGTGTTTTATTTGGTTTGACTTGTTTTTAATTAGTTTTGTTAAGACATCTTAACTTTGTTATATTCTGTTTTCAGGTATCCAGTAAGTTATATTTAATGTCACAGTGAGGGAGAAGAGGGTTTGAGAAGAATGCTGCTTTTCTGAAAAGCAGGCTAAAATCCAAGCGTATTATTTATTCATTCCTCAATGTTCTAGATGTCTTAGGGATGTTCTTTGACATGCATTATTTCTGGCAGCAGTGCTGACTTAGACAAACCCCACTACTCCTTCCCTTGGTGCTTGTCCCAAATCTGTATAATCTTTGTGGGATACAGAGGTAAAGTGAATCAGAGACTTGTTTTACCATGTAGCAAAACTGGTGCTCAGAGGTGTAAGGACTGAAAGAGCCGTGGAGAATGTGGATATTGCATAAATATCTGTATATTGGTGGGTTTTTTTTTCTGTTTCACTCCTTTATTTCTCTGAAAATAGATACTTGGACATAGAAGCTGGCTGCTGAAGTATTGCTGCTGGATGTTGGAATGGGAAATTATGAAGTTGATCTTACAGTAGGGGTAGCTGGAAGAAGATAAAAAAATATGCCCTGAAAGTAACTTAAACCTGTATGTGCTGTAAGATCAGATTCCACTTCACCACCCTGTAGAATTGAACTAAGCAGAGCATGGTTGAAGGTGTGCATGGTATAGGAGCTCTGGTGAAGAGTAAAGAATGGTAGGTAGAGGGGATAGGAAAGTAACAAGGATTGATGTTTATTTCTAGCTGTCCTTTGTCTGAAGTTGTCGTGTTATTAGTCGCTGGATTCAAGACCTCATGAAAGTTGGAAGATTGCAGTTCAGGACTCAGGAAAAAGCCTTAATTGATCTACTATGTTTTCACTTCAGTGTTAGATGTGGGTTATTCCATCGTCCCTGTTTCCTCATCTGTGGAGTGGTTTCATACATTTCACTGCGTTATCACAGCTGCATCTCCCATGGCAACTGTTGTGTGGGAAGTCAGTGGAGGTGCTCTACTGAAACTCTTTTGTCCAGCTATTCAGTGAACATTCTTTCTCTTCCCAGTGTCTAAAGAAGATAGGGAGCTGGAAAGCTGGCTGACGTGCACTTCAGTTTCACTAAGGACAGTAATGGTTTCGGGCAAAAGGTGCAGTGGTTTTAGGAATAAGTTGGGCTGCTGAATTGGAGGCATAAGGCCTTTGGTTGGGAAGGCGCAGTGCAGTCTGAGTTGAGAGATTTACTGCTTGTTCTTTGGATAGCCTGGGTAGCCAGGAAAATATATTTGTCTCCAGCTGGCCAAGTGATTGCAACTTTTCTTTAAGGATTTGAACAAAACTGCAGGCATCCATCTTTGTCATCCTTAGACTTGATTACTATAGCACACTTTTTCTTTATGTACTTTATGCCTGACGTTTTGCTCTAATCAGCATTTTCAAGTGAAGCTGCTTGTAATTGGTCTTGCTAGACTAACATGCTCTGTATTTTGCATTATTTACAAGTTTTCTCTTGGAATTGCTTTGTATTTGATTATCTGACATTTCATATACCCGAAGACTGACTTTATGGAGCATATGTTGAAGTATATCTGGGCACACTAGCAGCCTACTCAATTTGTGAGAGCCTGAATCTTACTGTTTCTAAGTCTTGATACATGGACCTGAACTGTCTCTGTGGATTCATAATTTTTTTTAGCCTTCTTGCTTATTGAGATCTCTTCCATCTTACATTTTTCTAGCTTGAACAGAGTTTCCTTAGTTGGTGGCGTTTTTTTGCATCATGCAACTGGTAGTCTCTTGCAGTTACTTATGATTAGAATTGTACTGTTTTTAAGTTTCTGAAAATATTTAAAGTTCTGAACTTATTAATATATAACCCTTCAGTTTTACAGCAATAAAAATAGAAGAGTATAAGGATTGTATCTGATGCTGTTTGCATTACTTAAAATTATATTCATGGATTCTTTATGCACATTTGCTTTCACCACCACACACACGCTTCCCATCCCACCCCACACCCAAGACCCTCAAAGCAGATGTCAGTCTTTTCTCAGGCTTTAAAATTTTGTAAGGTCTATGAATATTGTGACTGCCAGTAGAAGAAGAAAACAGCCAATTTAACTGTTGATACTTTGAGCAGTACTTCCTTACATTCATAACCTGAAACACCTTTACAGCTGTAGCACTTTAAAAGGAAATGCAACAGTATAAACAGTGTCTGAGGAAATAAATAAATAGCTTGCCAAATAGTCTGCTTTATTTATGGCCTGACAGGTTACTTGTGCAGTTGGACATATAGATTTAGACAAGCGTATTTGAGGAGGTACTTTAGAAATATTTCTCCACACTGGCTCCATAGAAAATCCATTGACCTGTAAAAGGATGCTGCCAAATGCTGTATGTTCATCTGGATAGTAAATGTATTTTGTTATTCATTACTGGCCCTAGCTATCCTGAAAATGTTTTAATGTGTACTTTCCTTAACTCAGGTTTTGCTTTGTGCTTGCAGTCAAATGCTACTCGGTTTTCATCTATTTAGGGTAATGATAGCAAAGAATGGCCCTCAACATTTGATTACCAGAATGAAGATAGAAAAATTCTGAAAATAGCCTGATGCAAATAGTGTCTGCATTTGTAGGACAGTGCTTTTGGTTTAATCTTCACCTTTAATATGTTGGTAGTGGAAATGTCCCTGAGCTTTACCTTCCCTTGGATGAAGCTTGCAACATTTTTAACATTATTTCTCTGCATATCCGTTAGATATCACATTACTGACTGTTGTTTTAAAAATCATATTAACTGATTCCCTCAGTCTCCAGAGAAAGTATTTTGAAAAAAGTTCCCCATCCCATCTTGTAAAACAGAAACATGTCTGATGCATCTATTGGTAAGAAACAATATGGGAAACAGAGCAACAATTGAAAGAAATCACTGAAGTTATTTCTGAGGAAAAAAAAAACCACAACTAAAATGTAATGGAAAATAAGGAAGAAAGAAGCAACTCCAGTTTATGGCTATAAATATCATTTTACTGCAGTGGTGAACAGGAAATCCCTGGTGGGGAGCTGCTTGGTCACTGCAAAGTGATTGGATTTGAACATATCTGTGGAAGAGATACTCTGGATATTTGCTCCAAACAGATGAGTGGCCTATTACTCCTGACTCCTGTTGCAACTTTTCTCTTATTGTTTTCTGTGACTAGAATGTCTGCTTTTCCTGCTGACACATTCACAATTGGTTTGCCTAGAAATAGTGGAAAAAGTTTTTTTAAATTTATTATAGAATATAAATGGAAATATGTTTGTTTCTATTGATGTAAGGGAGGAAGAGATGAGTAAGAACATTCAGATCGTATTTGCTGTGGAGTAACACTTAAATTCTTTAATAGAGTTTTGGATTATAAAGTTAAATTAGGTGGCTCTTGCACAAAATGAGATGAGAAGAGAGACCTTTTGTTTTACTATAAACTTTAATGAAATTTCAGAATACATTGACAGGCTCTTCAGTGCATCAATAGGGCTGCACTAAAATGCTTGCTGTTTTCCTTGGGGTATCTTCCATTACTTGAAAATGTACAGTAAACTAGTCATAAGAGTATTTTCTCCTGAGAATAGTGGTGAACTAAAGCCTGGTTTTTACATTGACATTACCAGCACAGCTTCTTTTTGCTGCTATAGAAATTCAGTACAGTTTATAGTGGTATTTCCAACTACATTAGTTGTGCTGATTTGTTGGTATGGTATTATTATAATACCATTAAATCCTTAATAAAAAATTAATGCAAATAATTTGTCTGTCATACTTAGAAGTTGAGTGGGGCTGATTCATATAGGCAGAGGCTGCCCGCTTATTGATGGCATTCATTCCAGTAATGCTGTATTTGTTTTAAACAACAATTGAGTAATTATGTACAGACTGCCAGGTACCGAAGGTGATTCTCAGGTAGATAAATTATAGTTCTTGGTCTCATTGATTTGGTCTGCTGTGGGAGTGTTGATTCCTATTTGTAAATGTTTCCTATCGGGATTGTAGAAGAACCTGAAAATGGGGAAACCAGTCATAAACTTCTACATTCCTCTAAATATTAGGATATTAGGATAAAAATCTACTTTTGGGGCATGTAGTTTCAAAACAGTGATTTAGATTATCAAGTTCTTACGGCAGTAGTTGTTTGAGAAAGCTGAAACGTTACGCAGCTCCAAAGGCATTGTAGTGGATGTGGAAGCTGGGAACAGGAGTGGGTTATCTTCCTATCACTAGACTCTGGAATATCTTGAATGATGAAATACATAGTTTGAGAGAGCATATAGTTCCAGGACCTTGAATTTCTATGATTTCATTTTATGAAAGTCAGATTAGTTAGTATTGTATAATTCATTGGGTAGATGAGATTATGGATTTATGGTTCCTTATCCTAATCATCAAGAGAAACCTACTGATTGATGATGAAGTGTGGCCTGCATTCAACATGTTTTAAAATTTTTATTAAAGCTGTTAATTCAGTTCTTAATTCTGTGAAGGGGGAATGTACAATGGTACGTGAGTGTATTTTTAAAAAATGTATCTAATGTTTAGAATATGAGTTTATTCAATGCCCCCAAGAAGAAAAATCACAACGTATATGTGATAGAAAGAACAGAGCATATTATCAGTCATGGAAACTGCAAGATGCAAAGAGTTGTTTTTACCTCCAAAAGCACAAAGAAGTGACTGCAGTATTTTTAAGATCAGTTTTAACATAGAGTATCAAAATGGAAAACCCAAGCAATAATGAGCTTAGTCTACAAAATAGATGCTTATAAAGGGTATCAAACCTACCTCTTCGAAACTAGTTGCTGTCCACAAAATAGGCTGAGGAATATAGCCAGGTTCTTACTTAGCTGAAACTGCATCTATTTTTGAGGCTAAAGCTGCTGACATTTTCCTTTGCAATTTTGGCATGACTTTACCTAACAAGGACTTCTTTCAGGGAGATAACGGTTCTTCTTCTAAAAAGCTAAGTAAATTTACTGTTAAAGAGAATGTTCATCTCTAACAGTCACATACTTCCTAATTAAAAATACCTAAAAAAGTAATTATGTAATTAGTACTTTCATTGAAGGGGAGGGGAAACACGTATCTTGAATGGATCTGTCTGAGCTTCTTTCTGCTACTCTACTAAATCATGACTGATGAGGAGCGACAAACATCACATGGTGCCAGACCTTGCAGAGCTTGCGAGTCTCAAGGGGCACTCAGAAGAACACATCGAGGTACCTGAATTTGGTATGTGTACAGTCACAACGGTGTATTTGATGTAGTCTGCTACTCCGTTTTTCCACATGGAAACCGTGTTCATGGAACTAAAATACAAGGATGAATTCTCACATAATTGATGGATAGTATCTAATTGCAGTGTAGAACATTGTCACTGATATCTTGGGCCTTACTCTCAGGGCAAACAAGATGTCTAGGTGAGGTAAGTCTGATAACTAAAATTTAAAATTTTGTTGAATAAAATTCATGCTTGGTGGACCACCCTTCATGAACAAATATACAACAGTCTTTCTGTGTCTTTATACCGGTACTGGCAGCTTGGTCGCGTGCTAATACACTCTGAAAGCAAGCTATCCTTTTTTTCTCAGGGGGCTGAATTATTACAGTTATGTTTAAGCATAGTTGTCTAAAACTGTAATTAGTTTGGAAAGTGCCATTTCTTGTCAAACCTGATACTGCAGGGACTCAATACTTGCTCACCTGGTTTTTTACCATCAAGTGTATAATTTTGTGTAATTTAATACCACCAGAGAAATGAGTAGGGAAAGGTAAACTTTTAATGGCTGATTTTCATTTTCCTGATAGTTGTGTGTCTATGTCATTCTCAAAGGACACCAGTGACTTAACACATTTTGATAAGGTATTGTACTTAATGCAATATTGTAATTGAATTATCTACACTGAGTAGATAATTCACTGCTGTCTTGGCCCTCTGCAGTATGCAAGATTCAAACCTAACACAGTATGTCCTTTTAATACAGCTACCTCAGTGTCAAGTGCCCAAACAGGTAATTTAATGCACATTAGACACCTGCATTAGTAGCAAAGTAGGGCATAAGGTGATACTGCAGCAAAATAAATCCTATCTAGCTATTTGAAAAAACATTCTGGTGAGGAAGTAGAAAATAAAATGTGCATTCTGGTGTGCAGCTGAAGTCCTTCTTCTGAGAAACAAACCTGAATAAGATTTCAGGACAGCCTTCTTGAAATATCAGCTGCTCTTTTGTGTCAGTCAGGGCTACAGAGAACTGTGATATTGCTACTACTAATTAAGGCCTGAGCCCAGGATTTATGCAGTCTGGCTTTAAATTCTAACTGGGGCTGCGTGTATGCATGCATGGACAAGTGGCTTCTTTGTGCTATGCTTCCTTGTTTATAAAATTGAAAGATTCGTTTTCTGGTCTCAAAGGAGTTTTGGGAGTTTAAATCCATAAATTCTGGAGGCATGCAGGTTTCATGGTAGATGTGGTCATTGTGGCCATTCCAGAAGCTCTAAAGATACAAGGAAACACCATCATGGACTAGAACAATCTAGGTAGTCACATTACAGTGATTTCATTAAGGACCAGTTTATACTACTTAGGTACTTTTCAGAAATATTTCTTTCTTCTTCTCTTCTTTTAAAAATCTTTCATACTCAAAATACTTCCTTTTAGGCATGCACCAGCTTAGAATCCGATAGCTATAGGTAAATGCAATGACTTTTTTTTTTTTCTTTCTTGCTACTTCTATAAAAAAGTCTGTTCAACATTTAAAAACACTCTCCTTGCTAGAAATTCAGGCTTTGAGAACAATACTAATTTAGTAAATAGTTGCACTAATTTCTCAATTTGGTAGTTGAAATGTTGTATAATTCACAGAAGTAGAAGAGAAGCAAGACCAGATTCCAGGGAGTTTAAAACAGCTCTGTTGCAACATTCCAGCCCTTTGTGGTACTCCAAAAGGGGAAAAAAGAATCACTTTAGACTTGGAGAGGTGCTTTTAGTTACACAGTTGGGTGCCACAATGTAAGGAAGATGTTGTTAGAAAGAGGCTGAAGAAAGGCTATGAGGATGGTGAAAGGCCTAACCAAGCCTTGTAAGCTATCAGAAACTCAGATTTGTTTTGCAGAGAGTAAAGTTCTAACCACATCCATTCCCTCTGATTATTCCCTCAGTTGTGGAATCTGGGAGCATAGCTGGAGGAAGGAGCAGGGAAGGAGCCACTACTTTAAGTTGGCCAAACATGTTTTGGTAGTACCATCCTTGTGGAGCTGCTTTAAAAAGTGTTCGTGTAGATCCCTTTGATGTGGTAAATGGCTTCTCTGATCACATCTCTGAAGATTTTTACAAGAACAAACTCCAAACCAGTGTGGAACCTGTGTGTATTTTTTGTTACTTTGAAATACCTGTTCTACAACTGGCATTATCTTCCTTTAATGTTCATTTAAAGCTATGAAAAAGCACATTGTCTATTTAATCTTTATAGGCATATTCACTAATTTTGATTTCTGTTTTCTAGTGCAGAGTTAACATTGGACTAAACTCTAGCAGTGGTAGTTTTATTGTTTATTGTGTAAAATTGTAAATATGCAGGAGTTTTTATCTGAATGTTTTACAAACTTTTGGCTGAATTAATGGTGTTAGTGGGGAACAGCCAAAAAGTTCTATCTATCTAATATGCTGTTTCACAAAATATTAATCAGGCTATCACTAGTCGTGAAACTTTATGTAGCAATGTATTAAAGTTAACTCTCAAAATGTGACTATTCCCATCGTTTCATCCTGCATCAAGCTTCAGCTCTATGTGTAGTTATTGTCACAGAAATTTGTGTTAATGTAGTGCCTGACTCCTAATGAATAATTTTCAAAAGAGGTGGACTGACACTTTCTCAGCATATTGTGTTTGCATCTTAATGAACATTTTCTGCTTGGTCATGATCAAAATAGGAATACATTTACATAATGTTAATCAAGTACTTGTTCTTAACATTTGGGAAAAGGGCAGAACTTAAATTCAATTTTTGCTATGTGCATGTCTCTAACACAAATTTAACAACTAGTTTAAACTACATGTTTCTGTCATGGTGAAAACTGATGCTAACTATCCCTACCACGAATTCTATATTAAATGTTCTTTTAAGATGTTTTATAGATTGATATTTTATAACTCATTCCTATTGCTAGCTCTCTAGACATAAATCTTATCTGAACTTTCCCTAATCTTTCTCAACCTTTTTAATTTAGAGGATCACTTTCCATTTTTAGCTGTTCATGGAGTCATAATTCTCTTCTGTTGGTTTGGTACCACTTTTTCTTTGGAACCGGAAAGTAACAGGTGCTTATAAAGATCTTTAAAGATTTTTGACTTGCATCCTAAAGGAAGCAGGTTTTTTTGATTTGTTTTGGTTTTTTGGGTTTTTTTGTTTGTTTGTTTGTTTGTTTCCTTTCTCCAATGTTAAGATAGAAACCTAGTCAGCTTAAAGCTGAGAGAAACAGGTAAATATATATTGAGGTAGAAATAGTTACTTTTAGACGAGGTGATGCCAGACCTCATTTGTTTGCCGCTTCTGTTCCTTGTAATGGTATTTTGTATACAAAATTGTGAAAGGAGGCATAAGAAAATAATTTGTGTTGCTATTAATTAAAAAAGAAAATGTCAGTCACAGGAAACCTGCACTGGCTGTGTAATTTTGGTGGGGTTTTTTTATGGTGGGTTGGTTTTTTTTTCTGTTTTGGTTGGGTTTTTTCCTTCATATTTCAAGACTGTCATGTATTTCATTGATTTATTAATTGACAACCCAAAAGTTAGCATTCACCTTTCTGGAATGAGGAGGAGATGTTGAAGTAAGCGGAATGTGTGTTGGCTTCCATGGAATGTTTTGGCCAAAAGATGATGTGGCAGAGCACAGGGAAGTAGAATGGAAAAGTGAGAAAGATGAGACTATAGGAAAAAGAAATAAGACTAAAAAAAACCCCAAAAGATCACTTTCCTGCTTCTGTGACAGCCTCTTTATCCCTTAGCAGTAACTGTGCCCATAATGGTACTGTTGGGCCTGCTTTGAAATTTCAGTGCCATTCCTGTGGGCTTAGAATCAGGGCTCAGTTAATTCAGTACTCTTAACTGTCTCCCAGTGTTCAATTGTCATAAAAATCATTTGCAGACTGTCTGAAGCAATCCTGTTCCTGAACTTGATTCATACAGGTAGAAACCAGTTTTCTGTGAGCTTCTCACTGAGATAAGCCATTAGTGTTAGAACACAGACCATCAGACTGCACCCTTTATTCTGCAGTAACCTAGCACAATTTCTTTTCTTTTGGATAAATAGCATGTCTGTGCATACAGGTGTAGAACAACAGCAGTGAAAAAAAAGGAACTGATACCAGTAGTAGCAAAGCAATGATAACTTGCTTTCTCTTTATTATATTCATCTATATATGGTGAGTTTATACCTATGAATTGTTTGATTAAAGCCCATTAATTTACTGAGAAAATACCAATTTTTCTTTCAATTGCCTCTATGCAAAACTAATAATGGTCTGACTTTTACCATTCTAACCTTTTCTTCTGAGTTGAAATGACTATGACATTTCCATAGCATCAGAGAGTTTAGACAAAATGCCTTTCTCCCAGAATCTCTAGCATTGCTTTCCAGATGAAGCAAAAATCATAAGAGGACCAAAGCGAGAATCATTCTTTGTCCTTGGGAGGTGAATTTTGCCGTGTTGTGATACGGCCGTTGAAAATGTGCGTCAGTCCTCGGTTTCCTTCAGCTCTTTGCTGTGTCTTCATTGAAAACTATGTCACTTGTTTGTGGTTTACCATACTGCCTTAAGCCACTGATGGAGATAGGTTTGTGACAAGAGGCTAAGATGGGAGGTAGGGCTGAGGAGGAGCAGACACATGGCCTGTTCCTCATTCCTGTTAAGGCGTGGTACTTCCCAGGCTCCACTGTGTCTACCTGAGTTCTCCTGTACAATAATTGAGAGGCCGAAAGAGTTGACAAATATTGCACTGGCATCTGCAATTTTAGGAGAGCTAAACAAAAGCAGGAGACATCTGTTATCACCTCTGCTATAAATATTTTGATGAAAGCAGACGCTCTGGTAGTAAAGCACAAGTTTAATGACCAGCCTCATAAAGACAATTACTGGATTTGATTTTACAGAGAGTTTGACTGGTGTACAAAGCTTACATATTAGCAGAAGTTATATAATGAGAATATGATGGTGTGTTTTGTTTTGAGAAGGAACGGCAATGTTTTCATTGTCGAGATTCTTTCTGAAAGAACGCGAATTAACCATTCACTGTTGTGAACCTTTGCATTCATTCAGTGGTGGGAAGAGTATTGCAAACTGATGTGTAATAGCTGCTTCCAAAATAGATATTGACAATGGGCTCTCCTTGTGAGAGACAGAAGAGTGATTGAGTATTTTCACTTTGAAATCAGAATTCTAGTGTATTTGATTTTTTTTACTGGCAAAATTTTTTTCACTCAAAGTTCTGATTTTGGTGCCAGTAGATATTCCAGTGGGTCTCTGCGCTTTAAGGATTGAGAAATTGATCCCTTAGCATAAGCTTCATTTGCACAAGTATGCTGTATCTGTGTTGCATAATTATAGACCACCAGTACAAGCAGCAGCATATTACATGTCTGGAACTTGAAAAAATCTTTTAATCTGACATTTTTGTATTTTTTGTCAGTCAAGGGTTAGTTTCATTTTACAGAATAGTTCAACAGGGAAATGATGATTGCAGTAGAAGCTATTTCAAGCACCTAGTCTGTATATGAGTCATTTGCATGTTGCTATATCAATGTTTTATTCTGTAAAAGAATTTTTCGTTCTCTTTTTGTTTTTCTTCTTTTTCTGTAGCAAAATATAGGTATAAAAATGTATATAACTAACTTGGATTGAGAGATAAATCTCTAAAAATACAGCATGGAGCAGAAAACAAACACAACTGAAAAAACCCAAATAATTTCATTTGCCACAGCATAGCAATTATCTAGACCTTGACATATATAAGAGAGCTTAAGAATAAGTGCTTTCAAGTGATTTCTGTTTGTCAAGTGTTCACAGCTTCTTCAGAGTGAAGGTGAGATTTTTTCAGGAAGTGTACATGGATTACCAAAGGTAAATATCTTGTGAAACATTATTGTGATTATAGAGAAAAGGGCTGGAGTTACTAGCACTGTTTGATTCCCTACCACCCACGTCATGGCGTGGTTGTGGTGTCAGCAGGAGGCAGCTGGAAGCGGGAAGCCTGGGCTCGAGGGAGGGGTGTGCAGGTAATTGGGTCAGCCTGGCAGACCAAGCCCAGCTCTGCAACTGGTGGTTCCTTTTCCAGTTCCTCTGAGCTGCAAGTTTTGTGGTTTGGTGCTGAAAGACGGTGCCAGCGAGCCCAAGACGTGGCTCCTAGAAAAAGAAAAGGGAGAGAACGACATGGAGCCCGGCGGAGCCACTTGGAGCTCAAGCTGCAGCTGCCGGAGCCACAGCCAGAGCTCCAAATGTTCCAGTCCCACTCCTTCAAAGTCAGGCCTAGGAGAAGCGTCAGCTGATCTGTTTCAGAGCTGTATCAGTTCCCACCAGGTTCTGCCTTTTCCCTGTTTTCCCACTGGTTTTGGGCTGGAGGAGGTTAAGCCTTTGTTTTCCCATGTACCACTGGCCCAGCACGGGGGTGGTCGCCATTTTGCCTTTGGGAAGCCACACTGGTCGCTGTCTTCAGGAAGTGTTTTTGTTTGTTCTCTGGTGAATCCCCTTTCGGGGGTATAACACTCTTTCGTACACTTTTATTAATATTGTTGTGGTTATTGCGATGTTTCAGTAAATCGTGATTCCATCTTATAATCTCTCCCTGTGTTTCTTCCACTGTCAGAAGGAGGCAGAAGAAAGGGGACAGCCTGAAGGGGTTTAATTTTCCTGCTGGGTTTTAAACCAGAATAAACATGAACAAATTAGGGTTGAGGTAGCAAATTTTGGCTAACGGATAGAATTTGTGAAATGCAAAGTAGAACAAAACTCTTAACTGAAATAAAAACATGATTTTTGTTTATTTTCTATAGATGTGATTGACCTGAGGAACTGTCTTTCAGCTGCCATTATCTTAATCTGATGACTGTTTCTGCATCAGTTGATAAATGTAGATTTTCATAGATCAGAATAACAGTGTTTCTATCCCTAAGTGTTAAGCTTTATTCCTGTTGCTTTGTTTGTAGTTGTTAATGGAAACCAGGCTGCAGCAACTTGTATGTGGGCATCTTAACATTTGGGTATGTTTAAGACAGAGGAGTAGGAGCTTGAGAGGGTTTAGGAAGTACTGGGGAGATTTGACACTGGAAGCTGAACAGCTGCAGGCTTGGTGCTTAAAATGACACCAGTGAGAGGTGACAAGGTGTGTTTGAGAAGATGCTGATAACTGTGAACAGAATGCAAGTAGGGCCATTGTAGCTGAAAACCCACAGCTGTGAACTTTATTATGAAGTACTTGGCGTGGTCGTGTACTGATCACTTTTTGACATTGGTGGCAGGGAGTTACTCCGGGTGGGTTTTTTTGTTTGGGATTTGGTTTTGGATGTACTACAGCTGAATACTAGATCTTCCCCTGAAAGAAGTAAGGGCTCTGTCTTCCCAGTGGCAGAGCTTTGGGAAGAAAGGAGTTGGATGATATATTCCTCTCCTTTAGTTTACAGGTCTGCAATCAAAAAACTTGTTTACTGTTATTTGTGTCTGACAGCACAAATACCAAGTGTATTGAAAGATCCTCTGGTTCCTCCCTTGGATGTATTGCTGCATGCTAGTAAACTTTCTCTGAATAGACCGGTGGCTTCATATTCTTTGTTCCTTTTTCAGTCTCTAATAAATGGGCAAAGAAGTATCTTGATTAATTTTATAATAATAGGTATGTTCTGTAGAGCAGTAGTTTGTGCTTGGAGGGAGTTTAAGGGGAGCTGAAGTGATGTCCCCAGTGTTCTCAGCCTGTTCACAAGCCTTTCGTGTGTCATGTTATATTACCTCTGAGCTGGAAGATACTAGAACAAAATCCATTAAGACAAGACCTAATGTTATCTCAACTGCCTTACATATAAAAAGATAGATGAAGACTATTATTCTTCTGATAGAGAAAGCCAAATGTCCATTTCCCTTCAAATTCCTGTGGCTTTATAAACAAATACTTGTGTTTATTCTTTGATAAAGCAGCCATAGAAAAAAGGCTGAGGCAATAGATTGCATAAGCCTAATGGTTGGAAGATAGGATCCTCAGGCCGCTCACTGTTTTCTGGCATCAGAATGTTCCCCTTCAAGTCAATTAAAAGCTACCTTAAAAAACTTTAAAAGCTTTTGAAACTACTTGGTTGGTTTTTTTGTTGTTGTTGTTGGTTTGTTTGGTTTTTTTTTTTTTTTGGAACTAGCGCTACTTCTTTACCTCCAGTGCACCTGGTTAACCATCGAGAGTGCCTGGTGTTCTTTCATTGTAGTATATGGGGGTATATTTTTCTGCTCTCTGAGATGGTTTCCCACCTTTTTAGTGGCTTTTTATAGCTATTTTTATTTTAACTTCACTTGCTAGAACTATGGTTGTGTTTTAATGGTGATTTTTAGTAAACCCTCAGACTCCTTCTCTCCGGTTTGGGTTAACAGGCAAGTTCTTACTCAGCTGCATAATGTAAAATAAAAGGGGAGCATTGTTAATTATGAATGACTAGGCTTATTAGCTGAGTCCAGACATATTGCAGAATTCTGATACCCATCCCAAGGGTAAGTTTGAGATAGCTGTGAACTGCCAGGTCTACTTGGTGTAGACTGTTCCCAGCTCTCACCAAAATAACACAGACTTTTTGAACTTTTATGCAACTGTATGTGAACTCTACATACAAATAAGAAAATCTGGATTCAGTGTTGGCTCTTTAGTGGAGTGTGGAATAACACAACATACTCTAATTTATAGCCAACTTCTACATTATTTTTTCTTTCCAATTCTTTTCCTTCCTCCCCATGTTTAATGCACGTTGACCTCCTAACTTCACCACATGAATTGGGGAATTAAGTATGTTGTCTTGGTTGTGCCTGAAGCCCTAACGGTTATTAGCCTGGAGTAATTAATAGTAAGGCCCTCCAGTATTTAAATCGTTTTGGAGGTCATCAGTGATCCTGAAGGTTGGTTTGTCTTTAATACCATTGAAACAGAAGAAAATCTTTATGTTCCTTTGCTTATATTGTGTTTGTGCAGAAAGAGAAATGAAATTAAAGAAGCTGAATGTATAGAAGAATAACATTACAAGCTTTCACTGGTGAGTACAGGAAGAAAATAGCAAATTCTATGTGCAGACTAAAAATTTGTGCTACTATTGACTTACATGCAAAAGGAAGCATTCATGCGGTGCTTGATGTGTTCTGAAGTTTTGATGAAATAATATTTTGGAGGTTTGTTAGTTTTCAGATAGCTGAAGTTATCAATTTATCAGTTGTGAAATACAGCTCTGATGACCCAGATGATATCTGTACCTTACCTCCCATACTCCCCATTCCTCTTGGATGGCATGTTCAGCAACTGATAATCTCTGTCTTGTGTTTTAATAGCATTAATATTTACTTTTCTTTTTAAGTCCTGGCAGTGAAGCAGAAGGTTTTGATTAAGTGTAATTCAAGACGATACTGTATTTCAAAATAGTTGTATTGATTGCAACAGCTGATATTACTTTGCCCTTAAACAAAGGGAGCAGTTTATTTTCATACTAATTTGATGTTATATACCTTAATCTTTGCAACTTGAGTATCTTTCATGTCTGAATGATACAATGTGGTTGCTATTCTAGCCAAGACAGTTCATTACCGTTTATAATGGAAAAGTTTAATACATTTTTGGCCTGTGATACAATAATTGGTTCTGACAAACCTGTGAAGCTCTGTAGTGCTTCAATGGCTTCTAGTGATTTTCAGCCAAAAGTAAGAAGGCAAACCTGAGAAGTCTTAATTTTTAACTGTAACTGAAAGGTATGTGTGTTCTTTCGTGGGTAGTTTATTGGTTTTGATCCTATATTGTGTGCCTAAGGATAAAAACACAGGAATAAATAAGATTATCTGATATGTACGGGACATGAAAAGATAACGGATTAAAAATAGGTTGCTGTCTCATAGGCATTACATGGATGCCTCTGTTTTTTTCAATGATTTGAAGTTGGCTAATGGAAAATGTTAAGCATATTTCCTTCTTTTCTTTTTATATAAGTTTCTGACAGGAAATCTGTAGCTAAATATCAGTTTATGATTTCCATCTGTTCGTGTATAATAGTGTCTTATAATGCAGTCCAGATTGCTGCCCAATGGAAGTGTCCTACAGCAGGAGATAGGCTTTCAAGTGATTGTTGTACATACTAATTATTTTCTTAAATGAGTGCTTCATTTAATTTTGAAGACACGGAACTCATTTTAAAGACAGCTTCCTTGCTGCAAAAATTCCCACTAATTAGCAAAGATAGTGTCTCATCTTTCTAGTGACACTATTTTTTAAAAGAAAGGTTTGCATAGTTGTACTACTATGGTAAAATAAGAAAATAAAATTAGATTCAGGCAGGCAACAGAAACAGGAAAATTGCTGAAATGTTTCTTAGTTGCAAACTTTTGTGATCTCTGCTATGTGTTTCTCAGCTAGTGAGGACTAGGTTAAAGAGCATTTATTGTAATAGATATAATTTTAATTCTGAGAACGCAGGCAATTTCCTCAAGTATTTAGACTAATTGATAAAACTGTTAAAACACTAGCTTTTGAAAAATGTGTGTCAGCATATGTTTTACGGTGAAGTATTTCTACCTTTCCCAGCTGAGAAGAAAGACTTGGTAATGGGAACCAGGTGTATCTGTATGGTGAGAAAACAAGACAGCAAATAAAAAACCTTACTTGTGTTATTCATGCTTTTCATCATGTCAGTCTTGATTTTTGCACAACTGACTGTAAATCATTGCAGGGGAGTTGGACTAGATGACCTTTAAAGGCCCCTTCCAACCCAAACAATTCTGTGATAAATGGTAAATTATTGTTGCTTTTCTTTGTAAACTTTGCAATCAAGGTACCTTTAAATACCTATACTGCCTGAGAGTTTCCTGCTTTCACATGTAATGATAATCTGAATAATAAAATTAACATGACAAATAATTTTAATATTTATCAGTTTAGGACTAATTTAAGGACAATTGTGTGTTAAATGAGCCAGGATGCTGTCTGTGTCTTCCAAATTGGGCTGAAAGTGCCTCTGGGAGGCAGAACTGTGCTCAGCCTAGTGAGGTTTAGCTTTGTAATAGCCTAAATAATCATTGTCAAGAGCTCTCACTTCCTGAAAAAAAATGTGTTTCAAATCTATGGTGAATTTCCTTTCACCAAGACAGTTTGTTGCAGTTGTTTTAGTGGCATGAATGTGAATTTCTGTGGGTTTTTGCAGCTCAGTTGTTATAAATTCAGAAATGTTCTCAATAGGTAAGATGATTTCCTATGGTTTGTTTCCTGTGGCTGTGTGCTTTGCACAGGGTGACCCTTCACAGAGGAGCTGGGAGTACTCCATCTCAAGTTCAGAAGTTGGAGCTAGTCACGTTTGCAGTCATGAGGGAGTGTGTCTCTATCATTTTGGAAAATGAAAGCCATTGGATTCAACTGCTTTTTTGATGAATATACTGGATGATTTCGTATCTGGGCTGAAAGCAGGGATTGTTCTCAAATGCTTATATCCACAACAGATGTGCAGAGACAGCCAGTCTGACTCCCACGGCTCAGTTGGGCCAGACAGCGCCATTAAACTTGTGTCAATTACCCCACTGCAGTCACAGCACAGCGCTCAGCAGCTTCCCTCTGATGTCAGGAGACGTCTGGCGTGTTCTGATGCACAGTCATCTCTTCTTCTTTGGAGAGAAGCAGCGTAAAACTCCTTTGCTTCTAAGGTCTTGAGAGCCGTGATTTAAAAACAAAATGAAAACCTCACAATACCTAAACCAACTCTTTTTCCCTCTATGAGCAGCTGGAAGGCACAAAAGCAGAACAGAGCTGTGGCAGCTCAGTGCTTTTTTGTTCAACAGGAAATGTATGTTGAAATAAACCTTACTCTGTACAATAGTAAATACAGTTTTTAGAAGTAAATATATTACAGAAATTGTACCTCAGCTGAAGAACAGGTTAAAATAGTTCTTGGGGCGTACAAAATTACTGAAGTTTCAGACACTGTTTAGGTGCCACATGTAAAGTCAAGTGAAATTTCTGCTACCTGTTGTATTTTCAGTCCTGTGACATTGAACTGCAGAGAGGGGCCTTTTCCGTAGCCTCTGGAAGAAATGTCTACTACTTTAATTAAATTACCATTGGGATAATTTTTCCACATTTGGGCACACAGAGGGGAGGCCACTTGGACAGAATAAGCTCTATTTGACATAGTTTTGCTGAAAAAATAGCTATGCATAGGTACTGCAGTACAGCCGTGTATCTTGCTTGAGAGTTCTCTTATCTTCTCAGTTGGCTGTAGGCTAGTAGTGTACAGAGATGTGAAGTCCTGATCTACAACAATTTCAATACAGAATTTCCTTTTGATGAAAAGTGACCCATTTCCTCGTTGATAGTGTGATGTATGAAACATACTGAGAATTTTTACCCTGAGTCAATTTTAATCCTGCATATTGGTGTCAGTCCAAGATATCCTTGCCTTCCTGAGAAGAAGATAAAGTTGGTATGAAGTAGCTGTCAAAAGAGGTGTGAAAATATTTTAAGGTGGCTGTTTGGAAACTAAGAGAAGTTACTTTAATCTAGGAATGTAAAAGCAATAAGACTTCAGAAATTATTTTAGTATGCCCAAGGGAGGTTGGTGCTTACAATTTACGTATAGCCATAGCGTTCCCGCCTTTTTAAGGATAAACTATAAATTGGAAAAGAAGATAAAAATTGTGGAGTGGATATAGAACAGTAGTTGAGGAGTTGAAGGATGAGAGTATGCACATTTTCAATATTTACTCATCATGGAGCTTCCTTTGCACCACAGGATACTATAAAGGACTATTGCCTCTTGACTTTTCCTCTGTCTTTTCTGCTCAAACTTGTGTGTAAATTGTTCCTACCATAATATGTCTTCTGAGCACTGTTGTCACATGGGTAGTTCCCTCTTTAACCACTGCAGCTAAATTTGCTGAGTATCATGAGTCAAAGTTCAATTTATTTCCATTTATTAATTTTTAAACTTTGTTATTTTATTGCTTATGTAACGATGTTGCCAGCGAGTCTGTATCATGACAAAGAAGTCCTTTTCATGTTTCCCTTTGCTCACTCAGTCTGAAGAGCAGCTTCAGTATTTAACATGTGTCTGGAAGGTGGTGTGTCATCCGAATTCACCAGTGGTATTTTTTGCTTTGAAGTATCCCAGATAAATAATACATTTCTTATAAAAACTGTATCCATCAGTGTATCCTTGCACAGAAGTTTATAGTAGTGTTGTTGCAGCCCCTCAATGCTTGGATTAAAATATCTTTCTGATTTAAAATTCTGAAGTAGTAACTTCCATTTCATATAGCAGAAGGGAAGACTTGTGTGTTTTTTCATACATGCTTTATTTGAATTACCAGCAAATATTAATATATATATCTTTACATGGTTGCAGCTTGTTAACATAAAAACGAACTTTTGAACTTTACTGTTCATATACACAAAAATAGTAATTGAGACTAATGGAATTTGAGGATGTAAACTTAATGCAACAGCACAGGAAATTTAAATTGTGTATACAGAAACCCTTGATGGTCACTGGGGACTTAAACCAAATGCAACTCAGGAGAATTTAGGTTCATGAATGGAGATGTGAAGAACAGAGAGTAAATGTTTTAGATGAATTCAGTAGTATTAATAGTGGCATAGAAAGGAAGTGTTATGGCTGTACAGCTTCTCTGGGGAAAGCTGAGTTCAGACCAACACCTGCACCTCTGCTGAGGGCACAGACTTCTCAATGTCACAGCTTCTATGGGAACTCGGGCTGTGAAGTTTCCACAAACCTTTTCTTCAAAATAGAGTTTTAGCATTGCTATTCACAGCTGTGCTGACTGTGTAATATTTCTTTAAAATCAAGTGAAAATATCATCAGTGCCTTGGTACTGACAGTTCAAAACACTTCCGCTCTCAATGGCAGCAAAAGGATTATTGCCTTATAGCGCTCTGCAGGTTTCAGCCTTATTAGAAATGGGTTAATGCTAGATTTTAGCCTATTGACTATTGTTGGAAGCAGATTACTCTGCTTGTATAAAATAAAATCTGACAATTAAAAGTCTTAATGTCTGCAAAAGATAATCTGACCAAATATGTGGGTGTTCCTGGTTTTTTGTTTGGGGTGGTTTGGTTTATTTTCAAGACCAGTCAACTCTTTGCATACTGTGCAATTCTGACTGCTCACGAAACAGTATGTAAAGCTAAATTAACTTTCTTGTCATGAAATGAGTATTTTAATGAATTTGAAATACCAAAAGAGAATCTTGATTCCTCTTTTTCTCTGGACTTACTGCAGGGAATATGTAGGAATTCTTCTTGACTTTTATTTCGGTGGCATTGCCTTACCCAGCATAACATTCTGCTGTTCTGACTTTCAGTAAGTTCAGTGATAATGTGTCTTCTGATAATGAATAATTACGCCGTATTGTGGTCAGGAAGCATTTGCAGAGATTGATGAATACAGCTCTGTTGTATCCCTTACTGCTGTGGGACCAAAGTACTGAGCAAGGGGCTGGAATGGTTTTTAACTTTTTGTAACAGCTACTTGAGATGCAGTTGAGGGAATTATTTGCCCTTTTGTTCTGGACAAATTTTCATCAAGTAGTCTTTCTTGTTCAAAAAGAGATTTGGGAGAAAACCAGAATATTTCTCATGCATGTAAGAAAAGAATTCTTTTTAATTAAAAAGCTTAATCCAATCTAAATCAGGATTAATACCAAGAGGCTTTCAGTAAGCCAGCTGGCTCTCCTACCCGAGGGAAGTTTTTTGTACAAAACCACCTTACTGTACACATCACTAGCCCTAGACTGTTTCTGTTTTTACCAAGCACAAGGAGCTCCGTGTCTCACTGACATGAAATTTAGGTCAAGCTCATGCTTGTTTAATTTTGATTTTGCTAATCGATGTCTGCTGCAAAGAGATTTATAGTAGTGATGTTGATATGCAAGTATTTGAAGTATGATTGCCACTGTTTCTTAGCATGGAGAAGATGGTTGTGGGAGGTTTGCATTAGCTGCTAGTTGTGTCACAAATGTTCTATAATGCATGGTTTCAAATTATATTGAGGGTTTCATGTGGGCTTCTCTCATGAAAGTCCAGCTGAACTTCCAGGGTAGGGCCGGGGAGGGTTTGTATTGGGAGGACTTCTTGGTAATGTTCCCTCTATGGACTCCTTGAGTCCACTGGACTGCTGCTCCTTTGGATCCTCTGAAAGTCAAAGGGGAAGGGCTCCCCTTAAAGCAGGTGATTATTTTGTTCCGAAAGGAACCAGGTTTATACTGCCTGTATTTTCAGTCCTAGTTCTGCCTGAGAATAGCTTGGACTTAGGTGTGAAGAGGGGCAGGATACAGCCAGAAGAGTTTTCCAGAGATAATTACTAAGGTTTAATTTAGTGCTTGGTGTAATTCTAGCATTTAATTAAAAATAGGGGGGTTTTTGTACTTTCATTTACTTAAAATGGCTTTGATGTTCCTGAAATGTAATTTTTAAGTGGTCTATATGTTGTTAGAGCTTATCTTTATTTATGTTTATCTTTTTGATCTCCATTGCAAATGAGGTCTTTAGGCTGCAAACCTTAGATTGGAAAAAAAGATAAAGCAGTGGGTTTTTTTTCTATGTTGATATTTTAACTACATGAAGTAGCAAATATCTCGCTTAACAATTCACATTTTTGAGGAAAAAATACAACTTACTTCTGATTTATGTATAAAGCAACCAGGGCATAGAATTAAACTGAAGTTTGCAAATGAAGCTAAGACCAAGATAAATGGTTTCCATAAAGAAAACAAAAAATACAATCAAGAGCTTATCTAATCCGTATTTTTAAAATGTAATTAAAATTAATTCCGTAATGACTTAACAACTGTGGGGTGCACGCAGGCTTATTTCTGTTTTTTTAAAACTTCTTTCAAAACTTCTGTTTTACATGAACTCCTATAAAAACATTAAGGATAGAAATTGTGTTTATTACTGTGGATGCTTAATCTATACATAGCCAGTGTCAGTTAAGCAAACATCACGCTCTATCTCTTGGTGCTACACAGAGTTCTCGTAAGGTTATTCTTGGTACTCTAACTTCCTAAGATTCCTACTAAAATATTTAGCTCTTCTACCTTAACCACGTCAGCTGCCATTCTGATCAGAAGGCAGTGCTGTTTGCTGTCTTCCTTTTTTTGGCTGCTAGACCAGATGGCAAGAGCTTGTTTTCCAGATTAGGTTAGTTTAGCTAAGAAGTGTGAAGACAAGCAGGGGTAGAAGTGCAATATGTTGCGAATAACAGTGTATCTTAGCAATTAGTTTTATTAAACCTGATGGTGACTTACTGGAATACAGCATTGTCCTTACATATAGGTCTTTCAATGGTTTTAACAGATAGTTTAGTGATTCTTTTTGCTTTTTTGCTAGTCAATGCCCTTTTAAAAAAGTAAGTTATTATATGGCTGCAGAAAGGTTATGTAATAATATAAATAACAAATATGTATAAATAAGCACCAGTCCCCAGGCTGCCTTACTGAAGAGAGTCAGACACTCTATATCGATCTTGCTTTTTTGCACTATTTGAATTGTTTTTTTCTTGAAGGAGTGACATGCACATTTGTATAGTGGAACGCTTGTGACAACTGTATGTGTGTAGAAAACAGTTCCATTAACTTTTCTTGCTAGCATTGGAGACCTGCATTAAGATATTAAGGCACTATAAATAAGAGAAAACCCTGCTGTTATATACTCAGCTGAGGTTTATTATTTAGAGAACAAATCCTTGGTTTGCATCTATTTTTCTTTGTTTTTATCATAGTCACAATGCTTCATAACAGTTTATTGACAGTTTTGGGGTTCTGAAAAGCCACAAACCTTTTCCTTGTGTGATTACATCCTTCTCTTTACAGTTATCTGTTTACTTGTCTAACGAAACAAGAAATTGCCAGTGACTGGGAGAAAACAAAGATGAGTGGTTACTGCTGTGTTTGCTCTCATGCTAATTCATCAACTTGAAGTCAATGTTTGCATCAAGCAAAACAGATCATTCTGAAGTTGGAAAGTTGATGGAGCTGCTTGACATAGGCTTATTTTTAAATGTACTACTACATCATGATGCCTAAAGATGTTGCTTATGTAGCTTTTTACCTGACTTTATAGTTAGTATTATGTGCAGTATTCAGGAGTCATAGCTGTGATGCTGTAGTTAGAGCTGAAGATGTATTTCAGGTGTGCATCTTTTGTTTTGAAGCATTTACAAATTTTTGAAAATTTTGTATTTGGTGGAATTAAGCCTTCTATTTTTTCAGTTTTATTGGATGCAGTTTTACCAAAATATCTGCTATAAACCATATTGTTTCTGGTAATAGCCATGCTTATTGGGGTACCTAAACTTTGATCTATATATGCAATTCATCTGACATGTAACTTCCCATGGGATTTTGTCTAGCTTTGCCCTTCCTGGGACAACTTGAGATGTAGGCCTTTACCTGTCCTGTGTATTATGTGACTAAGAGACTGGTTGACTTAATAGTACATGCATGGTATGCCTTGTCTTAAATCCAAAAAGGGCCACAACATAGTCTTTTTTTGTGCAGTGGAATGCTGGAAGAAAAATATATAAGGCTGTATGTTAACTGTAGTTTTAAGAAAAAAAAAGATAAAGTAAATATTTGGTCAGACCCTAATCTCTCTTCCTTAGAAAATTTGCAGAAAAATGAGAAATGCAGGCTCTGATGTTCAAACCAGGTTGGATGTACATGTGGGATAGTGATTTCACTGTTGGGTAAACCTTTTTTCTTTTAGTTTAAAATCGAAGCCTTAGCAGTATTATTCACTGATCAATATGCTTCTACTTACATGTTCAAAATAAAGCCCTGGCAGAAATACTATCTTGAAATAAAGTGACGGATATCAAATGCTAATGGAACTGTAGCAGGCTTTTCAGAATTGCTCCTTCTAATTTTCAGGCAGCTGCTGCATTAGATTTCAGTTAACAATCTCAGTGCCTCCTTGGGATTTTTGAGGGGGGTTATTTTTTCTTTTAACTAGTTCCAGTGAGCATTTGTTGGAGTTTAAAGTTTGGAGTTTGAAAACAGTTCTGTTCTGTGTGGACAGTTCTGAAGTGCAGAACAGTCTTTTCCTTCTGTTCTGAAAGGGCGTTAGCCACTGCAAAAGAAAATGTTTTGGCAGTATTGGTGACTTCTACTTGGTCACTAAACTACTGGTGTTTATTACAAAATATCTTTTATACCTATTTCTTCTCATGCATTACTGGAAAAGAAACAAGCTGGAATACAATTTCTAAAATTAGACAATGGAATTTCTTGCCACTAAGGCAACTGAATTCTTAAAAGGGGAAGAAAACATGGAGTTTTGACATGACTGAAAAATCTTAAAATGACTTTTCTGGTATTATTTTAAGCTTTGTACTCTCTTTCCATCCTGGTTTGTGTTTTGCGTGTGATCGTTGCTTGCTATAGGTTAGAACTGGGTTCAGAGCGCGTATGCTGTAAGGCTGTCCTGAATTTGAAGACTTTTTAGAGATAAGTGTTTAATCAAAGGTTTTAGCAGGTATTTCATAGGCTGATTAAAGACAGCTAGACTTGCAAATGAGACCAGCAGTATTTTTTGTCTAAAATGCAAATAACTAAAATACCTTAAGGGTTAAGATGTTTTTAATTAGGAAAGTTGTTCTGAACTACACAGATAAATGTCTAAGAAAAGAAGAAAGGAAAAGGTCTAAGTTATTCTTTTCACCAGAATAAGTTATGGCTACTGCATAAGGCATTAGCAGTGCTTTCCAGAAGTGTCATTCCCTGAATGGTACCATTGTTAACCAAAATTTCTGAAGTTGCGAAGTGATTGGTAGTAGTGTGTGTGAGGGGCTGGGACTGCAATAGGACCACGTACCCTCTGTCTAAGGGCAGTGGTCTGCTGCTTGGGTACCAGTGTTCTTGATGTGTGACTGAAAAAAATTAACTGAAATTGCAGTTTTGTTTCTCAGAAATCTCTTTTGTTATCTTTGCCCACAAATACGTGTTGGTCTTTAATTCTTGGAAGTTTCTAGAGAACCTGTGGTGGTTCTGCTCTTAGTAAGACTTAAAACTAGAGCAGAATAGAGTTGTTATTTATAAAGATCTTTGCAAGTATGTTAATACTGGTACCTTGCACAAATTTAACTTTTAGGCACTTTTTATTAATTCAATCTATATTTTTCCTTCAGATTTAATGGGGTATAGTGACACAAATCCTCCATGGCCATAAATTGTCATAGCACCATTGATTCTTTCTCTTCTTCTCTCCATCCTTGAAGTATTGATACCTACATACAGCTGCACTCTGGTTTGTAAGTCACGTGCTGCTAAACAGCTCCCGGAGGAGGCCACATTTCAGTGATGGATGAAGGCTGTGTGTATGTGGTGGGTGTTGAAAATGATTCAGAACATTAACTTTGCTACAGAATTATGATTCAGCTTTAAGCTACTGTTCAGTTTTCATTCTTCCATCAGAGGAGAATGGAGTCCATAGTGAATAGGTTTCCAGTCCTGCTCGGGTTCAGTATTTAGGCCAATCATGTGTCTAATGCAGCTTTTGGGCAGGGAAACAGCTTGAGAGCTGCTCAGTGCCTCAGGCTACCAGCTGCTTGCCTAATTGGCCTGGGAGCACAGTGGGAAGAAAGCTGAGGCACCAAGTCATCTGGCTTCAGTGTTGTTCCCAACTGGAAGAAACCTGCTTACTGGTTTAACGTGGCATCCAGTAGAGTAGATACACAGCAACTGTTTGTTCAGGGATGGGGCTATCAACCCTCGCTGTCCAGTTCCTTCACATCAATTCAGTGTGACTGAAGTTTGAGTCTTGTTCTTCTGTTGGGCAAAACTTGAAAGCTGCTGAGCTAAAGTTTATTTTCAGACTGAGTCTTTCCTCATCTGAGTGGGAGCTTTCACAACAAAGCATGGTAGGCACGTAAGACGCATTGAAGAGAGAGCCTAAATAATATCCACGGATACATACAGAAGGAAAATAGATGTAGAGGAGAAAGTACATAGTTTGGGAAAGTAGAGCAGTACGCTCTGAATTATTCTTCCAGTTACTCAATGAACTTGATTTTGACAGCCAGCAAGGCTCAAAATGTGTCTTTCATCAAAAATGGTAAGTGCTAAGTTGTAGGGTAAAGAAGAATTTCCGATTTTGATGGATTTCTTTGTTCAGAAATCCCAGGAGGTCTGTGAAAAATGTGAGGAATTTGAAGTGTTTGGTTTTGTTAATCTTTAAGTTGTTAAAATCCATGACATGCTATTTTCTTTGGGAAGATTTTGTATGTAGTTATGCAGTTAACACTTGGATTTGAAGTAAATGCTAATAAGCTTGTTTTACCTAAGACATTCATCTGCTTGAATGTGCAAGGAATGTAGACTAATAACTGCTTATGATCACAGTCATTTGTTTCTCTAATTATTTAAATATTGTTCATTTGGGTGATTTGTTTCTGTAATTATGTAAATATGGTTCAGCTGGGTTTTCACATATTTTCAGAAATATGTGTGGGTCCTGCATTTTCACAGGTGATTTTATTAGTTGAGATCATTGGCCTGTCAATTTCTCACCAAGTGTTTCTTGTTAACTCTTGAGCTTGTTGAGAAACTGCTTTGACTTGAAAGGGCAGCAAGCTTGAAGTGATGGTGTAGGGATGAAATGTTACTATTAGTGCTTCTGCTGAAGTAGAAGACAGCTTGCCCATTATATGTTGTTTTCTGGTAGCATCTGACTAGCAAACCAATTTGTTGCTAGCCATGATATTTTGTGGTTTATTGCTACAAGAGGATGGCTCAAGAAATGTAAGTCGTGCCAAGATGCTGAGTTACAGAAATGGGATGAAGGAGGATTTAGAAGAACATGTAGACAAATAAGTGAGAAAACAAAACTTGTTCTGCTGTTTACAAAGCAGCTACTTCAGCCAGCTAAGGATTTTCTGCAAGTAATTCATCTGCTGGTAAATAATCAGTGCAGCAACTGTTATTACACTGATCGTATTGGTACTGCCTATGTGCAAACTGTCCTTGCAGTTGATGAAAGTTTGCTTGGAGGGCAACTGCAGTATAGAGTTTATCTCAAGGGTATAGCAATTATATTGTGTATTGCAGAGAAATTAAACAAGCAATAATAAAAAAGCATGAGAATATCTTATGCCTTAAAATTATCCTTTATTACAATTTTATGAAAACCTGTCTTATTTTCAAAGGTATCGCTTGCTTAAATGCTGCATATCTTTTTAAATGGGTGTAGTTCTGTAATGTGAAATTTAGAGTGTATGGTGTCAACCCTGTTTAAGTATTTGGCTCTTAATAATTTTGCATAGGTGTTTTTCCTACAACATGAAGTTTAAGTAGAATGCCGTGAAAGAAATGAGACTGTAGGACATTTTGTCCGCTGGATATCTGGGAGGAAAAAAATCACCTATCTTGATTTTTTTTTTTAAATTGTTTTCAGTGAGACCAGTTCAAACTTATGTAGACAGGTTCTTGTAATCAAAGTTAAATTTGCAGGGCTGTCATCTAAGGAGTTTTTTGGTTAACACAATATGTTTAGTAAATACTTAATGTCTTCTTCCTCCCTATCTTCCACATGTAAAATGTCATTAAAGCATACATTGTATTTTCTGCCATACTTCTAAAAACACACAAGCATGGTTCATTTTTCAGCCATTACAGGGCTTCTACTTCCAAGCTTGTTTAAATTTTATAGAAGAGAAAATAAAGTTGTTAATCAAATGCCCATTAACTCCTCACATTATCTAACTTCTGATTACATAGGTATCCCAAAGACTATTCTCAGTTGCATGTTACCGTTATTGGACCTCCTCCCCTCTCCAAATTATAATCTATCTAACCTTATCAACAAATAAAATTTACATGCATCATTTCAAGATTTAAACTGACTTTTTAGAAAGTATCAGAAGAGCTTCCTGACTTCACAGGAGAAACTGGAAACTATTTGTGACTGGGAAAAAAAATACGCACTTTTACAAAACTTGCAATTTTTGTTACTGTGTTACTCATAGACTAGAATGAAATAGGCCATTAGGATGGCTGAGCAGGTTAGACACTTCCAGATGCTTCCTCTGCTTCTCACTTCGACTTCCCTTGCACTTTAGCAGTTTATATCCTTCACTTCATTTCAGCCTTTGTTTTTTAACAAATGCAGTTATTTCAAAAAGGTGATTTCAGTGCTTCATCTTAAAGATCAGTTTTAGTTTAAGTTTGAAATTTAAAGCCTCCTTAATTTTTTTTCATAATAGGACTGTGCATACTTCAGGCTTGTGAAGGTTCTGCTCGTTACATGAGTTCTTGCTTTCCCCCTCGCCATGGGAAGCTGAAGGTGGTTGGATGCAATAGCCTTTCTGCTAATTGCATCCAATCATGCCGCTTTTATATCTTTTGCATGGTCTTTAAAGTGCACTTATCTCACTAATTCTTGAATCATCAAGGTTTAAAATACCTCATTAGAGGAATACTTCTCATCAATCCTCTTGCAAATCATGTCTGTTTCCCAAATGTTTCCCTCTTCCATGTGAAAGAGGAAGCTTCCCTCTGCGCCAGCCAGCCTCATCAGCCCTGGGGTTCTGTGCAGCTATGATTCAAATCTAGCTTAGATCTACTACTCTGGTGTAGAAAATGCCAATTAAATTTGTTTCATTTCAGCCTCTCTAGGTGGTATTCAATATCCATGTAGCCTTGGGCAGCCACATGGTTAACTATGTTCCCTACCAAATGCTTCCTCTAATCTGTTACTGGCAGGAAGGGGAGAGTTGCCAGCCCCATTTTGTTGTAGCCATCTTGAGAGAGATGAAACCTGAGTCTGTTGCCTCATCTCTTCCCAAAATAGGACGTTTGCCAGCAGTGATGGGAGAGGTAGCAAATGAGAAAGGAAGGAGCAAAAACTGTGACTGATGTAGTGGGGAGCAACAGATGTCATGTGGAAAATTGAGATACACTCAATAAGCATTTTCTACAAACATTTTCATACTGATGTAACTTAGTTATGGGGTGTGAGATACGAGCATATGAGGGAGTGAGTGAGTTTAAGCTTTGAAGCATTTCAGACAGATGGAAGTTTGTGGTTTAAGACAATTTATGTGGAATTACAGGGTAGGCTATTCACAGCTTAATGGTTCTGCTTTAAAAGTGATTTTATGTTGTAGTTAAAGAGATTTGGTGAAAGAGAATAGAAGGAGCTGAGTTAAAGAAGCAAGGAAAGTAAAGGCCAAGAGCTGCTGGTGCTGTTAAAAGTGTGTCATCCATAAAGAGCTGTACCTTGTAGAAGAACATAATGCAGAGAATTACAGGTTACTTCTGTGTTATCAACTTCAGCTTACACTGTTGACAAATGCAGATATCTTTCAATACATTGTTAAAGGCAGTATCACCATAAATGAATGAGAAAAAGTGCTTTGACATCTCTATTACAAATTGTATTAAAGTACATACTTATCTGGAACAGAAAAAGACTGTGTCTCAATCAGCATAGGGTATTTGATGTTCAGCAGGATAAAAAAAGAAAAAGCTGTAATACTGTGAGTTTTATTTTCCAAATAAGCTTTTAGCACTCGAAGCACTGTTCAATTACTCAGAGTACTGCCCTTTGTATAAAAGGAAAGATGGTTTATTTGCAAAGTACTCACTCTGCCAAAATGCGTTGTTCATAGCTTGCCTTTCCGTATTTATTTCTTTCTGATGGATTTCAGTACTCAGAGATCACTCACCTTAATGTTACCTGTTTTGTAAGCACCTCTTGATTGTATTCTTGTCAAACTTCAAATTAATAAAACTTATGGAATTTTTGCAACCCCATTTATTGTAATGCTTTACTCTTGGGGCTTGTATCAATTGAAATGAAAAACCAATGGTTTCGTCTGAATGATGGTGCCTCTGCACAGTCAGTTGACTGTGGTCTTTTATGTTAGTATTTCTGTTTCCAGAAGACTCATATTCTTCAAATTGTTTGATTTATTTCTTCCATTATAACTTTTAACTAGGTGTATTGTAGAAATTATTTCAGATATTTCAGGGATGTCACTATTGTGATAGTGCATTATAGACATTTTTCTTTAGAGAGGATGACTCTAAAGACAGTGACATCAGTATGAGTCATAGAGTGTGGTCTGTGTTCCCTGAGCATATTGTTTTCTAGGCTTTGTGTTCTGTGTTGGACTGTCTTTCATTCATTTTTGTAGATTAAGTTTTGTTCAGATATGTCAGAAATACATAGGACAGCAAGTGTTTCCTTTATTGCTGAGGAGTTACTGCTTTTCACCAGATTGTGTTCTAAGGTTTGAACTTCAGAATTGGTGATATTTACATTAAAATTTTATGTTTTTCATCCTTAACAGAAAGGGCTATTGCAAGACATGAAGTCAGAGAAATAGAGCAACGTCATACAGTAGATGGTCCCCGACAAGATGTGACACTGGATGAAGAAGATGATGTGGTGATTATTTACAACAGAGTACCCAAGACTGCCAGCACATCCTTCACAAATATTGCCTATGATCTCTGTGCAAAGAACAAATACCATGTTCTACATATCAATACAACCAAAAATAATCCTGTTATGTCTCTGCAAGATCAGGTAAGCTGCTGAATTTGAGATGTCTTTATGAAACAAGGGAAGAGCACAGGAAAAAAAAATTGCTTTTGTAAACTTGGGTGATCTGATGTAATTGGCTTTTATGTCACATTTTCCAATATAAATGAAATCTAATGTGTTCATATTTTCTTTGTAGAGAATTAATATTATTTCTTAACAGGTTTAGGTTTTTGCAGGGCTATTGCAGGTGATAAGTGTCTGTTTCTTGGACAAAAACAAAGCTAAAAAGGGACATGACTGGGGTAGAAATTACTTTTGTTGTTACAACTGTTTTGTCTGTGTAATACTGCTTGCCTGTTATCTCCATCTGCAGTGAATGCAGTCTTAGGCAATTTGCTCTCCGAGTAGTGCAGGCACTGTGCCGTGCTGTCAGGGCTAGACTTGTCTTTGGTACTGGGTCTGGTCAGGTCTCACAGGTGATAAAAAACATACAGAAAAGTGGTTGTAAATAGCTTGCACTGTGAAGGATGGGTCACTTTGCATCCATTTAAAGCTCTCACTAAAATCGCTGTAGTACCAGACTAGAAATGATCATGGCTACTACTGCATCCGATGATGAGTATTTAAAAAAGATGATGAAGGATCAGTGCCCTGTTTTTGTTAGGCTGGGGCAAGGAAGTAGGTTTGTTGGTTTATTTTCTTTAATATTTCCTTGACTGACATGAGTGCACTTGCAGGGAACCCAGGTTAGAGGTCTGAAGCATCACTGTCATCATCCCTGCCTGTAAAACAAATGTTTCTGAACTCTGTACTGCTGGTTGTATGCTGATCACTTAAGTTGATATGCAGCAGAGGCAGGAGCTGTTCTGCATTGCAGCATGTCAGCACTGAGCCTTCCAGCTCCTTTAAGTGCATGTCTGCAGGCAGAAACAGCTCAGCACAGCTGGACTGGAGTGAGGGGAAGCAGATGCTAAAGGCCCTCCACTTCCAGTTCTGTATGTGGGAGAAAGGTTGAGGTAGGGATCTCCATGCAGAGGAGATAATGGACTTGGGTGATACTGGGATCTGTTTTGCGATAGAAGGGTTTTGTTACTGTTGAATATTTCCTCCTGTAAAATTGTTTTGTAAATATGAAGGTGATATTGTCATATATGATTACTGAGATTATTAAGAGTAAATCTGGTGGCCATCACTATAGTCCTGTCCATTGCATAGAATAAGTACTAAAGACCTGTGAACTAAGAGCAGAGTGATTTTTCAGATGATTTAATAAGCCTATATCTGTTAATTAAAAATCATGCTCAAGTCAGTCATACTTCATGCTGCACTTCCCACCAAATTCTGTTTCTGTCAAGGTGTCTCTTGAAATGGAGGTGTGTCCTGAAGGATAGGGGAGCTAGTCATTGAATAGGTATAAATTAAACACAGGCTACCTGAAATTTCTACTTCTGTTTGAACTTAATTCAAAAAATTAAGTTCAAAATTTGTTCTTCACTGGCTTAGTTTTGTATAAGAGAAACTCTTCATCTTCTCTCTAATAATAATCTACTGAAAAATGAAAATCTATCACTGCTGAGCATGTACACAGTACTCTGTCCTACCTTCGTTTGATATTGTCCAAGGTGGTAAATTAAGTACTTTAATTAGACAGGTGATACTATTCTTCTTTGGTGGCCATTAACTGGGAGATGCTGACAATGAAGAACTGCATATATTGCATATATTCAAAGTCACAGAAATAATTATTCATCTTTAATACATGGAGATAACAACTTGCCATTGTAAGTCATAGTGTATAATTCTGGAGATGGCAGTGGTGCTGAGTGGTAGCTGATGACATTTACTCTGCGTGAGCTTGGATTAGCATGACATTGATATGCCACCTTCACCAGCACAGCTCATTTGGGTGCATTAGGTGTATATGCGCCAGTAGCAAAATACGTAAACACATCACAGAGACAAAATTGTTCTATCAGTGATACTGTTTGTTAAAGCAAATCTCCCTAAGTAAGGTGAAGATTGCCTTGGGCCTGGCAGAAATTTGTAAATTAGTGAGCCTTCTTTTGTGCAGTATTTCTGCCGTGCTTTTTCCAAACGACCGTAATTCTGTAACAGATTTTAAGTTCTCTGCCCGTATGTGAAACCTTTACTTCTTGAATGCAATATGGAAAAAATTATATTTAAAATCCACTCCAAATATAGTCTGTATCTGATTTGAGATAATACAATAAGAGTTCCTAACACTCATTTTGGTTTCAGGTGTAACTTGTCCCAGCAGCCCTCCTTTCTTTATCAGTGTCTCTGGCAGCAGGATCTTGGGAGCTGCCCCTCTTTCCCCAGGCTGGGCCTTTTCTCTGCAGCAAGCTGAGTGCCATGTTGCCCGTGTTGCATTTCTGACCTGTGTGGTCTGTAGTAGAAACACTTGCTTTTTGTTATTAAATCTGAGGAGTTGTTTGATTGAATTTTATTTGCTGCTTGCATGTTTCAGCAGTGACACTTGGTCCATAAAAGAACGCCTGTGTTATGGCTATCAGGATGGCATACCAGCCACATAAACTTTATTGGTTTTGTTACATGGTGAAATTGTCATCTAAAACATTTAAAATTAAATGACTGTTCTGCATTACAGCATGTATTCTTGATATGTTATTTAAAAAGTGGGTGTGAGAACATTCTCTGTACTGTTACGAATGCTACAATTATCCAGTGTTTCACTCCCTCAGCTTGCTGTTTTCTGTTTCTTAATATTTTTTCTGCTTTGGTTTCTCTCTCAATTTTTCTCAAAAGAGCAACCTGAAAATATATTAGCTTGCTTCTAAGTGCATTCTAAAACAGTGGGTCTCTCAGAGGACAGCACAGTCATAGTGGCTTTAGTGATACTTATTTCCTCTGCTAGTGCAGGTTTCAGTGGCTGTCAGAAGTGGGACAAGAGAAAGGCTGCAGCAACTCTGTTGGAAGTGGAAGTACTGTCATGTGCTCATGAACGTTTAAGAATTTTTCTCTTGGAGTTAGATGGTCTGCTGAGTATGAGTGCTGCACGTGTGCCAGTTGTATTTTCCTTCTGAGAAGGAACTATTAGTGCAAGGCAGGTATCCTGGCTGTGCTGTGGCTGAACTGGTGAACTCAGTATTTTCACCATCTCACAAAATTGCTTCTCAACCGTCCTTGCCTTGAGCTTGCTTGTGGTTGTTCACGGCATGCAGCCAAAGGTGTGCCTTGCCTGTTTCCAGCATTCCTGACCCTCTGATTCACAGCTAACTCAGACAAATTCACGCACACTCACACACACATTTGCACACTCAGGCATGCTCTTGCACACTAACACATACACTCTTGCACACTCACAGACACAAGCACAGTCACACTCTAACACACATAAGCTATCAAGCTCAGACACAATCACAGATGCATGCACATGCACACACACGTGTGCAAGCATGCATCTGTGCATGCATGTGCACACGTGTGTGTGTGATGGTGAGTGTATGTCTGGGTGTGTCTGATGGTGTGGGAGTGAGTGTGTGTGGTCAGACTGTAGAGGAGAGGGACGGATGGTTGCAGTTAATGGACAGAGATAAGAACTTACAGCATCACTTTAGTTTGCACACGTGGCTTTTTCTCAGACCAGGTGTGCTGGTTGGGTTTTTTCTCCTTTTGGCTCACTGGGACTTGTTTTAAATTCTTACTGTCCTAGAAACTGAATGTGTTTAACTTACCTTTCAGGACACCTTATGCCCCTAGAGTACGTTTGATCTGGCTTTTTAATTCAGTGAACCTCAGCTGATTTCTCACTTACTAAAGGCTGTGAAGCAACTTTGTAGCTGATTATATAAAAGCACTATGATACAACTTCACAGGAATTCCGTTCATGTCTATATGAACTTTTAAAGTCACCTCAAATTTTATTCAGTTGGGCTCAGATGGAGAAGCTTGCTCTGTCTATTGAAAGCTCCAGCATCCGCTAAGCCCTGAAAAGAAAGGTAAAATTGATCATATTTAACAGTATGAAGCAGTGAGCAATAGTCATCTCTGACCTAAAATATGTGAATCCAGACTCATTAGGCTGTCTGTGACCTGGAACAATTCTGACTTTTGGAATGCTGCAAACTGTGGGAGGAAAAAAAAAATCTCTTGCCTGCAGGCTCGTTATGGGCATTAAAAACTGTGGTTCTCAGGGGCTCAGCATGTTGCAGGTCCATCTTAGGACAGATGTAAATGTCACAGCTATCTTATAAAACCTTCCTAGCCTTCTCTTAGCTTGGCTGGTGTTAGAGGCTAGACTATCCATCCTATGTTCATAAAAATTATTTCCATAGCAGACAATAACATTGTAAGACAAAGTCAATAAAGGATTTTTGTAACTGTTACTGGAACATCTACGGTTTGATGCCAGATGCTGGCATAGGGATCTAAGACAAAAACTTTAGGATTTCGTACTTAACATTACCTTATGTCTAGTTCTAGTCTATCAGAAACTGAAATCTAGATGATGTAAGATTTCAAAAAGCTTGTTCATGGAAACATAAACATACCTTTAATACGTGGGCTGCCCTGCGCAGCATAAATAGCATAACCGGTTTACTTGTGGAGTTGTATCAACCAACCATGACATTTTAGGGTTCATGGGTGAAGGAAGGAAAGGTGATTTATATTTTCTATTTAGAAAACTTCTTTCCTAGGTAAAGAAAAAATTATAGCTGAGACTCTCCACTGAAAATATCTTGTCATTAATCTTGGAAAGATACAGTCAATGGAAGTTTATTTCAGTAGCAGTAAAGGTAGTTCAACTGGATTCAAAGTCCCATATTACCAGTTTGTGCTATGGACAAAACCAGACAGAAAGCCAGTGCAGTTCATGAAACACCATTGTGTAACATCGTGCAGTGCTTTTCAGCTAGATTTGCCGTAATTTTCATGTGCAATATATGGTTTAAATTTTCTAATGCCACAGACTATGAAACTTGTGCACTGAACAAATTAATGTTGCCTATAAGTAAAAAATTTGCCTAAAGTAAAAAACATACTTTTTAATGTTATTAAAAAGTAATACACATTTCTGTTATCTGAGAGTCTAAGAGCCAGTGTTTAAAGAAATGGGTACAGGTTACCAACCTCTTAAATCCTAGACCATGAGTTTTGCACATTTGAAGAAACAGGAGCAGGCCAGTCTCACCTCTTAAAATCCTCAACTGGTAGGTTATAATAAATAGTAAACATTATGCTTCAGGACACTCTCAATCCACTTGACCTTACAGAATGTTAGTTAGTGTGTTGTCTTGAGCTCTCAAACTTTCCTTTTTGGCTCTCTTGTCTCACCTCAGTGTCTTTGTGGTTATCTGCTTCTCTGTATAACAGAAAAGATATTGCAGATGTGCAGTGAACACTGTCTTTTAATTCACAGCCTCAGAAATGGCATATCTTTGTCAGACAGCTCAGGCAGTGCAAATTTATCATCCTCTCTTTATTATCCAATTCACTAGTTTTGAAATAACTTTCAGTTACATGCTTTGATGTTAAAATATTCTGTTCATCTAATAAAGCCAAGCTGTATCAGGATTTGCGTGTCCCACTTAATTTGATCACACTCCCTGTTTTGGGGCTTGTGTCTTATTTTGTTCTTTGAAATGTAAAGCTATTCCTATTTTTGTGAAGTTTGCCAATAACTGCTTTATCAGCCCTCATTTAAGGGCTACTTCATGCTTTAGCATGCAAGTTTCACTGAAATGTTAGGCTAAAGATGGCTATTCAAAATAGTAAACTATAGATCTGATTTACATTGCATGCGTTTATAACATTTCTGGATTAGTTGTCCATTGCATTTTGGGATAGAGGAGCAAATGAACTATCAGATTCATTTCTGATGTCCCAGTAAAATAGGTCTAAGAACATGCTGTAAATTTGGTACAATTTTTATTGTGGGACTGAATACAGATCAGAAAATTCTATCAAATATGTACTTGCATTTCTACTGAAAGAATTCCACATTCCTTTCAAATTACAAATAAAGTGGACTGACAAAATTATAAATGTTTGTCTTGCTGATGTTTTTGTGGTAGCTTTCCTTGAACTGTCCTTCTAGTTCCTATATTCTGCTTTTGTTTAGTTTCTGATTATTAAATTCTGATGATCTAAAATCAATAATCTGTATGCTGCAGAAAAGTCTAATTTAGCCGGCACAAATTTTTTGGTAATGTTCAAAATAGAGTTTTTATCTAATGCATTATAAGATTTTACTTAAAAGCTGGGAAACACCGTGTATGGGGAAATGTAATGAGCAGTACAGAAATACTTTCTGTTGCCCACTTTCACAGGTCCGATTTGTGAAGAACGTGACTTCCTGGAAGGAGATGAAGCCAGGATTTTACCATGGCCATATATCGTACCTGGACTTTGCCAAGTACGTTCCCGTGGCGGTACCTGCGGAGCGCGGAGCGGGCGCCGGCTGGGCTGCCAGTGCCCTCTAGTGCTCGGAGCCTGGGAACCGCGGTTTGGTAAAAAGCCTCACGCTGGCGTTCCCATGTGGCCACTATTTGGGGTTGATTTTCACCGATTTCTCCTGTTTTCTTGCATGATAAAATGTAGCCGAGTCTCATTTAAAAAAAAAAAAAACCCAAACATTTATATACTGGGATTAGTATTCCTTGTCTGAATTTCAAGCTTGTTTTACTGAAAATCATGGCTTTTCTCTGAAACACTGGCAGTTCTGTTTTAGGATTGGCTTCCCATTCAGGGAACTCTAACATACCTGTTCTCAAAAATGTTTCGTACAAAGAATAACACCATCTGCCTCTTAGGTGATATAATTCTTCTCTACCTTAGTATCTCTTTACACTTTATCAAAAGTTATATTTTGAAGTAATTTTCTGGTCTGTAGTAGTTTGTCTTGCTAGAAAAAGCACTGAAATAATTCTTGTGGAGTTAAATGCTGCTATTTCTAAAATTAAATTAAAATAAAATATGGTAAAAACCTCCCACTGACTTCAAAGTTTCAGGGTCGTATCTTTATTCTCACTTTCGTATGTTTTCTTGTCTTATTTTTGCTTCTGGATCTAAAGCAGTGATCCTCAGTAGCTCAGTCTTATAAAACCTCCCCTTGGACTGACAAGTCAGTTTTGCTTAAGATGCTTACTAGGCAGTGTTTCATCTTGGACTTGAAGCATGTGGAAAATTATTTAAAATTGAAAGCAGAATTTTCAGATCTCATTACATTTGACTGCACGAATGGTAGTAAACCACTACTTTTACCTCTTGCTGACGGTCACTCCTCAGTGTTGTCATGTTTCTGTGCATTAAAGTATTTATTTAAATTCTTTTTTGTACGTAATAATTCCTTTTGTTTAGTCACTCCTTTTAATTACTCATTCTGTCATGTACATTGATTTTTAATTTGAACTTTTTATTACAATAATGAAATGGAGAAGTGAGACCTTCACAGATTCCCAATACAGTATATTATTACAGAAAATGATAAAAACTACAATAGTAGCTGAAAATGACCAATGGCACCAAGTTTGTAATAAGTAACAGGCAAAAAGAGTTCCAGATCAGTCAATCAAATAAAATATATCAAAATTCATTTGTTTCCTTTCTGCTTTTTAAAAATTAAAATACTTCAACATTAATAAATGCTTGAACTGAGTAACAGCTTTCTGGTGTAGCAAAGTTGAATGTTATTTTATACATTAGTTCATAAAGCTGAAAATATTTTCAGATACTGGAACTCCTAAAACTAAAATAATTATTTTACATCTAGAAAGCATCTAAGCAATTTCACAGATTTCTTTCATCTGCATCTTCCCTCTGGGACTGTGTTATCCTTGTCTTTGTTGTTTGTTATCCTTTCACCTGAGTGATTTTTTTTTTCCCTACAACAGCTTGCTTTCTCATACTTTGGGTTTTCATTATTAAAATAATATCTTGAATACGCTGGTTGTGCTTGACAAGGCCCACACCTTTAAGGCTGTGAGGTATGTTCTTGTAATGAACATTTTTGTAGTTGAGAAGTGTGAAATATTTCAGAAGAGTCAATGCTTCCGTATACATGGACATCAGACTTAGGGCCACTGTCAAATATCAGAAGTACCTATTAATATATGCTGAAACTGAAAGTACTGGATTCCATTGATCACTCACAATGTTAAGGACAGGTTATCCTAATCCATCAATGTAGAAATTACAGTAATGAAAGTTTAAATTTTTTCCCTTTTCTTTTTAAATTTTCATATCCATTCTTATTCCCTGTTTTCTCTGGTAAATAGTTGGGGAAAAAAGTTCTTTGACAATGCAATTGCCAATTCATTGTCATTATTAATAAAGTCACAGAAACAACTTATGTTACTGTAACTGAAGCTAGTTCTGCAAGCTCACGTGCAAGTCCATGCAATTGTGCAATCCAGCACAAGCATTTCTAAGGCCTTGGACATGTTCATGAACCCGCAGATATGTGCTGTTCATTGGTTGAGTGTGCTGCTGTATTGAAATGGTTTGTTACAGCTTTCTCAGCATGTGCAGTAATCTATGGAAGGGGACATGTGCATGTGTCATGCACTTCAGTGGACCTTAAAGAGGATGCAGTTCAAAGCCTAGACTTTGCATCAGAATGGTTGTAGCATTTGCAGACTCTACTCTGCAGGCTTTGGAAAGTCAGAGCTGGCATGCAGACAGATGTCAGCAATGCCACCTTTGAGTGCTCCAGACTGACTCATTGGTACTCTGCTGGCAGCATTGGAGAATCAATTGCTTTTTCTGTAGTCTTTAACAATTTCTCTGTCTGTAGTGCTGGTCTTTGGCAAAAGGTAATGTCTGTTAATTGGTTTTTTTTCTAACTTCCTCCTTTTCCACTGCTTCTGCTGCATTTCTGTTTTTCAGCTTTTCCGCTTAAGATTCCTCATGTACAGTATCTGGTAGTAAAATTTACCCCTTTAACAATAATGGTACTGCATCCTAAAACTATGAGCGCTCTGTTTTAGCCAAGCTAGGAGGCATGAATGGCCCTGTGTCGAATGCTTTCCCAGTTTGCACAGGAACAGAAGAGAACTTTTTTTCCCAGCTTTTAGCTTTACATCAGGGCACTTGACACACTTGCAATTTCCATTGTGGTATAAACTCTTTAATATTTGGATACCATAATTATTTGCCACAGGATGTCTCAAATGGAAGAGAAAATAAAACTGAGAAATGTGTTGTAAAAGCTGTCTTGAATATAGATCACTGAAAGAGGTAGCATTTGCACAAAACAGTTTGGTAGTTTAAATCTTTCTCATGTGTCGCATGAGCTTACCACCTCATTTCATCAGGCTTCTGTTTGTACTGCAGTACATCAAAATTTGCTCAGGGTAAATGTCTAAGGAAAAATTTAATATCTTTAGATAGAGAAGTTAATATGGTTACAGATACTATCTTAGGCTTATATTTAATAAGCATAGCCATCTGCATTCAACCCAGGCAATGGATGGGCTCTGAGCTCTGTCTTCCTGCTGTTACAGTTAATGTCTCTGACAACTGGACATCTGCCAGGAGAACCACTCATAGCATCTCAAAGCCCAGTTCACAAGGGCAGAAACTCAATATCAAACTTCCTTGTACTTATTATAAACATGTATGTGGCTGCTAAACTAGTTAAGGCATTTCTAGGGTAAGGATGGTTGTGTAAATATTTTTAGTATTTTTGTATGACAATATGTCTGGTTTGTTTGTTTCTTTAATAATAAACCCTTAAAATCATAATCCTAGGCAAACTGAAATTGAGCTTACTTTCACATCCATGTAAGACGCTGGACATGAGGATGCAGCGATCATTAAACTTCCTGTCAGTATCATGTATTCTGTGTATAGATTTTGGTTGTAGTGATAAAGACAGGCTTTTAGATGAGAAGCTTTGATTTGTTCTTTGAAAGATGTTTCTTCCTCTTTTACTTTAGATTTGGTGTTAAAAAGAAACCAATTTACATAAATGTTATAAGAGATCCTATAGAACGCCTCGTTTCTTATTATTACTTTCTGCGCTTTGGAGATGACTACAGACCAGGGCTACGGAGGCGAAAACAGGGGGATAAAAAGGTAGAGTACACACAATTATATATGCTGTACTTACTAAAATTAATGTGAAAATAATTTTTTAAATGTTCTGATAAAAGCTGAATCATTCTTTTATCAACCTTGGTGATAATGGTGGCTTTGTAAGTTACATTCTCCATTTCCTGTCCATACTGGAGCAGAGCATGAGATGAAGTAGGTTATTTATACCCTTGTAAATTCACTATATGTTGTAATTTGTTAAAAATAAATAAATAAAATATTTTTTAAAGATGTTTTTAGGCATCCAGACTTGTAATTATCAAATTAAGCTATTCCTCCTATATAAGAAGGCTAAATTTCTTCTTGTTGAAGACTGAGACACATTTTTTTATCAAAAGCAGTAGAACTGCTGATGCTTTGGCTTTGTTGTTTGTTTTCATATAATTAGCAACCCAATTTATTTTATTTTTATGAAAATTGAAACATTGCAAAGTCTCTTTTGTGTGGAGTATGATACATAAATTTCTGTACTTCCTCCTTGGGTCTTAGGTGGTTGTTGGTATAAGTTCAGGTTTGCACATTCAAACATTAACTACAAATACAGTTTCAGAATGGCAACATCATTCAGGCTTCATAATATATTTGTTTCAGAAAGAATCTATACATCCCTGTCATGGTTTGCAGTATGATATTTTTTGGGCATGTTGCTTTAGATTTTTCTTAAATCAGAAAGAAAAGTGGGGTATTAAGTATATGAGTACAGTTAATAAAGCATAAGCTAGAACAGTGTGGAATCCTATAAAATGTAATGAGTTTTTGTACTTTAGAGCTAAACACTTCATACAGTTTCAGTGATGATTTTTTCTTAAGCTGATGCTGATTTTCTGTAATATTGACAATTTAGTGTCGTGCTGTGTGAGTACCAAAAGACATTGAAAAAATAAGCAAAAATCACACTACACACAGCTTAGTCTATGAACACTGTAACAACTAATAAACATGAGTAATCATTTTGTGTGCTGTCCCCATCCAAATAGTGCTTTTTAAATATTGGGAGCAAACCATTCCTCTTTTCTTTCCAGTTGCAAACCAACTGCTCCTCTGTTATTTAGGTTTTAGCGCCATCTTCAGCTACTCCATTTCAGTTTGTCCAGGTATCCTGTGGCATAGCAGCATTGGAAGAGGGAAGCTTCAAGAATAAATTGAAATTAGGCTTAAAAATTGTCTTTATGGAACTGGCTAAACAGATGAACCGGTGATATGATATTATAAAGGCATTTTTAAAAAGAGAGATAGGATCTCATCTTTTGTAGCCTACTGTCTTCCTCTTTCCTCCTGGAGATCAGTCACTTGAAACGTTGAGCATGCTGCCAAGTCTGAGCTGTTTCTAGGACATAAAACTTAATAAAAAGAGTGAAATTTAACAGTATTTGTTTTATTTTTGAATTATAATCCAAACAACCTTGTTAGGTAGTCACTGGGAAACATTGTGCCAAAATTCCTTAGTGTTGCTGCTTGGTAGACTGCATTGTAAGCTTTGATTTGCTGGAAAAAAGGTCAGATGCATTCCTGTTTATAATGCTTGCAATGCATTGCATTATTAATTTTATGCTTTTCTATTGAAGATGCTTTTTTCATTTTGTCACTATGATACCACTTTATTTAGGTCTGAGACGTTGTTGTTATACAGATTTAACATGTCCTGTAAACATCTCAAGTTCATTTGAAGTGAAACTGATTTACTGTATCAAACTTCAGGCTTCTTTCACTTAAATCAGGTAGTACTATTTTTCCAAAGTGTTCCTGGGGAACTGTGCATGTATAGATGATGTAAGTTTTGCATACATTAGTTATAAAATTCAGTAAGCTCAAAAATTGATTGAGCCAATTGCAGTGTCTTTATTCTATGTATTTATTTATTCTATGTATGTAACACTAGTATGTGTTCCAGTAGATTCACTTAAAGCTCTTCAGACGAAAAGTAGGGAAGGTCAGAAATTACTTCTAGTAGAAGTCAATTGTTCCTTTTTTAGTGGAAAGGAATCTCAACATACTTTACACTCTTGTCCCCTCCTAGACCATACCACAGCATTTATATGGAAGAACTCTTAATTAGGGTTTTTTCTGTGTCTCTGTGCTTCCAGTCATAGATAGCTTGGCTCCAAATGCAGAGTCTGTAGAGGCAAGGGTTTCTTACAATAAAATCTCTGGCTGGAGCAGTCAAGGTAGGTACATAAGAGGAAGTGTGGAAGGAAGTCTGTCCTATTTCAGCTTACTTAGAAAATGGCTTGCTTCCTTTTGCTTATTAACTGAAAAATAACCTGCAGGTATAAGCAAAGAAATCTTTCTTTGCACAGATGCCAGTTCATTTTTAGTATAAACATTCATAATTTAGGAGGTGCATTTAACAATAGATTGGTGCAGAATTTCCCTGGAGAACTGTGCTAGGGAAAGCATACCAATGTCGTTTTCCTAGTTAAGCTGCATTTTTATCTATGATGTGTGACATGTACAAGCTATTCAAACCCCAGAGTTCGATGTGAACCAAGGCACCGCAATTTACTCCCTGCTTTGGAATAGTATCAATAATTTCTTCAGATTATTTTATAAACTTAACCTCAAAATAGAAGCAAATGATGTTGTCCTTGTTCGTAACCCCAAATAATTAAACAACTGTGGTTTTGCATAGTTGCTTTGAACAGAAACTTGTAATTATATAGAATAAGCAGTCTAAAAAGTTGTCTATGTGATCTATTTTTTTAATCTATCCTAGATACAGGCCTTATATCTTGATTAGAAATATTATAAATACTTACTTTATGGTGACACAGTAAAGCATTTACAAATTCCTTCCAGTGCTAATGGAGATCCATTGTAACTGTGTTGCTGCAGTTGAAACTCTGTTACTACAGCTGTGTAGAGAGCAATATTGTATGGAATATTCTGTTATGCAGTGAACAACTTCCTTTCAGTTCTTCTGATTGCCAAAACAAAATTAGCCTCTGAAACGGCAGTTATTTGTCATAATTAAAATATAGTAAATCCTTGTTTAATCTAAAACGCGAAATGTACAATGTTCTGTGTTATAAAGGTCCAGCTGTTGAAGGATCACACACTTCCTGATGGCATTTGATGCTGTTTCTTTAGTGACTTCTTTTGTAGGGGAAAACAATTATACCAACACTTACTAACTATTTTTGCTAGTTTTGACAAATAGCCTTTCCTAAGGTTATATCAAAGGTATATCAATGTACCAGGTAAGATCGAGTGTTCATTAGTTGTAACCATAAAAGACTGTCCAAGTACTATTTAATTGAGACAATAGGTCATCCTAATAACGCTGTGAAAGCAAGGCTTGAAAAAATGTTTCTTTTTCTTTAGCATCATGTATGTGTTTTTCTTTCCCCACTGCATTTAGCAACTAAGCAGTTTGAGATGTTTGATACATATATGAGATTTTAAAGTTCAGCTCAATTTTGTCTTTGTTCCAGACCTTTGATGAATGTGTGGCAGCTGGAGGTTCCGACTGTGCTCCAGAGAAACTTTGGCTTCAAATTCCATTCTTCTGTGGCCACAGCTCAGAATGCTGGTAGGAAGATAAATGTAGCTTGTTAGTCAAATACATCAGTGCTGAAATCTGAACTTTAACAAATTTTAATATGTAGCCCAGTTGATAAAAGTGTGAGGGACTGGACAGAGTGAAGCAGTAGATACTTGAGTAATGTGTTTTCTGTAGAAGATGGATTTACTGAAACAGTTTTGCAGTTCTTTAAACTAGCATTGCATTACAATATTGTATCAGCAGTGCTATGAGGGAAAACATATGTTTTCAATTTTAAAAATCATTTTTGCAGATTTAGAGTCTTGGTGTTTTTCTCTTATGTCAGACTACAGTATCCTTCTTTTGGAATGGAGATATTTTAGTTAAAGCTCCGAAAGTTCCTGGGGAGTACACGATAACTGAGATTGAGATAAATTTATCTTCTTAAACCTTTACCAGATATCCAGTAGTCAATGCTACTTAGCAGAAACTGAAACAAAAGCAAATAGTGTCCATCTGTCAATACAACATGTTTTATAATAATGGCACAGACTTAAAAAAACTCTTTAGCAAAAAAAAAAATCAAAAAACCCCATCAATTTGAAAGATTCTGTGTGATACCAAGGGCAGTTATTTCTCAAAGGTATTGTTCATTCGAACACAAGCAAAGTAAATGCCCACTTGGGAGCTCCTCTTTCAGTGCCTGATAGTCAAACTTATCTACTCTCTGGCCATGTGGAGAAGCAGAGAAAGAAAGAAGGTGTGAAAGGGAAGGTGTGTTCTTGCCAGATTTCTGGTACCTAATGTGAAAGTGGAGAAAGAGTATTAATACTGAGACAGTGTAAATCCTTGAAAAATTGCACGAATGGAAGCATTAAGCATATACACACATCGGGTATTTTTGTTGAGACTCTTTTATAAATAGAGGAGTCATATTTTTAGGTGAGAACACAGATGAGAGAAACTGGAAAGGGAAATGAAGTTAAGAATGGTTATAACTTGGAATGGGTCTTACCTTTCCTATTCAAATGTCCTGTTGCGAAGTAATCTCAATCTAGGGACCGAGGTTTGTTGGCTGACACCAGGACTTGCTGTAATTGTTCTCTGTCATTTTAGGAATGTGGGAAGCAGATGGGCTTTGGAACAAGCCAAATACAATCTGATCAATGAATACTTCCTAGTGGGAGTTACTGAAGAGCTTGAAGACTTTATCATGTTATTGGAGGCAGCTTTGCCCCGGTTCTTCAGGGGTGCCACAGAGCTGTACCGGACAGGTATTTAAATAGTTGATTTCCAGGGATTCCATGGATTTTTCATCCTGTTATTGCCATTTTTGTGTGAATTCTTTAGATCTAGATTAATAGTTTTGAGTCTCTGCCAGGTTTGCCTCTCAGCTGGATGATGCTGCTACAGAAGAGACAAACTCCTTTTCAAAGATTCTCAGTACTTTCTTTCTCTCTTCTTTTTTTGGGAGGGAGAGGGTGGGGGTGG
>VZRR01002333.1:467072-551664 GCA_013398015.1 Oreocharis arfaki
GGCGGGGGCGGGGTGGGAGAGGCTACTCCAAGTATCCTTCTGCCTTACACAAATTGTAAGTATTTAAGGTTGGGGTAAAGGTAGGTGTGTATGTATACTGCATGTAACACTGTGATGTGTTTATAACAGAACGTTTTTTAAGGTTTTGCAGTGGCTACAGTTTTGTGAAGTGGTTCATGTGGCAAATTTCCATTTCCTCAGAAACCCTGCTGGAATTAACTGTGCTTGATGCAGCCTGGTTGGCTGAGCAATAAAGCCTGAGGGATGCAGAGAACCAAGTAGATGTTATCTTCCTGGGCTCCTAGTAAGATGCAAGAACTCTAGTAGTTCAGTTTCTAGGAGCTGGCCATGCAATTTATGATGAAGAAAAGATCTGTCTTAGCAGGGCTTCTATCTACAAATAGAGGGAGAAAAGAATCTGATGTACAGACCCTAGATATGTGGTATTAACAAGTTAATTACAAAGCAATAGGCAGCACTCCTTGGGGAAAATCTGGTCATCTTCTTGGTCATCTTTGTCTCAGAAACTCTGTGCAGCAGGGATATGGCTTATATATCATTTATGATAAGACTATAGTATTCTATTTAGATGGGAGTATAATGGTTTAAATGCCATTAGTAGACATTATATTTTGATTAGAAATAGACGACTGAAATAACGTGAAAACAAGATTTTTTTTTCTCTTTCATGGAGAGCTACAGAGAGCTACGCCAGAGCAGGGGTGGTTTTGATAGTCTGAGTTGAATATAGCCTTCCCTGGAGGTATTTAAAAGTTTAGAACTGGTGGAGGTATTTAAAAGGTGTTTAGGTGTGGCACTTGGGGACATGGCTTAGTGGGACTTGGCAGTGTTAGGTTTGCGGTTGGACTCGATGACCTTAAATGTTTTTTCCAACCTAAATATTTCTATGATTCTATGAAAGAAGTATCTCCTGCAGTTTTTAAAATTCTAACATTTGATACCAGATTAACATCTAAATAATTAATTTTGAAAGACCAATTTTGCTCCAGGTAGATTATGTGGAGTAATGTTATTCTTTAAATGAATGTTCATTCCCTGGGTTTATTAGAGCAAAGAGGAAGAATTGAAAGAATGGATGCAAAATTCGTAAACATTTAGTGAGAGGCTGCAGTTCTCCATTTCTACATGTTGTGTTAATAAATTTTGGATTAAAGCCTGTCCCTTCTAATGCAGTTTATCAACACACTGAGAGTAAAAAACTGTAAATAAAAGGACTGTAAATATTTTTTGAGCACGTGAACTTGAAAGTGAAGTTATTGCTTTCATTTTGCATTTAGGAAAGAAGTCGCATCTTAGGAAAACAACTGAGAAAAAACTTCCCACAAAAGAAACTATTGCCAAGCTACAACAGTCTGAAATCTGGAAAATGGAGAATGAGTTCTATGAATTTGCACTGGAGCAATTTCAGTTTGTCAGAGCACATGCAGTTCGGGAAAAAGATGGAGAATTGTATATTCTGGCTCAAAACTTTTTCTATGAAAAGATTTACCCTAAATCAAACTAAGAACGCTATACTGTTAGATGTATGGACCTAAATCTTTGGTCACATCATCATCTTAGTCCTCAGCCATGGAAACTAGGTTGCTTGTAGACCTCCAAGACATTTCTTTATATGAGAAAAGTGGGTTGTGGATCACCTCCAGGGCTTTGGATATAGCTGTGTTGGTAATCCAGAAGCAAAGGCTTCATTTCTTTTATTTAACTAATACTTTCAGTGGGAGCCAATATCCTTAACCTGAAGAAATCTACACTGTAATTCAGAGCAATTAATACACAGCAATTCTATTTGAAAGTATAAACAATCAAAAAACCACTTCTGCTGATGATCTTTTTAATTTTCAAAGCAATTTATTTTCATTTATACTTCTGTGAAGAGGAAATCGTTTTCCCCAGCTTTCAACATGGAAATTTTGGTTGTATACAGTATGAGTAGTCTTAGTAACTGGTTGACATCTGTGCTTTGTTTTTGTGAATCATGTCACATGATATTAATTGGGATGGTTAATCATGTTCTGCTGAGAAATGCTGCTGCTGGAATTGCCCATATTTATATATATGGTTTTATTAAAAAATTACAACTACTCATTAGTGTTAAAATGTCATTTTCACATTAATATTGTAAAAAGTTAAAGAATCAGACCAGTGGGGTTTTTATTTTGTTTTTTTTTTTTAATCACCACCACCACTGACTGAGGTTGGGAAAACAGCAAAGAAATTTGGTATTGTCTGCAGTTCTAGTTGATCCTTACACAGTGGTATAAAAATCGTAAATTCAGTAAGTTTCTCCATGGATTCTTTGTAATAATTGTAAACTGAGGTATTGGTGAATCCATATTATGACTCTATTAGTGAGCTGTGGTATGGCTAGGGTTTTCCTACTACTTCAATACTTTTATCTGTAGAATATTTTTACTGAGGTGCTTTATAACGTGTTTTAAAGCATTGCATTTACAAAAGGAGTAAAATGCTGTAAATACTGCTTATTTTATGTATTTGGACCAAAAGGTTTAAAAGTAACTAGTTTAAAGTGGGGTTTTTTGCACCGGTTCTGTTATGTGTGAAGTGAAAAACATCACATCTACTTCCTGGTTGAGTTAACTGTTGGACATTGCTGAAACGCACTTCAGTGACCTCTCTGACTTCAATACCAGAATGTTGTCCAGGGTTTCTCCTTACAGAAATGTAGTCTTCATTCTTTTAGTAGGGTAAGAGAACAAGAAGAAGAGTGTCATGTGCAGTCTGGTTCAGAAAGATCCAGTGAACTTGATTGACATAATTGTATTTATGTAACTGCCTTACACGAAGGTTGTAAATTTGTGAGTTGCCATTATTAACAATGTGAAACACCTGGTAGATGAAGTAAATTGAAATTTGAGAACAGATGTTTGGGGCCACTGCATTATAGCAAATGGCCGTGGAGCACTGCAAGAATTTTTCCTATTGAATTTTCTTAAAGATATGAGTATTTACACAACTTACACCTGCCTTTTCTTAAAAGTGCTTTTCACAGGATTTGATTGGGAAGGCACTGAGGAGACAAAGAAAGGAATGGTGGGAAAGGTTTAAATTCCTAAGGTATGATGCTGAAGGCTTAGTTTAAAATTACCGAGTGGAGTTTCTTTAACCAGCTTGTTCTTGTAATGAAAACAAAGGAAATGGAAAATGGTCTGTGAACTGGATGTCTGCAGCCAAAAGCAACAGCCCAATTACAGAGAGCATAACAAGAGACTATAAGTACATCTTGCAGTTTCTTTGTTTTCTTAGATTTTTCCCTTCTAATTTTAAAAATAGATCTCTCTTTGTTCTTCCCAAATAATCAGGGAAGTTCCTTCTCGTAAGTTACCATTTATATAGCATGAACCATGCATAAGACTTCCTGTTCTAGTTCTTGTCTGTTGACATCAATAATAATGCCAACATGTTTGGATATAGGATGTGTTAGGTCACACATGAAGACATGTTTCCTAGCTAATGAAAGGAACTGAGGAGTCATACACAAAAAGTAGTTAATGGAGATCTAAAAGTTTTCATTGAAAAGCAGTCACTTTTTTTTTTTAATAAAATAAATATTTATAATCCCAGGAAAGATTTCCGCTCGGTGATTGTTTTATGTTAGATTTTTTTTTTAACCATGTTGTTTTCCTTAAGAATAATTCAGATTAGTTTACCTTTTTGCATCTTCTTCAGAATTTTCAGAAGAGCACCTCTAAGAGAGCTGAAGAGCTTCCTAAGTGAAAATACAAAATATTCATCTAAGTAATGAAATAGGTATGTAGAAAAATGCTTCTCTATTGACAAGAAAACAATAGACAAAAATTCATTGATTTCAGTAGGGTCTACAGAAACTCCTTCTATTCTGTAAGCAATTTTAAAAGTTATGTTTCTTTTTTTTCCTTCCAGGATTTGGAATTTCTTAATTATGAGTCTTCAATAACAAAACCAATAGAACAATGCAATTTTTTTTACTTTGAAAAGAGCAATATATTTTTCGTAGTTCATGTAAGATAACACATTTTATTTAATCAGATATCACTTCTGTTCTTTGCTGTGAACCGTTAAGGTTGAGACAAACAAGAATTTTAGGAATATTTTTGAGAAATGCTAGCAACAATTGGAGCAGTACTCATTCCAGATGTACTCAGAAAATGTGATCATCTGTAGAACACAGAAGGAACCAAGACTATCTACTTTTATATCTAGTGCAGCCATTAAAGCCAACTGTGAACTTAGAATAATTTGAATTTAGAACTATCAAACTTGGATTTCCTGAAAGACAGTTCAAGAAAAGGAGCTTTACAGATTTTTAATAATCTGTTCTATTTGTCTTCTCTTTAGAAACAGAAACAATCCAAGTTGTTGCCATTAAAAATATTTTACAGTGTATAAATACGAATTATCTCATGTATTTTCCCTTAATGACTCATAGAGGAAAGCAGCAATATGTGAAATTTTGTTTTTGCAGGTTGTATGATGAGTAAACTACTATGCAGCCTCCTGAACACAGATCTTATAACTGAAGTCACCGTACTCTCTGTAGAGGAGTGAGATTGGCTTTTTGTAGGGCTAAGTTGATTTGAAAGGTGCTGAAATACTCATATATCTACATATAGTTGAAAGTAGATTTTGTTACACTGTTCTGTACTTTCTGTACGAAACTCCCACCCAGATTTTGTGCAAAACTCTAGCCCTGTTGAAACTCTTAAAGTCAGCACGAGGCGCAAGGTCCCACTGTGCTGGTGACTACCCAGCCGTACCCACAGCGTGCCTGGGGCACTTGTGATACACTGGGCAGTGCTGACAGGAGAGCAACAGCGTTTTTAGCTCCTTCCCGTAATAATTCTGCAGCCATGCAAGAAGAATTTCACTTGTATTTTGTTAGTGCATCTATAAGCAGACCCAAGGCTAGGGTGCAGAATGTCTTCTCTGCACATTCCTGCTTGTTCTGGGTGGATTTTCTAGCAGTCTCTCTTTTATTGGTATGCTGATCATGGCTTCATTTTCGAACAGACATGAAAATTTATAGCTGTACAAAATAGGAGATGAAGAACCAGCCCATCCTGGTCATTTGAAATGCCTTTTTTGGGTATTTAGTTTTTTCGGAGATACCTAGCTGTTTTTACATTGCAGGAATAAACTTTTGCTTATTGGTGGTCTCAGAGCAGTTCTATCTTATATCAGGAAAAATTCAATTATTTTCTTTTATACGTCTGTTAAAATTCTCCATTAAGCTTACCTGGCATTGCTAAAGGTGTATATGACAAAAAGGTGTGTGGATGATACTGTCTGAACTGTGCTGCTTAAGCAGTCAGTGGAAAAGCCTGATCCAAGTGCACTGCCAATTTAGCTCTTCAAAATTAGAGCATATTTTATGACTACTAGAGATTAAATTTAAAGTTTAAGGCTGCTTAGTTGGATGGATGCTTCCTTTACTGAGAGCCTATGCAACTGTGTAACCTTTGCAGCAGTATTTATAGAAAGAGCCCTCTTCCTGAGACTTTTCTGGAGCATAATTATAAATGTTCATACACTCGTACTGTCTGATATTTACATCAGCAGCTTTCCGTAGCTTCTGCGAAAGAGACAGGTTTTTGAGCATTTCTAAAGCAGTACTGAATGTAATTTTGAAAAACATGGATTGTGCTTCATGACCTTTTTCTTTTTAAATACACACACAGCTAAATAGTGCCTTTTTTCCTCACAATCCATGTTGAAGATGCTTGCTCCCACTCACCCTCCATAAATTGATTTGTTTGTGCAATACTATTCCAACTTGAAACCATTTTGTCACAGCTGTTTGAGAAATAATCTCCATTTTTCCTCACTGTGCTGCCAGCTTTCTGTTGTTTAAGTGTTTCAGTTGATTACCTAATGCAAATGCTATAAAATAAAACACCCACTGGGAAGGGGAAAGAAAAGAAGTCTGGTGTCCTGTCTTAATATTTGCATGTCACATTCACATTGGATGCTTTTTTTCTGGAACATGTTGTTATACAGTATTGTGAACTTTGTTGGCAGCTATTGTGATTTTGGAGGGGTGAGACAAGCTGGAGTTTAGCTCGTCTGCAATAATTTCATACAGCTATAACCAAATATATTTATAGGTCCTTGGAACTTGCATGGGCTTCATGACCAGAGATGTTTTAAGTTTGCAGAGGGTCTACACTGAACTGAAAGCGTCAATGAAAAGTTCTTAATATTAAAGCCAGGATCTGTAAGAACAGAAAACTGACATTAAAACAGTAGATTGATACATTTGTGCTTCCCTGCCTGAGGGAACAAATGACCAACTGCTTGCTGTGGTACGGGAACACCCTCAGTTACTGCAGTGCTGAGAGTGGTGTAAGAACTTGAGTCTACTACAAACGTCATTTGCATTTGTAAGCAAGGACTTAGAACAAGAAAATAGAGTGAGCATGGGTGTACTGTTGTTCTGGATTTCTGAGGGATACTATAACCACTGCCCTATAGTGTGCTATGGAGCTGAACATCATCTGACCCTGCCAAGTTTCTGAATGCAGTAGTTCCTAATATGTAGTTATCAGCCTTGGCAAATAAGAACCATCATGCAATTACTCAGCAACTACCACTTGAGGATTTTGATGGCTTTAAAATCCCCTTGTGTTGAAAATAGAATTTTCCTTACTCCTGTGAATGGAAGTGATAGGTATAGTTGGGCACAGGAAACAGTCTCTCTGCTTTTATCAGCCAGGTGGAAGTAGAGGGGAAAAATGCCTATATAAAGGTACAGGACTTCCTAAGGTCACTGTACCTGTCTCTGAAACAATGTAATAAATAAAATGACAGCCAAAAAAAGTTGCAATACAATAAAAAGCTTTATTTAAAATGACAGTAGCTCCTCCTCTGAAAGAGAGAATGACTGTAGTGTATGGGGTAAGTACTGGTTGAACCATTTTTTAACTGATGCTGCCATTTGCACAGGTAATTAATCTCAGCAGTTGGAATTCATGGGAGGGGAGCAAGAGAAGGAAAAGGTGGGGTTTTTCCAACCAATTTTTTTTTTCAGATCCCATATTTTATTTATTGTTTGCATCTTGCAATTGATTTCAGTATAGTTTCCTTACTTTTTAATAAAATAAAAGAAGTTGCTAGTTAATGTCAAAGCAATGCCCAGATGTTTTCTTCAAGCACAAGTCCCCTGCTATGACCTCCTCCCCCAGCTTCATTACCACATAACGCAGATGTGGTAACTTTCAATAAGAGCTAATTTAAAGGACTAATAATACTCTTTATTAAAAAAAAACTCTACAAAGAACACCTGTGGCCTAAAAATGAAGGCTTTGAGACCTTTCACCTTGTCATATTAACCAACTGTATCCTCATAAAACCAGAAAATACTGTGATAAACATTCTCTGCCCATTTTCTGCACACTTACAAGGCTGATCCTGAATCCATTCTCGTATTTCCTACACACAGACATTAACCTTCCTTAATAAATATGACTGTCAAAATAATTGCACAGAGAATAATCTTTCAGTTGAAAAAAATTAAAATCTGGGGAACAAAATAGGTTAAAATGGTGATTCATGGGGACTGTGGTTAGTTCAAGTATGTAGGTATTGCATTCCTCTGATGTTTTAAGAAATTATTCACTACTGTGCTGTATACATGCATATGTTATTTCAGACATAGTTTTAGTATTAATAACAAAAAACCTTGTTCTATTTTGAAAGAGAAACATACCTAATTTGGTATGATAATTTGAATGCTCTAACTCTTATCAGGACTGAGTTTGATGCAGCAGTTACTGGAAAATATTATAAACTGTCTCTTTACCAAAAAAAGAGAAAAGCTAGTGTAAAGAATAATGGCCTAGAGGGCCTGAAGGCACTATTACAGTCTTGACAATTACTGATTGCTGTTTTTAGCACAGAGTAGAATTCAGAATCCTTAATCTTCTTTATTTAGAATTTAATAACTTTTAAAATGTTGCACGACTTGGAGAATTGGCAAAAGGAGAAGGAATGCTGAAGTGCTAGAGACTTGTGCAGTTACAGGCTGGCTTTGTCAAGACTGCCTCACAGCAGTGTGTAACAATGGATATAAATAGGGGCAAACATGATGTAAAGCAGTCGATATGGAACGAGGGGTGTATTTATATCTGTGAAGACAGTCTATAAAGAACAGAGGAAAGTACAGGCAGAAATATAAACCGCTATATATTGCAGTAATTGCTTAAATTAACAGCTATGATGGCTATCTCTGGCCTAATTATCTGCTTTGGATCTTCAGTGCCTTCTCTTGACTGAATTAATGAACTCAAAGCTGAGCCATCAAGGTTGCTGCTATTATAAGCAAGGCCTGTACACCACCAAATGAAATGTCTCCTATTTATAACCCCAGAACAAATACCTACTTCCCGCACTTTGCTCCAGTACTACTTACCAGCTAAGCTATAGATCTGGAAAAGCAAATTACATTGACTGGGAGGCTCTTGTGCTCTGTATTTGAGGTCTTTGCTTCTTGAAGGTAAAATAATAATTGCATGATAGAAGTCAAATCCATAAAGTCTGGGAGAAAGCATCTTAACATTCAGATTATGTGTAGCAAAAATTCTGCACTTTTATTTTTGTCCATTCAGAACGAGTTCACTCTCTCAGGCAGATTCCAACCAGACATCTGTTAATACTAAAGGCTGTTTCAGAGAGATCATGGGAAACCTGAATTTTACTTTCAGCAAAAATTGCTGTAAATGTTTTCCACAAAACTTTTCAACAAGGTTTTCGAGGTTTTTTTGTTGTTTTTTTTTTTCTTAAGACAAACAGGGAATTTTCCCCTTAAAACAGAGCAAAACAGGAACATGTCAGTGCCCTCCTCACACCAGCAACCATTCTTTGTCAGTGTCTTTTTATTTTTTTATCCCCCAAGTGTATGGAAAAATATGTATGGGTGGATGACATCTGTGTTCAGTCTCTCCCTTTTCTCAGCTGGCTCTGTGAGATAGTGTGCTCGTTTTTGTTCCTTCACAAGCCTTCCAAAGAACAAGTCTTATCTTGCAGGTATTGTTGTAGGACATGAGATCACGCTCCAGTATGGAGTTTATCAAACTTGGTGTTTACTCAGGGTCACCTTTGAGAGCTGGTGGCAGTGGAGGTCCCTGTGCTGTGTGTGGGGGACACAGTGCTCGTGTGTTGTGCTGCAGTAGCTCGTGTGTGCTGCTGACACTGCATGAAACAGTTTGGATACATTTACCCCATCTATCTTGCAAAGATACTTAACTTGTGGAGAATATTTTTTCTTTTTTTAATCTTTGTGCAGGAAAAATGCCAGACAAGATGAGAATCAGGCTGCAATCAACATGTTTTATTAAGCAAAGCTTTGCAGTAAGCTTATGTGTATCTTTGGTTCTATACCCCCTCCTCCCCAGCTCACCCATCGAGGAATGTTCAAGAAAAATGAAGAGTGAATTATAAGACCAAAGGCAGCTTTTGAAAACAAGGTTGAAAACCTTCTAAGTAGTCAGAGGCACAGGCAGATGCATGAATGCACTTTCAAAACCCAGCTTCTTTGTGCTTCTCAGCATCTGAGTACAGCTGGGGCTGTACTCAGTTTCAGTACCTAGGAAACAAGTTTAAAAGAGCTTTCTGCAGTGAAAGATCCTGATGTTAAAGATTGTTGCTTCTTTGACAACAGTGTTTTCCAAGGCAATCGTGTACCTTGTGACTGAGAGAGGATGGAGAAACTCTGATGTCATCATGGTTTATCGTAGATGTTCACACGTGATGGTTCAAATTAATTTCATCATTTCATGTCCCGCTTGTGTGTGGTAATTTAGACTCTTGTCCTTTATCATATGCATGAAAAAGATGTGTTTAAAATCCAAAAGAATGTGCTTTTTTTTTCTGTAGCTGCACTGGTAGATGCTCCCCCATGCCAATCTCATTTTGTTTATCCAAATTGAAATAATGACTGACAACTGTAAGTGTTCCTGTCTAGTTCCAAAGATACTGCAGAAGACTAGGAAATGGGGACCTGGGTACCACAGCCATATCTGATGTTCTAAAATTTCTTGAAGTCTGTGATATTGCATAGCTAAAAGCAATGCAAACTAAGTGTTGTGATATTTGACAGTATTTGTTAATTTTTCAAGTGTGGAGCCTGAATTTAGCTATTTCTGTTAGTTAATATGTAGTTATATAATGAATTGTTCATGGGTTAGGTTTTTTTTCAGGTTGAGCAAGTATCAGTAACTTTCTAGGAAAGCAGAATATCTAGTTTTGTGCCAAGGTATTAACATTGCAACACTCTTGCATTTGAGTTTGTAATTATTGACTTTATTCTTTTAAAACTGCCCAGAAAATTGTTTTCTGTTGTTTCATGCCTTGTTATGAAAATACATATATACATTTCTAACAATTTTTTTAAAAAATCGTTTCCTCTTCATAATCTCTTCTGTAATCACATCTGCAAGAAAAATGTGAGTTAAAAACATTAATCATTTGGGAGCCTTGTGTCTAAGTCTTTGAAGACGAAGTGCTGCTTCTGCTGACTGTAGACTTTTTTGCCCAGGGTGGTTTCCTCTTTCCATATAAATCAAAAAAACCCCATACTGCTGTTCTTTCCAAATCAGGTGGGGGCAGGGGGAACCCTCAAAGAATAAATAGCTGGTTTTCATGGGATGTTGCCACCACAAAAACAGGCCATCAACAGACTCTTAAAGGATTTTTGAGAAACAAAGTTTAAGCAATCTAAATTAAAAACAAAGCCAAATTTTTGCCCTGCCTAAAGCTGGTACAAATCCTTACCCGCATCACTTCAAAATTGATAGGATTCCACTCTCTGAATGTCCCTCCAGATTAGGAGTCTTCCTTAGGGTCCTGCAGATTGGTTTCTAGACTTCATCTGCTGATGCATCAACTCTCAATAAATGCATCAAATAATGAGATTTATTAGCATTTTTTGATGTCTCAAATTTCTGTGAAGAATATCCAAGAGCTGGTAAAAACTGACTGCTGGGTGAAGATTTGTCTATTGAAAGGCAGGAGAAGGGTTAGTTGCGGGATACTGGTGTCAGTTTTTAGGAATTATGATTTTCCAGTCTCTCCAATGACACAGAGCATAGCTGAGAGATTTAAGTAACTTCCCCACAGTTACTCATCAGAGACAGATGTTTCACTCTGCATGTGCAAAGCAAGTAGACAGACCCAGATGCCAGAGGTGAATTGCTGCATCTTTCAAGTCTCCTGTTTCCACTCATCTGTGGCCACCTGTTGTCATCATCATCTATCCAGTAGAGAAGAGCCCCTCCATCAGGTAAGCACTTTCTTTACCAATTTTGGGGCAGTAGAGATGCTTGTTCTTTGTAGATAAATTAGATAAAGAGCTATGTTTGTATTATTGCACAGAAATGGTTTTTTATTGGCACATAAAGCAATGGTGCTGCAGATCCAAAGGAAGCCTGTGTTGGGAAGAGGTATTGCCACTTGGCTGCCAGAATATCTACTTATTACTGGATAGTATTGAATGAAGTCCCTTTATCCTTGACAATGTTTTGGTTAGAACATCTGGTACTGTTGTCCTGTGTCAGAAGTGAGGCACTGAAACACTGGCGGGGTTTACCTGTCTTGGGAAGTTGCATCTTCTGATCCTGCTGCTGCCTGTGTGCAGCCTCACCCCTCGCCCAGCTACAGCGTGGCCAGCTGGTGCCTGGGCAGGGCTGCCCTGTGCCCGGGAGGGAATGGCTCGCTGGATTCCCCTCTCTGCTGCTGCCAGCTGTCTGCTACAGCAAATGGGAACAGTTTGGAGCCACGAGGCCTAGACCTGGTGGGTCTGCCTGCTGAGCTATTTTGATACCGACTTGTGCTGGAATAACAGCAAAATTGGGCTTTTCATTGCACTCCTAAGCCAAGAGTGTGGTGCCTGCAAATATAGCAGTGGTGTTGGTATATGTGAATTGCCTACAGCTAGGCAAGAACATTGTGGAGGAGCCAGGAATTCAGACCTCCTGAGCCCTGCACAGGCTCCTCCTATGTAATCTTCTTCCCTTACAACTTTCTACCTCAGCATGACTAATGTTCCCAATTAATGTGTACTAACCTCTAGCATTTTAATATGATAAAGTAATAATTTATGTCTTAATACGGAATTTAATTTTTGTACTTGCCTGTCATGTTTCAGGTACCATGAAGGGTCAAAGAACAGGTGTGGGTGTCAGGGGAGTGCTGTATTTGCAGCACTGGTCATGAGTTATGAACCCCTCAAACTTGCTATTGTTGGCAGTATCAAAGAACAAGATGTTGTTATTTGGGACTCCAGAATGGATCCAAGGCCCTGAAGTGGGAAATAAAGCAACATACAACTACTTTCTGAAAGCTAGAACTAACTTCTTTGACTGATTTGGAAAATAGTCAGAACAGGAACAGCTGTCTGTGCTGGCAGTGTTAGGGGATTACAGCACAGCAATTGTGCCTGCTTTTCTCCCCCCAGGTCTGATTCTTGCCTCTGAAGTTTTGTGTGATTGGAGAAAAGAAATGTCACAATTACCTTCTTTGTTTGCCTGCTATATTAACCACTTTAAAAAAACAAGGAGAAAAAGATCAGAGAATGTGATCTGATCCTTTTGGACATCTGTAGCTGTTGGGAGCAGTGGTGTTTCAGAGCCCTGTCTTCTTCTAGCCTTGTGGTGAAGGATGCAGCTGGTGGAAGGAATTGGGGAGACACAGAAAGCATCATATTAGATAGAACTTGTGCACTTTTGTTTCCAGATTGATATCCCTCTTGCCCAAACTCCATTAATATTTAACAGGGTAAAAAGAGGTTATTTTACTTCATTTTGAAAAAGAAAGCAAGCATCTTTCCCTGCCCTAGCAAGGACTAGTCATACAAAGTGAAGGCATGAGGATATTGGATTGAGATCATTCTAAAAAAATCTTCTCAGTTTTACAGTATGTTCAGGCCTATGTCTAACTGAAAACATGCCCAAGAGCACCTGTGCCCTTGCCATGCAGTAATGCTATCAAAAGGAATATTACCTCCCCCTACACTCCAAAGAAATATCAGTGGGCCATAAATACATGCCTGTGCAAGCTGAGGGCTAGAACATCACATCTGTTTTAGAGAGTGATGCTCCTAGGGCTTTCCAAACCTACAGAACCACTGCACACTCTTTTGGGACTCTGGGCGAGTAACAGATTTAAACTGCCTAACCATTGTTGTAAAGGCCACTGTAGCGTCCCCCCCATCCCTGACTACCCACTCTGTGCTTTGGTTTTTGAAGGGGAGACCTGCTCTCATGACCTGTGAAAGCTCTGCCCGTCTCCAGCGGGGCTGGGGGTAGGCACCCTTCACAGGGCAATAACTGCTTTAAAATTAACACGTGTCTCTTTGCACTTGCTGCAATTATTTAGAAACCCCCTTGTCAAATGACCCACGTTAAGCCAAAGAGCATATTACTAGGGGTGTGCTAACAGCACCAGTGCACTAAACCACAACTGACAGCCTGACCCAGTGCTGTGCTTTAAAAGAGCAGGGCCACAGCGTTGGAGTTGGAATTCTGCTTTAATTAGGCCATTACCTGACCTTCAAAGCTGTATTTTGTTCCTCCTCTGCATGGTATGCTGGAGGAAGGGCTGCTGGAGAAGACAGGAAGAGCCCTATCTGATCGTTATCAGGAGCGGATGAAAGCCATGCGTTGCCTTTTCCTTTTGACGTGCGCAATTAGTTTGGCTTGTGTGGAAGAAGCATGTCAAGGTAAATGGCTGTCTCTGTCTTTCCCCCTGCTGATCCCTGGCAAGGTCCATCATGCAAAAAGCTATTCAATCACCTGTTGACAGTGGTATCCCTCTCATAAAACCTGATTATACACCATCATGAAGTACCTTTGCCCAGTGGTGGCCTGACACTACCATGGGCTGTTTTACAGGCTGAGTGCACTCCAGCTCTCCTCATAAAACTTTGTTTGAACCCATTTGTTTCTACATCTCCCCCTGTTCCCCTCCCCCCTGCCCTTCAAAATAAGTTTTTCCATTTCTATGGGGATAGAAGAATCTTTATGTCCTGGGCACGGGACATCTGTGGTGCTCACTGGGAACATGCTGCCATTACCCCCACTGCTGAGCAATCTCTGCCCTGCCAACCCAGTAGAGTCCCACAGCTCTGCTGCCACCTTTGGCCTTCTTGTTGAAGACGTCGTGTGTCTCGTGTGTTTGCCCTGACTTCTCTGTCATCCTAGGCAGGGATCTGTGCTAATGCACTGACCTTTGGTGAAACCAGTGAAATCAGTTCCTGCCTGGAACTGCTGCTGGCTGCCACCAGCACACACAGGGGACAGACCCTCCATGGCTGTGTGTTGCAGATGACTCTCACAAAAGGCAAAAAGACCTGTTTCATATTTGGGTTGTTGGAGGTTTTTAAAATAGGCGTAAGAATTTATTTTCTTTTAAAAATTCAGTTCACTAGATTTAAGTAATGCTCTACATATGAGAAATGAAGTCCAAAGCAAAGAAATCCAATGCAAGTGCTGAGACAGAGTTCACTTCTAATTCACCTTTTAGGCCAGTTGCAGCAACATTGCACATGGGTTATGCCAAGGAAGGGTATTAAGCTCACTCTGTATCCATATCTCAGAAGCATGTGCGTGTGCCTTTCCACCCCTGCTGAAGGGGTGGCCCCTTGCTGTGCCCAGCGTGAGCCGTGGTCACAAGTCTCCGGTCATACCCTCCATCTCAGTGCAGATTTCCTGTGTGGTCACGGGAAAGTCATTTTGAACTCGTGCTATCTCCTTTGCTTTGACCAGAAGTGCTGCTAATCCTCTTCCTTCTTGTGAAGTTGACTGTTCATGAACACAGATGCTGTGGTATGCCAGTGGCTGCCAGAGCAGTGTCTGTCCCAGGACTGTGGGGATGGTTGTATCTGTCCCCATTTGGGTGCTGCACCTCAGCAGATGGTGATGATACCAGTGCTCCCCAGTGTCATTTAGATGGCAGTGGACAATGTTTGAGAGAAAGGTTTGGGAAAAGCTTATTTGTCACAGAGACTTTGTTTCCTTCTCTAAGCAATATTTAAAGGGTGATGGAGTAGCAGCTGAGTTAATTAGGGGACAGAAATTAGATAATGTGTTACAAAAGGAGGGATATTCAGAGATGAGCACAATGGAAACAGCACTGGATTTTTACAGTGCTATTATACAGTTATAAAAAGCATTTAGCTCTGGTTTATAAAGGGGAAAAATGAGGTGTGGCAAAATCCAGTGTCTTCCTCAAGGTCAGACAGAAAATTTGTTTTGTTGGCACTAACATATGGAATGATCTGACCAACAAATGACTGAAATCCTGTGCTGCCAGAGAGCCCTGGAGGGTGGTGTCTAAGTGGGATGCGGTCCTGGCCTCCCTGCTCAGACCCCACTCTCCAAACGGAGACTTAGAAGGCCGGGGCAGCGGCAGGACCTCTGTCCGTGCCGAGCTGCCGTGGGATCTTGTGGGCGTGGGGAGAGGCGGCTGTGGGCACTGGGTGTTGTGTGTGCAGGCTGGTCGCTGTCCCCCTGCCCGTGTTAGGAGGTGGCGGTTGCACAGTCGCAGTGACACGGCTGGTAATCAGAAAGATCAAAGTGCTTTTTACCACTTTATCACGAAAAAGCCTAGTCTTAAATCATATAACGTTCTGAGCTGGATCTGGGGACAGATAAACCAGTAGCTACTGAGTTCAGTCTTGGTCAGGCTCTGAAGTGGTGGAATCACCAACCCTGGAAGCGTTCCAAAAATGTGCAGGTGTGGCACTTAGGGACATAGTTTAATGGTGGACATGACAATGTTACGCTAATGGTTGGACTCCATGACCTTGGAGGTCTTTTCCAACCTTTATGATTCTGTGATTCTACGGACCACTGGCGGGGGGCAGCTGTGGGGTCCGGGGGGGTCGGCAGGGGCAGACTGCTCCTGCCGCTCCGCCGTGCCCTGCTCCCCGCTGCCCTTGTCTCCTGAGGGCGGACCGAAGCGCTGAGGGGGCGGACAGCCCGGCCTTGCCCGTTCCGTGGCCTTTGGCCGAGCGGCCGCGAGATGGCGCCCGAGGAGCGGGCAGGCCCGGCCGCGCCGCCCCCCCCGCCTCAGCGCCGCCGCCACAGCGCGGCCCTCACGCGGCCTTCCCGCGCTCGGCCCGCGTTTGCAGGAAGGTGGCTGCTTGGGGTGGCTCATTTTAGTGCTAAATTGAGCCCAATTATTATAGTTTAATGAAGGGCTGCTTCAAGTTAAATAATGACCCTCGCATTGTATTTATATGAATGAAGAATTAACCTTAAAAGGTTGCCCTTCTCAGAAAATGGATTGCACGCTTGGCTCTCTCTATTGATTAGTTTAGGTATTTAAAGTGCTGCATTTTATCTCTCCAGCCTCCCGGTAAATTTGTCATGCTGATACTTAAAGGAGCAAATTGACGTTGTTTATTTTCACAAGCCTTTTTGGCATATTTCTGGGGCTTCTTACTGCACCTTTGAGCTATATAGTATTGTGTGAAGGAACAGTGATAACCCTTCTGCTTAAATAAGCGTGACAGTCTTAACATCTCTGTTCAGCTGGAATGCCACTGAAAAGGATGCTGCAGTGCGAAATGTGTATTGCATTGCAGCTGATGGAGCGAGGTGAGCAATCCTGAGGAGGTTTTCAAGAGGACTGGAGTCTTCCCATATTAAATGACTGATGGGAAGGTTTGTCAGAATTTCTGTTCACTCCAAAAACTGGAGTTCATTTCTCCTTGGAGGCTGCCAGACAATGGGAGCCGTCCTAATAATTGCGAAGTACTTTAATACTGAGTAGTGTTAGGAATTTTGAATGCGACATGCAACTAAGCAAAAAGAGACAGGACACATGCATGCATTTCTGTATTATAGATTTCTGAGGAAGTAATAGGATGACATAAAGTTTTTAAGTTAAATGTGGCGTTTAGTTTTCCTACAGAAGTTTTTAAACCTTTTAGCATTTACTCCAAAAGTTATGGGGAAGTGGTGGAATTTTATGCTGTGATGCTGAAAGTCACTCCCCTATGTGCTGCTACAGGAAGCACCACTAGCCATGGTTGTGCCCCTTGAGATGGGTTGTTTCCCCACTGGTACTCCGGGAACAGCCTCAGCACTGCTTGTCCCACATTTCTGGGGGATAGGTGAGGGCTATGCTGTGGCTCAGTATCCCCCACAGGATGGCCCCACTGATGCCTCCCATAGTGGCACAGGGAGTGTGGGTGTGGGTACCCCATGCTGGGGAGCAGGAGGTTTGTGGGCACCTGTGGCAAGGCACAGCAGCGTCTGCACTCTCCACACTGGAGCAGGGTCCAGCCACCCCCATCGGGCTGCACTGCCCAGGGTGTGTGAGGGGCAGCCAGCCTCCTCCAAGGCTCCTGTTCTCACAGTTGTCAGTCTCTAGCCTGCTCCGTCAGCCTCTCTCTCTGGTTTCTCAAGTTTACAGATCTGCTTTTGGTCTCTGAGTGAGCGATTGCCACCCTTTTCCTAACCCCATATCCTGACTGGCGGTAGGGATACGCACACCACTTAATTCCCCAAACAAAATGGAAATGGAAAGTCTTGGGTTTAGTTGAAAAGAACAGCGAATTCTGCTTGCAATCTGTAACGCAATTAGTGTTATTTGACTTGGCAGCCGTCGGAGGGCCTGCGTGGGCTGCAGGCTGTGAGGGCCTGGAGTCAGCCTCCATCTAGGAAGAGGACTTTGGAGGAACTCTCAGTAATTTTTACATCTGAAGTCTCTCAGTGGTTTCTCTCCCCCATATCCTCTTCCCTCCACCCTCGGCATTCAGATGCTGCAGCCAGTCCTTTCCAGCTGGGAAGGGGCGAAGTCGGCTGGTCCTCCAGCCCCGCCCTGCTCCATGCCCCCACCAGCCCCCACCCAGCCAAAGGAAAATAATTCTGGGTCAGAACTCACTGAGCCATCTGTGTTTCTGAGGCTAAATTATTTCTTACAAAGGAAATAGCATTAGGTCCGTGTATCTGGCTGCTAATTGCTTTAACTGGCTGAAAAGATTTCAGTCTGTTCCTGAACTGTTTGTGCAAACTTAATGGAATAGTGTTACCTTCAGATCCTGCCACAGCCAGAACATATAAACAAGTCTTTTGGTACGAAAAGCAGCACGAAGTTTCAAGCTATGCTAGCAGAGGTTATGAGAGACAGGAAGTTAAGGGCAAATTGATTTCACCACTGGGAAACTTGGGATTTTTTTGCCCCCACCAAGTAATGACTGTAAAGCATGCTAATGCTATTCAACGTTAGTGCATTAAAGTGTAGCCTTATTAATTCAAGGCATAAAGGCAACAAAATAAGCTGTTAAATTTAAAATATAATACATATATAATGAGAAAAAAATGTGTGAAAGCTTTATTCAAATGAAAATTCAGAATTGTTTGAGCTAGTGAAGTATCTTTTGTGCTGAGTTATGAGCATATGTAATAGATTTAATTATTAATTTCTCCATTGTTCTATGCACACAGACAGGGTTCAAGGCACAGTCATTCTCTGGCTTTCATGGATCTAATTTGTATAATTATTGTCTGAATAAAGAACTACTCCGATTCCGAGCTCACTTTATTCCTCTCCTAAATACTATCTCACTGCTGCTTTCCAAAAGGAGAGCACCTGCCAATTCTTCAGGAACCAGCTGATCACTTCCAGTGATGAGACACGCTCCTAGTGATGTTCCTTTTCAAGCCTTTTTGTCTAAATGAATTATTGTGCATACTTTTTAATTTTATTGAATGAATTAGATTTGTCAAGGTCTAGCTTTGTAAATAAATAGCTAGAGACACATGGATGCATATTGCTGCTGTTCAAGGTCTCCTGTTCTGTTTATGGAAGCCAGATGAATGTGAAACAAAAGAGAAACTTTTCTCTAAAAGCAATTATCTTTCTGCATTCCCATCAGTATAATTATATTGCAGGGAATTTTAAGAAGTCATACAAGTAGAATTAAATACTTAAAATCATGGCTGGATAGTTATGCAAAAGCTGAGTGGAGCATCTCGCCTCACGCTGACAAAACATGCCATGGCTGGCTGTTCTCTTACACCTTTACACCTGACATCTATGTGGGTATTCATCAGAAAATAAGAACCTGAGATCGATGATACACATGCAAAGTATTTCTGGCAAGAACCACTGAAATCCTCTCAATTTTGAAGTAGTAATATTAATGCGTTGAATTATTTTGTCACTCATGCATTTAAAAAGTCATGGCCCTTCTATGTGAGCATCTTTAATCATGAGTGTTTTGTTTGACTTTGGAGATATATTGTGTTATTAAAGCAGGGCATCTTCTTTGTTTATGGAAAGGTCTTCCCAGATGGTAAAAGGAATAAGGCCCAAGAACACACAGCGAGGTCTAGACTGTGTTGGTAGAGGAGACTGGTAAAAATCACTATGTTGTCTGTGCTTAGAGATAAACATTTTAGGAAGCTGCAGTACTGCCACATGGTTTGTCAAAAGTCGCATCATTCTGGGTAGAGGACTAGACAAAGTTTGCCAGGAGAGTACTTTTTTTTGCCATTATCAAGTTTTGAGAACTTTTCTTAAAAATATAGTTGGTTTTTGCTTTTAATTTATTGGGAAAATGCTGTCAGACCACCAAAATAAAAATTATGGGGGTTTTCTATAGGTACTTTTACATTCCTGTCAGAGCAGAAAGCTCAGCAAGAGCAGCTGCAGGGGTACTTCTTGAGAAGTACCAGGCTTAAAAAAAGCCCTGCTAAAATCTTTATTCCAAAGCAAAGCAGAAGGGGTTCCTGCAGGAGGAATCTGCTACACCACAGTTCATCTGTCACCTGCCTTTGCAAGGAGGTGCTATGGAGACGTGAGGACATGATACTGCAATTAAAAACCATTAAACAGTCCTTGTATGAGGAAGTGAAATAAAAGTGGCACAGGATAAATATATGATATTTCCGTATTTGAATGTGTAACCTATATGTTTAAGTGTATATTTGCATTTAATATTAGAAGTAGACAGATGTATTCTTTCCAGATAGATTTTTCCCCTTACATCCCTCCACTCCTGCTGTATCCAGGGTTGCTGGCTTTTTCCTTTGCTCTGCCGTCCCTTTTTCCCTCTTCCAGACTTTTTAATGTCAAACAGAACCATGTAAATTAAACATTTAAAACCCAATTATGAAGAAATTATATATTTAACCTGACCTTGGCAAACAGCTTTAGCAAGCCAGGAAACGTTGGTAGCTGCCTGTGCCATGGCAGACAGCTGCACAAAGCTGCACACCAAGAGATGCCCATCCCACAAGGGCCAGCTCCATGCTGCACACCCACAGCAGCTCCAGCCCAATGTTTTCTTTTCTGTGAAAGCCATTTTGACCACCATGTGTTTGCATTTATTTCCTTTCCGGCTCTGTACATGACTCATCCGCAGCAGGACAGAGGAGCCAGGGCAGAGCTGGGCTGCCCGGGAGCTGCTTTCCTTACTCACCAGCCCCGTTTTGGGCAGCTTTCTGGAAGGCAGTCCTATGGAGAGGAGCAGTTCTCCAGGCTGCAGGAATTAACTTACTGTGCTTGTGTCAGCTGGGCTCAGTGTTTCTTTGCAGGGCAAGTATGGGAGGGCTCTCATACCCTTCCTGTACAAGAGACAGAGATGCTTTACTCTGTGTAAAGTGGTGGAGGCAGCTTTTATTTCCTCAGGCTTTGGACCTTGCCATTCCCTATAAGTTACCCACTAAACATCCTGCCACGGGTCTGTCACTCCTAGGTTTTAGTTCAATGCAAACCTAATCTTTTCTTCTTTTTCCAGGAGTCCTATTGGCACCGGAGTTTTCTTGCGTTCAGTCATGGGCAGGGTTGCAGTAAACGGTTTCCTTTCTCTTCCGTCTGGGATCCTGTGCCAGGGCAGAAGGTATGCTTCCATGTGAGGATTCCTCTTGGGAAAGACTTACTTTTCGAGGGGCTATGCTTGAACCATTATGGTATTTTAACTGACTTTTGTTTTTTCGTAAATTCTCCTCCCCTGTCCAATAATCTGCAAATCTGTTACCAATCAGAATATGATACGTATATTCAGCCAGTTTCAATGGGGTTTATTTCTATTACGTCTGGCAGTGTGTCCAGAAGGGGAAAAAAAACCTCAGCCAGAATTAGCTGCACTCAAATCAGCTGAATTTTGGATGTGTTCAACATTTTTGGCCAGACTCATTCCGGTTCATGAGAAGTAATTATCTCTTGAGCATCGCATTAATATTAAAGATCCATAGGCATTACCATTTAGGCAGTATACCTTCTTCCCAGCTCCAAAAAAAATGATGTGGGATAATTGATCTGAACATGCTCCAAATGTGCATATGTCTTTATTTATGAATTCCAATGTGGATTGTTTGGGAGGATAAGATGGAAAAAGGAAAAGCAGGCAAAAATGTTGAGACCTCTTCATCTCCCTGGCTGTTTCTGTTAGGAGTAGTTATAATCTGCTGAAAATGAGTTGTGAAAGCTAACAGCATGTTAATAGCAAACGTTACAAACACTAAATCCCTTCAACTGGTACTTTTGGTTTACACCTTTCTCTGTTTCTTAGATCAGGGAATTCATGGTAAATGCAGTTTCTGTGTGCCTGCAGCCAGCCCAGTAACTCTAGAGCCAGGTTTGGGCACTGATGGATCTACTTCCTAAGAATGGCATGAAACTGCACCCCAGCTTCTGCATGCTGAAGGAAAAATTGCCCCCCGAAGCACCCAAAATGCTATCTTCTGCAGGGTATCCATCAGCTGACATGCATCAGTCCCAGACACGGAGGTGATGCTGGCTGTGCTGTGTCCCAGGACACGGTGGCCTCTGGTGTTGAGGCATTGCTCACAGGGCATGTGGCCCGGCCCCACGCAGGTGGATGTGCTGCTGGCTGAGGGCTGGCCTCAAGCCACTGGGCACCCCCATGCTGACACCCTCCCCTACCGTCCATTGTGTCTGTGGCACTTGTGCCTATGCTCAGGTGTGCTCAGGGGTGCACAGCTGGTATTGCATCGCTCATCCTTCCACTGGAAGAAAATTCGATTACTCGACTCTAGCCAGCAATGTCATTACATTAAATAGAAGGGGAACTTTTCCCTTACTGAATTCTTTAGTGTGTTCAGCTTCACTCAGTAGGGGAAAACAAGTCTATAAAAGTGCCACTAGTTTGTTTCAACTTCTGCATGTGCACCCACCTCATTTTCACACCTTGGAGAGGGGTGTCAGCCGCAGCCTGACTGCCCGAGCGGTCATGGACTGGCCCAATTTCCTGCAGAGTGCTGCAAAGGCCATAGATATCAACTTCAAAGGTAAACAATTACCTTTTATTATCACACATGGCTTTAGCTCTACCAGTTTCAAATAGCACATAATCACAAGTCTGTGATAACATTTACTCCTGATGAGAGAAAATTCACCAAGTACTAAATTGCTGCTGAGATGACGGGAACATGAGCCAGCCACGAATTAACTGCGATGATGAGTCAGCAGACGTTAATGTCTTGCACCATGCTGGAGACATCTGCTGAGCCGTCCACTGTTGAATCATCTTAAATATTTCTGTGTTATTACCCCTCCAGGAGCAAGCATCAGAGAACTTTTGTGTATCTGTGTTATATATGCATAAGCTATTTTAAATAAATGTATGCAGGCACATAACAAGTGTATGCATTTAGGTATGTAGGTAATTTTCAGCTATGGGAAGGATGAGCAAGTAGCAACTATTTAAAGTAAAACATGCATGGAAATGCTGATACCAATTGCCCCTATTTGGTGTTTGAAAAGTGATAGCTTTGCTTAGTCGTGGCTCTAATGAGCCTGTAGGGTGACCTCATGTCTGCACCATACACCCTGAACCTTCATGCAGACCAGCCTGTCCAAGTTCTCAAAGTAGGAATTACAAGTTTACCAAGGGCTTGCCCCATGTTTTGAAAATTAATCCCTCCAGAACAGCTGCAAGGGTGCTGTGCTTAAGTGTATCATCACTTTGGCTTTCCCCAGGTTTTTCCCATATACCCAGAATGTCAATATGTGGTTAGATAAATGTAGTAACTAGGCACTATGAAGAACATCAGATGAATCCACTGGAGAGTTGCAAATGCCCTCTTAAATGAGATCCTTTTTCACTGAAGGCCCTGCAACTGTGCCGTAATGTGCTGTCCTCCTTCTGCAGTGGATCTTCAGCCGATGCTAAAGGCAGTGGTGTATAACTGGGGGTGCCAAAGGACTGTAGTTTGGACAATGTAGTCATTAGACAAAAGAAGAGGCAGAGCTTTTCTTTGGTAAATGCTTTGTTGCATTCAGCTTAACTCGTTGCAACAAAACAACTCACACTTTTTAAACTCAGACTGTTTTGAAGTACATTGTCTGTTCTGGCCTTAATTTAAACTTTTGCATACATAATTACCCAATTGTATGCACATGAGAACTGCAGTAATTCAGTGCACGTTGTGCAAAGCTGCATTTTTTGAAACTTCGACTCTCTGAGGTCTGGAGGTCAAAAGTTAATTCTAGTGAGATGTGAGAGTTGTCCATGTTTGCCAATTTTTTTTTTTTATTTCAAGCATTCTGCAGTCTGAGTGTCACCATTCCAACTTGTGTTTTTAAGGTCTCCCCACCCTGAATTTTCATATGCGATTGAAAAAAAACACCATCCAACTCACCAAATGTTTTGGGAAGCGGGGTGAGAGTAGGCTTGGCTGTTGCAGAGGGGACATGGGAAGCACAAGCTGACAGTGGAACTGGTGCCTCACAGTGTGGCTGTGGGGTAGTGGGATCAGGCAGCCTCACGCTGCCCTTCCTTGTCTCCTGTTCTCCTCACTGCCTCTGATCCCAAGCTTAGGCCCCACTCAAGGCAAGTCCATGGCTGGCTGCCATCTGATGGAGGTGCTCAGAGACCTTGTCACCCTCTTCTTGGGTCTTGGGATGGGTGCAGGTGCCTGCTGGTCCCCACTCATGGGCGAGAGGACATCAGGTCTTCTGAACTGATTCATTGCTAGATGCTTAAAACAGCCCAAAGGAAATGACATGAACATCCACTGCATGCTGGGTTTTACACTCAAACACTACTTTTTCCAAAAATTAGCTTTAACCACTCGTCTTGAGGTGCCCTAAACTAACAACTTAGTATTTAATGAACATTAGGGGAAATTGAATTAATCTAAACAGTAGCTAGGTTTCAGACTTCTCAGTAGTGGCTGCACAAAAGTAAGGCAGTGTTTTTAGAGCAAATAAGAAATCCATCCTTTGAGGATTGGTTTACAGTCCTCCAGAATTTTCCATGAGGTTAATAACCAAGTGAAACGTTCTGGCAGGAATGATCACATTCTCACTACTGCCCAGTCATTACAATGGTACATCAGGAGGTTTCAAGTAAGTCACAGGAATTTTCTGCTAATGTGGAAGACAATGTGTCTCCATATTTAGTTGAAAAGCTTTCTCCCATTTTGCTTTCCATGCTCAACTTCTTGGGCACAGTGCATTAACTCTTCTTGAAGTACAAAACGGAGAACAGAACTGCCAGAACATTTTTGTCAATGGTTTCCAAAAACTATGGAATTTCCTGCCCAGCTACATCAGATCAGCCAACAACTTTGTAATTGCTAAAAACAGCCTGTTGATTTTCCTCCCAAGTGTTTCAGCTGGCCTGGCTGAGCTTTCTCTTTTCCACTGTCTTGAGATGTTTCTCCCATTGTGCACTGTACTGTATTTTTATGGTCAACATATCCTCTAGCAAACAATTTCAGGCTGATGGCGGAAGGGAGATTGGATTCAGGTTAGAGATTTGAGCCTGGGACAGGGAGCCAGGAATGCCTCAGTTCCTGAATCAGATCTGCCACTAAATCAGGAATCCACATAAAGCAAAGCCACATGATGAGCAATTGTATGTTGATGTGATTTTCTGTGCAGAGGAGGAAGTGAGCCTTTGAATGCGGTTCTCTCCTTGGCATGCCTGCTGCAACCAAAGCTGTGGCTACAGGTGGCCTGTGAGTGGGGGGCGTGGAGCAGGTTCCTTCCAAGGAGAGGTAAAGATTGGTGAGGCTGCTGTCTAACTGGGGACCAGAAGTTTTTACCAGAGTGGTACTTGGACTGACATCTCAGTGGTAAATGCAAATAAATTAGTTAAGTATGTCTGCACGAAATTTTCCTGCTGAAAAACTCATTCTATAAAAGCATTTATACTGTATTCTTTATTGTCAGCTAATCCAGCCCAAACTCATTAAATGGCAGTGTGTGGGTTACTCGCTGTCAGTGAAATTATCAAAGGCATTTTTCAGCTGATGCACTGGGAAAGCATGTGCTTCAATGCCAACTAAAACAATAACGAGGAAATGTTATGATCAGACTTGACCAAATGACCTTTCCCATTTTAGATTAGTTCTTAATTTCAGCACAAGGGTCATCCTGTGAGAATAGTTACAATAAGTCACTGCTCACCTCTCACATGAAAAAGAAGTGACTTATTAGAAATCTCACTGTACTCATTGCAGTTAATGAGATGTGGAAAGCTTTATAATTTGATTTGCTGGACCATATGCTGTAAAGGGATACTGCTGATTTCATTCCTCCACATTTAATTTAAGCAGTATGCAATGGCTTCTTCGTATGGCTACTTATATAATAAAAATTAACTTGGAGTATAAAAAAAATACACCATTGTGGGGTTTATTGCTCTATGTGGTTGAGTTTCAAGTGTTTTTCATTGAAACATCTGTAAGTAATGTGTAGGTCTAATTTTAAATCCTGGCAAATATTTTCCATTTAACATTTGGTTTTACTGACAGACTTGGAGTGGTGGTTTTCAGAGCTTGTCAGTAACAGATACATATTTTCAAAGATAAATAGTTTTTTAATTGAAGATAACTGTAACCCAATACCTGCTTTTCCTACCCCTCTTGTATTTTAGTGGTTGCAAGCAGCAACACAGACACTCATCCCCTGTCCTCCAGAACCTGACCATGGCAGCAGCACTGCGGGTGGTGCAGGCTGTCCCTCCCGGGCTGTCCCTCCCAGTCTGTCCCAGGCATGTGGAGCCACCTGGGGCCACACAGCATCCGAAGAGTGAGTGCGCCCCAGGCGTGGGCTGACCAACCCAAGGGACAAGGTGGCAGTCCTGAACTCTCTGAGACTGTCTCCTTCAGATATGTCCCCTTAGGTATTTTGCAAGTAAAGTTACCCTTGGAGGGTGGATTTGGGCCTCAGCCCCAGGTGGGGCTTGGCTGCCCGCCGCCGCTCAGCAGTATGCGCTCCGCTCTGAGGGCCAAGCGCACTCACTTGCACCACAGCGTCTCGCTGTCACAGCTTTACTCCAGGTTATTTGAGTTTCGGCTGCAGACAAAATGAAACAGCTCAAGCAGGCAGGCTGGCTGCATGGCCCATAAAAGTGGAAACCACGCTGCCTTGTCAGCCGATGTCGCCTGGCCTGGCGGGGCTTGCGCTCCTGGTGCTTCGTGCGAGAGCCAGGGGCACGGCCCGGCTAAAGGTGGTGGTGGAAATACCCAGTCTGAGGCAATGAAAGGTCAGTTTGGAAGTAAGTGTTGATATCATTTTCAAAAATAAGTCCTGAAAGGCTAGAAATGTGGAAGAGTCACTAGTTTCACCCGAAAAAAAATGCCACAGCATTATTTGCATTTAATGCCACAATGTCCACAATCTCTAAATACAAAGACTGTGTATGCTTTAATCTAACTTGTTGTGAAAACTTGAGATCAGGCCAAGAAATCTTATGTATTTGCTACCTTGAGGCAGGCCACGGCCCTGCAGCACAGCAGGGCTCCTTCAGCTACTGAAACACCGTTTTGTGAGGTGCTCAGTAGAGGGACAGCGCTTCTTTGTGTCACACTACTCCGTCACTCCCTCTCTCTACTTTTTACTGTTTCGTCACCATGATTTTACAAACAAGTTTAATCCTGCTTTCAATGAGAAGTAATAATAATAGTACATTATTCCCTTCAGACCCAGGCTGTTGTCTTATTGAACCCTGAACTGCAGCAGCAGAAAATGGGATTTTGGTGCAGGGGCATTAGCCATGGTGTGGGTCTGTGGTGTGAGATGCTGATGGGAGGCCAGCAAGGGGCACTGCGGCAGCAAGCAGGAGCTCAGAGACCTCCGGGCTCCTGCAGCCCTGTGCTGAGCCTCCAGAAAAGAGTGTCAGTGTTACCTAATTTAACAGCTTTTCATTTAGAGAGAAAAACATGTCTTTGCTACCAAAGACAAGCCAGTTCATTTAATTTGGAAATGGCCTTTAATGCTTTGCGATGGTCTGTGGTGTGGGTTCAGCAGCTGAACTGAAGGTGTGGGCTGGAGCCAGCCCTCTGTGCCTCCTGAGTCTGAGTCTTCTTGTTGGAGACCCTGACAGGGATCGAATCGCAGGCCCTTCATGAGTTGACCTCCAGATTAAAAAAATAATCACAAAACCAGGTTTCAATTTTAACACGTCCCTGTTTTCTTTCATCAGAAGTTTTGAAATGCTTCTGAGGAGGCTGGTGATAGCCATAATCTCAGCCACAGTGATTTCTCATAAACATTGAGAGAAACTGCAGCTTTACTGAATATAGCGTCTGTTTTAAATGGCTGGTGGTTCACTTGGTTTTAATATGAGTACAAGCACAGAGGCAAGTAAAATCTAATGAAAGTGCTTAGAAGATTTTGTTTGGATACCCCACAGCAGCCGTGGTTTATACTGAAAGGGAAAAGATTTCTTTATAGCCAGGTCTGCAGAAGCCAGAAATTTAATTTTGCTCCACAACTTATTTTATTGCATTTTTAATTTTCTCTTGTATTACCCTGACCCTTTTCTATAGCTTTTGACGCCTGGTGCTTAATTACTTATCATTAGTAATGTACATGGGGGCCTTCCTGCATATTTATAAATGTGATCATTAGTACATGGGAAGACAAAGACTTCTTTAAGACCATCATTAGTTATTCTGTTTTCATAGGAATGTTCATTAGAGAAACTACCCACCTGGTTAAATAATTATAATTAAGAATTGGTAATCTCCTTTGCATTTTTAACTTGATCTTCAGGATGCGTGTGCATAGCTAAAGGAGCCTTGTTTGGCCATATTACTATCTTTTCTTTTTGATTTGAATTGTCAAGCAGATTTAAATTATGTTTTTTGGAACTGTGTACCCTATAGAATGATTTATGGAAAGATAGGTTATTAAAAAAAAAAAAAAAAAGAAAGAAATCAACCCTGCAATTATCTTTGAATTCATTAACTGTGTACTGGCAGCAAGAGGTTGTGTAAGCCATTTACTGTAATGCACAGTATGGAGTTAAAACAAAATGTCACTGGAGCCTGATTTTCCTTTCGTATCTGTGGTATTCATTGCAGACACCCAGACTGCAGGAGAACGCTTGCAGAAAGGTATCATTTCCATGTCAGGCTCTGGTGTTACTGGGAAATGCCGACACCAACTGTGATGGTGTCAGTAGTCCTGCTCCCAGCATTGTGGGGAGCTGGTGGGAAACCTGTCTGAAATGTTTGCACCTGCCCATCTGCTGCGCCTGCAGGGAAGGGAGAGCATCGCCCCGCCGTGCCCACTGTGGGGCACAGGGAGGGCTCACCTCTCAGACACCATGGCTATAGGAAGAGCTAGTCAGTGGCATAAATATCATCTGTAAACAATTAAGCAGCTACTGCTCGTTCAGGGCAGTTCTGAGAAGCAAAGGAAGTCTGCAATCAGTTGTATCTCCAATTACCATAAAAATATATTAGCCATTCATTCATTTATTAATGATTCATCAGTTAACCACACATAATGAGCAAATAATTAGCAATGCTGTACGGTTGCCAAAATTGAAGAAGTGTTGGCATTTTAAAGATGAAAGGTTGCATTTATGTAAAAAGTCGTATGGTGATAAAGTTAATACAGAAGATAATTATAAAAGTGGCTGTCCTATTTTAGAAGCTGAGGTCCTGCAAAACTTGCCTAATTGAACCAAAATTAATATTCTTCAAAAGCATGCATGTTACTGGTTCCTCACTGCTGCATTTAGTGGAAGATCTCCCTTCAGTAAGGTACATCACACAATACAAGTTAATAAAATGCCAGACAGCAAGACTGCGTTCTTTGTTTGCTCTGTTCAGGGCCTTGTGGAAAACAATAAATTGCATTCATGTCAGCCGAGGCCCATCCCTTTGCTAATTACCGTTTGGTGCTGAAATGACTTCTGTGAAATTGGGAGCATGAAGAAACACACAGCCGTACAAGGGAGGCTTTTCAGGCAGCGGCAGTAAATGTGAGATAGGCCTTAGGCACACAGATGTTAAAACAGTGAATTCCCCTACAGATTACACGAATGGAAACCCTGTCAGGGTAAGTCAAATCTGGGGTCTGTGGTCAAAATCTAATTAATGTTCCTGTACTTAAAAAGAATATGAATGCCTAGAGGTGATGAAGAACACGTAAGAAACTTGCTTGTTTGTAAAATTGCTGGTGTGGATGGCAACCGCTGTCAAGCCCTTCCTTAGGAGATAACACCTGCTACAGGAGCTGCTTGCACTGCTTGCTCCTTGGTGTGGGGCTGTGGGCACTGGGCTCAACCCCTCTTGCAAGTCCCACATGAAAATGGCAGCTGGCCCACAGGGAATGTGGATAGTCATTGCTGTCACTGAATGCCTTCTCTTTGCTCGACACGGCTGCCCAGAGTCAGCAATGCTGTTTAGGAAGTACATGTAGCTGATGACATAAGAAAGGACCAGCTCCTCTTTGTGCAAAAACAAAGCCTTGGACATCTATGTTGAGCTTGAGGACATTGCCGGGGCTCTTACAGCACTTTCACAGCTGCACTGTGCATGGCCTGTGCAATAACAGAGGAAATGAATTTATAATGCAACAGTCTCTTCATTTTCACAAGCACAAAAATTCCCCTAAATACTTAAAATAACACTCAGAGTGGGACAGACCTTAAATTTTGAACAAATGAAACCCTAATCCAGTGTGTTGCTGAAACAAGCTTGTTATTAAAAAAATAAATTTGAAACAGCAAGTGGTTTGAGAATTTTGGATTTAATTATTTAAATCTGCTTAAGATAACTCTCTAGCACTGTGTTTGGGTTTCCTGTTGAGAGCATGTTTTCCGGGAAAGGTATTCCACCCAGTGCCTTGGAAATATTAACTTTCTCATGCAGCAGTGCTTTAAGCAGTAGAGACGAATAATTATTACTACAATAAGCAAGATATTACATGGCAACATGGTGGTGTTTTGTGGATGCAGCCTGTCATGAAAACTGCACAGAGCCAGTCATGTTTGAAGAGAACACCACTCTCCTTGGCTAAATGGCACATGGAATGGTAACAAATGCTCTTCAGGTAAAAAGTGATTCCCTTAGTAATGTCGCCTTCTCAGCTATGACCAATAAAATCTGAACCAGCAGATTTGCAATTTTAAGCTAATTTGAAGCATTATATGTTATTTAATAGGTAAGTATTGCAAATTAGACTTTGTTCATTGCTGATTGCTGTACTTTAGTTCAAAACTACTACTTCATCTTTAGGATATGAAATTATCTCTTAAGGCAGCACAGATCAAGATGGTAAAATCTATCTTGTCTTTTGTAGAGCCATAACAGAAGCTTCCTGGATCCTGACAAGAAATGTATTCAAGATGACTTGATCTGCTTGCACTGCTTGCTCCTCGGTGTGGGGCTGTGGGCACTGGGATCAACCCCTCTTGCAAGTCCCACACAAAAATGGCAGCAGAGCGGGCCGGGGATGAGAACCAGGGGGGTGTTCCTCATCCCCAGGCACAACGCAGGCACATAGAAAGTCAGCTTCCCCAGCCAGGAGCAGGGGAAAAACCTCTGGCTCTGAGTCATGTTTCCTTCCACTGGGCTTGTGCTGGGACAGAGGGATACAGCCATGCTGCATGCTGGCAGCCATGCTCAGTCTCACCACTTGGCTTGTCTCCTGCAGCACAAGCTCACTGTACATATGCTGTGAAGATCAGGAAAGGTGTTTTTGTGCTGAATATCCTCAAAGGTAATAATTTATGTCTTCAAGGCAGGATGCTCATCTTAGCCATTTTCTTTCCATATATTCTCTGCATTGTCTGTTTGCTGTAGGGCTCTTGCAGGGGGGTTACGTGCTAGTTTGGGGACCAGGCTGTTGCTGAGTATTGCCAACATCCACTTTGTCAGTCATGTTGGTCATGGTGGCTCAAGTGCCACTCTCAGTCACAAGGATGAAGCCTTTTTGTTTTCCTAATGCTACTGAGGTTGCATTGATGTAATTACATCGATTTGTCTCTTCTGTCATGCGTATGAGGGGGGGTCTTAGGAAGTGTTCAGGTTTTTAGCCGAAGTTTGTGGGGACAAAAAAAGGGCAAGTCCAAACTTGGTATTAATCAAGTTAAATGGTTCACTCACAGGTATGATGGTCAACACAGCCATGTCACTGTCTGATTGAGAGAGCACCAACCAATGACTCGGGAGCTGGTGCTCAGTTAGCACCAGTTTCTCTAAAATTCACACTGTGTGTGAGGATGCTGTTCAACCAAACCCCAAACAATTTGCCTGGTAGTCCTCATTCAAGCATGCTCACTGATCTACCTAGTGATTATTAGCAATATTTTCTTCTATAAATGTTTTTTATTTTCACGAAGAGGTCATACAAATACTTTTTCTTGAGCAATAATGTCTATGTTTATGTGTTACATGAAGCAGATGTTGATTTAAAGCTTAGTTCTTGCTTAAGATATTTTTCAGTCCACTGAAAGGGGTTGATTAGTGTCCCCTAGCTGAACCATTTTTCCCCTCTGTTGCTTTGACCCATTGATTTAATTAAGGTCTAATAAAGAGAAGGCTGAAAGATTGTTAAAAATCCTTTTTTTTTTTCCTTTTTTTTTCAAAGATCTGACCTATGCTGGTCTGTCAGTGCAATTTGACTCACACATGCCCCTTTAATATGTGAGCACACTGATGCAGAGTTTGTCTTCTTTAGAGCCAATTGGTTTTTCCCTCAACAATAGGTCAGATTTAATTTTGATTTTAACCAAAACAAATGCTTTCCTGGAGAACTTCTACTTTAGTGAAAATAAGTAATGAAAAAATAACCAAAACAACTCACAGTATCAAAAGGAAAGACCTTAGAAAGCTTAGTGCTGACCCTTTCTTTCTCTATTTCCTTTCCCATCCTCCTCTTGCCAGCATAGCGAGAGGAGAAATGAAAACTCTGGGTTTGTTTTTCAATTAAGTAACAAGAATGACTCAAAGTTTATGAAACGTGGTGGGGTTTTCATTGAAAATGATTGCTACTTTTCGACTTTGTATCTTGCCTAGGTCAGTGTTAATGCTCAAAAAAATACTTCACAGTACTTGTCATATTGCCAGACTCCTGTTTTCCTTTCCCTTCTCCTCCCACCAGCTCTACAGTTTCCTACTTTAGGGTGAGAAGAGCGGTTCCCAGCATGCTAATTTTGCCACTGAGCAGGCTCATCTTTATCTTGTAAAAAGGAGATTACCATGAATGTACACCCTCACCACACTTTGCTTCAGTGGTAGGAGAGGACTTCTGGCGCTGGGGCTCCCAGTGCCATCCCTGCTGTGCCAGGGTTGGAATGATGGTATTCAGAAGAACACAAAGAAAAGCCCCAGCTGCAACTTCAAGGAATGGCTGAATATGCTATCCATGGCTTGGAAGAACAACATTGCTATCCACCGTGGGAGTTTGTGTCTACGAGCCTTCTTAGATGACTCTTGTGCTCAGATTTCTGTGCTACAGGTCGTTAGCAGGAGAGCTGCCTGTGGGGCTGCAGCAGGTTTGTAATACAGCAGAATGTGTGCTAAAAAAAAATCCGGTTAGGGGTGGTGTGCTCCCAGTGCTGCCTGGGCACTGGCAATTAAACCTGGATGAGAATAAGACAGCTGGACTTTGGGACTCCTGGGATGAACATACCATGCCGCTTGCTGAGGGCTGTCCCTGCCCAGGAAAGCACTAAAACAGGTGTATCAATCCTACTGTGTTCAGTGGGATTTAGGCACCTGCTTAAACTTAAGTGCTTGTTTGGAGAGTTTCCTGAATGAAAGCCTGACAATTGTGCCCGAGAGTAACTTTTAAATTAGGTTTAATTTGCTCATCATAACCAGCTGTCATGAGTCTGTGTAAAAAAGGGTTTGATTCTGGAAAGATGAAAGACGTTCCAGGCCCTTGGCTTTCACATAAGCACCCTTGCTGGATGACCAGCATGCTGCCGAGCTGAAGCAGCCCTGCTCAGCCCTGCTTTTATTGTGTGTTGCTCTGTGGTCCCACTGGGGCTGCAGTGCCAGCCCAGCAAACTGCCCTGCCAGCAGCTGACACCACCCGTCTGCACATCACCAGCAGGGTCCCATCAGAGGCAATGTTCAGGCTGCAACAGAGGACGAGAAAGTTCATGCTGTATTTAGTAGGTGAGAGCAAATGAAAGTTAGAGGAATGAGAGAGGGGGAGAGGAGATTTGTGTCCAAGTGGAAGAGTCAATTGAACCTCCCACGTGGAAACAGCAGTCCTTTTGTGCCACAGGAGTCAGAAAGCTTCACAAGATTTCTCTTCCAGGATTTTTCCCCCCTCTTTAATCCCTTCCCTCTTACAATAGAGTTTGAGGATAAACTTGAAAATAAATCTAATGTTACATTTACACCTATCAGTAGCAAAGGAAAAACAAAATCCAGCAAACTCAAATTACTACTTAATTCTGTATGTGCACATGTTTACATGCATCATCTACTTAAGACAAACAGGACTGTGTCCATGTAGCTGAGAGTTATTTCATTTTTTTCTTTAAATTCATGGTTAATTATTCAGTGGATGATACCACTGTTGTGTAGCTCTCAGAAAGACTAAATTTGCAATTAAAATATTTTAAAGGCTTTCTTTTGTAGAGTCCTTAGGTAATTAAGCTGAAGTGCCTGAACATTTTATATCTAAATGTACTGGAGCAGTGGTAGCTGATGTAGTAGTTAAGGTCAGGTAGAAACCAACCTTGCATTTAGAGTCTTTTTTCCAGTATCTCAGTTGAAACCTCCCTAAATCTAAATTAATCTTCCAGAAATCTATGGGAAATTTGGTTTATGAGGGGAAAAAAAGGTCTTGCATTATTACCATAGTCTATCAGTCTTCCCTCAGCGTGACTCCATTCATTTTGCAATGCGTGGCTGTTCAGCATTGCCACAGCTGAACTTCAGAAGACTTTTGCTGAAACAAAGCATATCATGGGAACAGTCACTTTGGGTGCCCCCACCAAGGCAGGAGCAGGAGCTCAGTCCTGCCTGTCTGCAGCCCAGGGGGCTTGGGGCAGGTGTAGGGGAAGCCTTTGTGGCCCACAACAAGGGAGCTGGGGACAGCATAGTGCTCCAGGTGGCTGTGACAAAACTCGGAGCAAACTTGGCTTTACTTCTGTGTCCTGCTACAGTGCTGCTGTGGCCTGTTCCGCTCCCCAAAAGCCCTGCTTGGGCTACAGCTTCCCTCTTTGCCTCCTGAAGCTGTTCCCTCCCTTATAGTCTTGCTTCCTCTCCTCCTTGCCAAGTACACTGACTGCAGCCTGATCTGAAAGTTAATTTTAACAAATAACATCTTGGGCCAAGCCAAGTTAGGATCTGGAGATAGGACACGCTGCAGGAAGGGAGCAGGGTGGGGTGGAAGGGAGATGGAATGCTCAGCCTTCTAATACATGTGAGAGCTGATGCTCTCTGAGCAATCGAGTGCTTATTATTATTTCTCTTGGATGGGTCACCTGGGAGTGGAGGAATTTTTCATTTTAAATTAAAAAGAAATCTTTTATAATGCTCATTTCTGAAAGGAAAAAAAAAAACTACCTCATCATGGAAGCAATTAGAAGGAGGACACATTGAAAGGAGTGATTAGTTGTTAATTTTTGAGCTGTTGGCCCTGATAGAGGGGTTTTTTTGTCAAGGATTTTTTTAAAGGTGTCTTTCATATGCCTATAGTTCAAGGTTACTTCTCATTCAATAGCAATTACCATATGTCCATTACATGCTGGAGACTGCTTGAGGTGGATGCAGTGGTCCCCATCAGAGCATGTGTCAAGCTGAAGTGCCAGCAGCTGTGTGAGCCACAGGATAATTGTCCCTTTCTGTTTCTTCTCTTTTCCAAGTCTGAGTAAATGTTCTAGGGAGTAACTTCCCCCTTCCTTGATGCAACCTGAAAGTGCAGCCCTCCAGTTTGCATTTCAGGTTCCAAGTCAGCCATGTCAAGATTTGAACAACAACCAAGGAGGATAATGGGTCAGATGTAAGTAAGAAGTAAAACTACTAGTGAAATAGGTTATCTTTCTTTCTGCCCATCAGATTACAAACCTTAGCCCCACCATCACTTAAAAAAACTAATCTGTAACTGCAAACTCTGCATAACTGCTCTATTGTATCAGATGGAAACCAACTAACCAGACACCACAATACAAAAAAATACACACATTGTACCTCAGAAAAATATGGGGCTGAAAACACAGGAAAAATGGAGTCTTGTTAAAATGTGGACATGGTCCAGTAATGGAATGAGTAGGGAAACTTGAATGGATCAGAGTCAAAAAACACTCTGCTTAATTCTTGAGGTTTTTTATTTGCCATTCAGCTTACATCAGTGTTAACATCTACTGAGAAATGCAGCCATTTACAATTTGCAGTTCAATGTGTTACTTTAATTAGTATGAAAATTAAAGGGCAACTATAGGCCAATGTGAATGATTATGGAAATACATGTGCATCACATGCTATGCTCTCATTTAATTAATCGTCTTGTAAACTATATCAAGCACTTTAAGTCAGTTGCTGAGTATAACAACTCTATTTTAAATAACCACTTAATACTTAACAGGATGTGGAGAAAACACTAGCACACGACTGCTTCTCAAGTTTCAGTGTCTGAGATTTTTTAAAGCTGACCCAAGTCAACCCAAAGAATGTTTAACACCCTGTATCTGCACACAAGAAACTCTGTGATGTACAGACATTCAATTACATTTTTTAAAAGTGAGAAACATTTTGCAAAATAGTGACTTTAGAAAACTAATTGGCAGCAGCAAACTTGAGAGTCAAAAGCCAAAAACTAGAGGGGACCTTTTACTACAGTAACTCTAGTCAAGGAAAATGAAAATAAAGGCATCTTTGTTTCTCAGTCAAATTAGCTGATTAAGAAATAAAACATTTTAACATGCTTTAAATGCAACATTAATTATTTATATGTAAAAAAATTAAAGCCAGGTTCCATGAATTACGCTTTGTGTGTGTGAATTGAATGTTACGGGAATACTAATCCTTTTACATTCATGCCTTACTTCATTAGGCAAAACGAAATATTAAGGGCTCTATTCATTCAAAAAATTCTTATGCATTCAGGTCACACCTTTTCTATGGCTTTTTTTTTTTTAAGAGTATGATTTATAGCACTGATTTTTGAGTATGATTCAGAAAAAGCTATCTACTTCTACAAGATGGGCTCTAGTAAACAGGTATGCTTACAAAAGGACAAGGATACAGTCGTGGGTCTTGCTTGACATCGGTGAAAAAGTCCAGAGTAAGTCATATTGTATGGTCTCAAAGCTGGTGTAACATAGGAAATCAAATGCATTACTCGCAGGGAAGCTTTGAAATCTCTGAAACTTTTTTCCTATAGATTGGTTAGTAAATAATTTCCCCCCCTCATTTATTGTTTCCAGTGACAATATTTGTCACTGGGCAGTGCTTTATTCAGGTGAATGAAGAAAAAAGGTGATTTACTTCTGCAGATGTGTTCAGGGATGTATTTTTCTATTTTCCATTTATGCCCTTTTTAGCAATGGTGTGTCCCATGCTTGGTTCCCTGGGAGGAGAGCCCATCCACTGAAGCTGCACTCATCTGTGGGATGTGGTTAAACACCTGCTGGGACCGAAGCTGGGACCATCAAAGTCAGTTGTCTGCGTTTTTTTTGATCGTGGACCCCTGAGTTAAGGAGCTTGTGCATTAATTAATTGTTTTGTTAACACTTATGTAAAAAGAAATAAGAATTGAGCTCTAGTTTGTTTCAGCTTCTTTCCTTGGGTGTTTTGTTGTTGTTTTTTACTGACTGAAGAGAGGAACAGCTAGAACTGTGCATTGATGATCACATTGAACTTTCAAAATAATTAGAAGATTCACTTAACATTAAAGTAATAACTTTAAAGGAGAGAGAGAGAAAGGGGGGCGAGAGAGAGAGGGGGAGAGGGGCTAGCGGGGAGATGGGGTGAAAAGCAAGAAATTATAAAAAAATGGTTGCCCAGAAGCTTGCAAATTGTCAGCTGGCTGAATTTAAATAAACTTTTGGGAAACAAAATATTGGGAAGTAGGACAAGGCGTCAGATGGTTGGGTAAGATTGATGTATTTAATAGTTTAGTTAATATGGATCAACATCTGCCTTTACTTACATCTGCACAAACCCCTGACTTCAGCAGTGTTGTACTTTTGCAACCAAGTTTGGACTGATGTTTTTAAATAGGCCCCAGTGCAGAATATCTGCAGAGAGCCTGCGGTGCTCAGTGCTGGTGTAATCAGGCAGCTCTGGACAGAAGGGATAATACAATATGTTATTGTTTCTCATGTAATTTTTAAAATACATTGAGGAGTAATATATTTTTTATAATAGGGTGCTCCCTGTCTCTTTAAGCAACTGTCAGATGTAGGATGTCCTCGTGCCAGAATGCTACAGTCTGCTCCCTCTGTGCAATTGTTAATTAAATCCATCCCTTATTGTAGAGCCTGCCTAGTCTCTTACCCATTCTGCTTATCTGTGATACCAGATGATGCTCAGTAATTCATGGCCAACCTGCTCCCACCTTCAATAGGGCCTCCTGTGCACTGACCTTAACCAGCTTCACCTTTTCATTATTCCCAAGGAGAACAGAGCCCTGAAGGCAACAGTTTTATCAACTTTTCCCGTTGACCAGATGATGGTTCAGTTATAAATAAATGGAGTGTGCTTGAGCTGGAGGCCTCCCACACGCCATCACTCCCTGTCCTCTGGCTCCTGCTGCCTGCCCAGACACAGAGCTGTGCATAGAAAGGGGACTGTCCTCAAAGGGCACCACAGGCTGCACTGCTGCTGGCAGGCAAAAACCACCTTTGCCTATCCAGGTAATGCTACTCTGCCACTCACCACGTCAGCTGAGAAGTTTCTCTGCTTGCTATTGGGCTGTGCCACCTGAAAATCACTTTTCCTCAGTGGTAAGGCTGATATACGGGAGCTGGTAGGAATATTTTCATAGCTGACAAGCTGTTTCCCATGAACAGTGTCAAAGATTTAAAAGCCACTTCTGCAAATAGGACTTTCTGGCAAATATAGTCTAAGCAAAACTTTTATTACTACCACATGGCTAGAAATACTCCTAGAGTTCTCCTGAAAATGGGTACTGTACCAGCAGAAAGCAATATTCTGTTGGCCTGTGCATTGCCCCAAGGGTATTTACTATGGTAATAAGATCAGTAATTCATCTCCTAAAATCACTGGGAGTACAAATGCTTATTTAAGTAGATGGTATCTTGATTACAACTGAGTCGGGAGAGTTCTTAAAGCTGCCTGTTTAGGCTACAGATCTTCTTTTAAAGGCAAAGGGCTGGTAAGCACAAGAACATCGTGTTTCATAGCTACCTTACATTTTCAGCAATTCACAGTAGATGCACAGCACATCCCTTGACAAAATGGGCATGTACAAATAAGTCAGGAAATTACGCCTGTTGAGTGTTTTTAAAATTTTTTCTTTCCATAGAAATGTAATGAAAAGAGAGATGAATCTCTCACCATATCTAAATGGTTGGTTAGAACAAAGGAAATAGAGAGAAAGCCATGCTTTAACAGCATATAGAGCCGTTTGAACCCCATTGTCCTGGGAGATGCAGTACCAACAGCAGCTAAGAGACAGCACTAACCCAGAAAAACAAAAAGGGGAAAGATCTGGAGGTAAAATGATTTGCTTCATCACAGAGTAGGCCAGTGTCAGAGAAGTATCCTGTGTTCTTGAGACTCTTGCAGCCTACCATCTGCTAGCTCACGAACTCAGCAGGCTTCTTCTCTGGAGGTCCTGGAGGCAGAAGCCACCAGTCTTGCTCAACTGCTTTTGCTGGTTTGTTTAGAAATCTGTTCAAGAGAAACCATGGGTTTATGACAAAGGCATAGAAATGGAAGTTTAAAGATGTAGTTTCTAATTCCAAATTCTGTCAAAGGAAGTATTCACAGAAAGGATGATACAATGTAGAGATACAGAGATTCATCCAACTGCTTTGTTTGAGGAAAAGCATAGTTTGACTTCTGAGAATCCAAAAGCAGTGCCCATAGCCATGTGCCGGTAAAGTCTCAGGTAGTCCATAGTATTTCACATTGGTGATGTGGCATTGAAGGTGAATCATAGAAAAACAGAGCTGGAAGTTCCTAAACCAGATGTTCTCTAGTTTGCCAGGAAGCCTGAGCCCTTAATGAGGACATGTGACTGAAATGGAAAGCATTAGCAGTTTCCCTGACAAATGTTGTTCTGTACTTTAAATTCATCAATACCGCTCCTTCTTGCACAGTTATTAAGCTGAATATCACTAAGGTGTATGCATATTTGATGAGAGAAATAGTTGTTTGTGCTCTTCATATATTTCAGAAATTAAAGATTTTTCAGCAGGCATGATTCTGCCTTATGAGCCAGAATTTTCCCTCTAATTTTTTCTGCAGTCATTGATGATAAACATTTGAAATAACTTTCACCAGCCTGATCACTGTTGTCAGACAGAGTACAAATGCAAATGAAACTAATAATTTTTGCTGAAGTTCTCTAGATTCCACCAGAATGTATGGAATTGTCTTTCATTAGTTAACAGTGCTTAACACTTACGTAGCAATTTCCATCCTTAGTGGCAAGCTTATTAATCAATGCAACACCCCTGAAAGGAGCATTGCTATGTATTCCTATTAGAGTGTGAAATTTAAAATGTATGGATGTGCTCTGAAGTGTTGGTCAAATAGCTGAAGAAATCTCAGTTTCGAATTTGTAAGTTTGTGGTTTCTGTCCCTTGATTAGACCAGATGCCTTTGACACACAGACCCCTTTATGCATTTAATAGATCAAGCTCCACTGGGTTTAGAGCCACACATCAGCATGGCCGTACTCTGACTTTGAAATGTGGCGATAACAGAAACGTTTTCTATAATTGCTGCCTAGAGGACCTGAGATGGGGATACAGCACACTGCTGTGATTTGCTCTTTGCAGCTTTGTTAAGAGTCGCAGGAACTGGAATTTGTGTTTCCAGTGCACAATAAAGAGGGTTGTGTTAAATGACCAATGCCTTTTTTCATGCTAATAGGTGTGACCCTGTTTGGCTAACAAAGAAGTGAATCCTGACATAGCGATGATAATTTTGTCTAGAGTGAAATCCATTGGATTCCCTTACCTCTTTTCAATGCCTGTTCTTATAGAATACTTACAGTACTGCTGATCTGTTCTCCTTGCAGCCAAGAAAGTGTCAGATGAGAGTGTTTTCTGCTTGCTACATCCCAGGGAAAAAGATATATATTCTATCCAATAGGCTTGGTTTGGGAAATGAGTTTTGCTCAATGTTACCAGCTCTGCAGAAGCCACCAGGCAAGTGCAGTGAAAAAGGCCTCCTATAAAGGGTGTAACAAAAGACAAACCATTTCAGTTGGTGACTAGAGGCATATCAATAAAAATCAACTCCTGCATATATCAAGTGACTGATAGCAAGCTTGAAAGCTTTTTCACTTCCCTGTTAGTACCATCCAACTGCAATAAAACACATGGATTTCTCTGCTACTCTTGCAGATAACCCCCCCTCATGCTGCATGTAAGAAGAATTTCAAGAATTTATTAAAAAAAAAGTACAGGGAGTTTTTGTTTTTAAGTAGCTCAGTCCATTGCTTTTAAAGGTGAAAATGTCTAAACTATAGCAGAAGGGGAACATCTCATTGCTTTGCTCTGTTGGTAGGCAGCCTATGAGACTGTCAGCAGCCAAGCTTAAATCAGCCTGCTAGGGGGTGACAGCCCTGCTGTGCCCTGTCAGCCAGGGGAGGAGCTTTTGGGATGTCTGAAGAGAAGACTTCAGATGACAATAGGTACCTAAAACTTCACCCCTCTGGCAAGTCCAGCAAGCATCGTCCCTGTGCTGGGTACCTTGACAGGACAGAGCAGGGCTATGGGCCAGGCAGCATAGGCTCCCACATACCTTCCTGCAAGGCATAGGCTGCAGTTCCATTCTCACAGTCTTCTCAATAGGTAAGTTGCTTGGTACTCACCATGGTTTGGGGTTGAGGCTTGTAGCTGCTTCTGTCCCTCATGGATGCTGAGTCTGGCCCCTCAGGGCATCTGGTGTTTGGTCTTGTGCCGTAAATACGAACCGATTGCTCCTGTTGAAAATTACTCTCTTTTGAGGATTTGTGCATCCAAACGTTGTGAAACATTCATATCTAAAAGCAATATGTGAGTTTTATATGAGTTTGTATGAGAAGTATTTTACGGGATTTTATGACCAAATCTGTATCTGTTTCATTGCCTTGTGTTCATGGAAGTCTTGTGTCAGCTACAAACCTAGGAGAAGTCAGGGGACTTCTAGAAACACTTTCTGAGTTTAATTTTGTATTTAGATGCTGTTCCTTCTCACAAGAGAAGGAAATCCAGGTTCATGAGACTTCAAGACTTGAAAATACCAAGTCGATCTGCTTTGTCCGTGCACAGACTGTTTAAAAATTGATTCTGGCTACAAGGCTTGGATTTGGCTCTGGGTCCAAATAGTCCTTAATTCAAAGGCAAGACATTTATCTTACTGATGTCAATGTGATTTCTATCACTGGTTTAACTGGATGAGGGTCTTTGCTGTGTTTAAAACCACAGATTTTCAGTTTGACCTATAGATAATGTAAAGACAGGTATTAACTAGGAAGTCTAAATTTCAGGAAGTCTCTCTCTCAGTAGTTCTTATTAAATTCACTACTCCAGCATAATGTAGCTTTCTGTTCTAATCATAGCACTGCTGTACTTGGGCATGGCACATCAAAGGGGTTACCTTGCTCTCATAGCAGAATCCTCCTTAGATTCACTTACTCTAGGGACCCACACCAGATTTCCCCGGTTCTGCACACAGGCCAGATTTTCAGCTCCCTTTTAATCTTTGACAATTTGAATTTATATGGAAAACTTACAGGTGACAGTCTGGCTACATTGAGACAAGTAGGATAGAAACCATGTCAGAACAGTCCCTGAAAGTCCAACGATGTGCTTAAAGCATTTCAAGAGAACCCTTGATCCAAAGTATCAAAGGGTTACAGTAAGATCAAGAAGAATTAAAATTGATGGTGTGCCAGAAATCACGTGCAGCACAAGGTCATTACTCACCCTCGTTAAAGTGGTCTCAGTACTGTGGCCTGATCTGAAGCTTAATTGAAAAGTTTCAAATCATGCATTATAACGAAGACAAGACAGCCACTGCCCATTTCACGACCCCTGCTAAAAAAGTCAGATCAGTAATAGGGCAGAAATCTTAAGCGATTGCTTGAGGATAATCAAGGCCTAATAAGGTATCCACTTCAGTCTTTCATAGGTGGAGGAACCTCTCCCTGGCACTGGAGAGAATGCAAGGGCTGATGTGAGCAGGTTCCTGCACCCAGGGAACAAGCCATCTGTGAAAGTAGTCACCATATTTGGCAGCAGAGGGAATACAGAGGCCAGCACAATATCCTTGGTGCGAGTTCTCAGCTGTACAAAAGGTTAGTGCTATGGCCAGGAAAGCCTCAGTTGCCTTCTTTTGCAATCGTTTTCTGTTACTCCACACCTTGGCCCAAAGTGATCAAAAGGAGCCCATCAGGTCTGAATTATTAGTTGTGTTAGGAACCCAGAGAGTGGCAATACGAGATATGTGACTGCTGATGTTATCAATTTTCCCTAAAAATTCATAAGAAAACCAAAATCCGTTAAGTTCAGCTTAAGTGTGATAACAAGCTGCAAGTCGCAATTACCCAAAGAAATCAAGTATTTCCTTGCCATCTTCCTCTTTTTTTGGTTCTATTATCTGTTCTAGCAGAGGTCAGGGCCCATATCCACATGATTATCTCCACATCAAGCTGACAAGTTGTGAAAGCTACTCTTCCTGGGCTGCTGCTTGGGCAGCCATAATAAAGGGTTTGCATATGCCTCTGCTCAATGAGCAGTTACAGTGTGGAATCACCTTTCAGTCTGCAGAAGCCAAATGGTTTTTCAACTCTTTAAAATAGCCATTTTAACCCATCTTAACTGTAGGATGTGCTTTTGTCAGGAGAGGGTGTCTCTCCAGATTAATATCTGTTTGCTGAGCATGTTTGTTTGCTGTTTCTAATCTCTCCTGTTTTGATAAGATCTCCCTGCTGTCTTGAAATACGCTAGCCATGGAAAGCTAGACTAGATAAAAATATCATACAGGGTTTTGGATGCAGTGACAGAGGACAGCCTTCAGTGATGGACTTGCTTAAAAGCATCATACTCAATGACTAGTTATAAAAAATGTTTAGCACCATGGGACATTTTCTTTGGCCTTCAAGTTCCTCCCTAATTTTAAGTGCCTTTAAAATCAAAGCACCTACTTTCTTTGCTATGAATCCCACTTTAACTTTCTTTTGCTTTTTCGTGTAATTTCCTTCAACTTTAAACATTCAGCCTGAAAAAGAAGGCTAACATAAAGGAAAAGTTATAGTAAAATAATTTAACCCCCATGTGTGCAACTCTTTGGATAGGTCTCTTGAAGACCATGAGAGGTGCAACTGGCTTCATTGGGACACCCTTGGACTTAGCACTAAGTCATGTGTTTTGCTGATGTAAGACTTTTAATATATGACATATGACATCAGCTCTACAAAATATTACTTGTTGGCCAACAGCCCTGCTTCTGTCTGTTGCTTGCAAATTAATACTGTAAGTCTGTGTGCATAAAAAGGTTGTCACCAGTGCCCATGGTCACTGCAGGCTGTACCCACCAGCCCGAGGACTCTGTATCTGTACTTCCCTCAAGAGGTATTTGCGTGTTAAGCTGCTGGTGCTGCCCATGGAAGCAGTGGCTGAGTAGGCCTGCCTGGGGAAGAACCGGTGGCACTTTGTTTCCAGGTCTCCAGGGACAGCACTGGAGGACAGGGCGCTGCCAGCTGCTGCATGAGGGCTGGAGCCATCAGTGGGGCCAGCAGTGAGAAACGGACTGCCTGTACCAGACTGAAGGTACAGTGTCAAGAGGCATTTCATGATATATTATTTCTTGTTAACAACCATTAATTGATTTAGACATTTACAGGATTTTTTTACCCATTTTACTTGTATATGCACAAGGACAAAATACAGACGGAGGGATGCCTAGTGTGTCTTGGGATCAGGTACCTGCCTACTCTTCTCAGGAGTCTGCAAACCTCAGCTAGGTCTGATAATTTCAACTTCAGGATTGCATTTTCCTCATCTATTCCTGGCAATATAATTGCCTGCTATTTCCTTAGGTCATAGCACCATTCAGAAAACTCACCAGGTCTCAGGTTAGGGATAGTTGAGCCCTAGTTTATCTATTCTACACAGGTAATCTGCGTGTGTGCATGCATAGACCATGGACTGGCCACTGCTGGTTTGGCTATGAAGGATAAGAAAAACTTGCAAAGAACTTGCTATGGAGGAGGGGCATGAAAGTGAACCTTGTGATCTATATGCAAACCCCTATGTTTCTTGAGTTTTAAGTAATGGGGGGAAGAAACTTCTGATTTTTTTGTTTTCCTAATGTAGATCCTGGAATCCATTGAGCAAATAATAGGGCAGTTGAGTTATCAGTAGCTGATGAGAATATGAGAAGAGTAATTACTGTATAGTCCTACTAATAAAATTGTACTGTGGCTTGAAAGGTAAAACAGAAAGTTGCCAAAGAGAGCCCAGTGAGTTACTTCAGGGAAAAAAACAGCTTCTATCATATGAATCAAAATATCAGCTTGTGTGCTTAGCAGAGAGCTCTGGACACTTACGGAAATTCAAAACAATTCCATATATCCCAGTCCAGGGTGGAATTAAAGTGTTGTAAAGCTTCCCTGGAAGCCAACACTTATCTATTATGTAAGCATATTTAGATTTCATTTTGAAATGGTTGTTAAAGGCTATCCTTTGGCTGCACTCTATCCTTCTTTCTAATTTTTTTTTTAATTGTTGAACTCTGAGATTTTTATACTAAAAAAAAATGTACTTTCAGAACCAGAAATGTCTGAATGACCAGTTACAGCATGTACTAACCCTGAGAGATATCCACTGAATCTTCTCCCCTCCTCCAATTTATTTGCTGTTTTTCCAATCATGCCTTGCATTAATGTTCTACACTTAGCTAAACTGTGTGTTTTATGTTTTAGATGTACTTTTGTTTTGTCTAAAAAATTTCCAAATTGGCATTAAGTATTCAAGATGTAATCTCCGTAGCAGGAAACTAGTTATCAGATTCATATAAAATAACTGGGCAATAGAAATAACTCTGAGCAGAAAGCATTTTTTTTTCCTTGGAATTAATTTAGAGGGAATTTAATGCCTGTGAAAGGTGCTGGATTGCAACATCAGAGAACTGAAGCTGCTATTTAACCACAGAGCGGTTACAGGATGGGAGATGGCTTTACAAGATTTCGCCATGAGGGCTGACAAAATACTTGTCTCAGGTTTGGTGCCTTTCATCTAGCTGGAACAACTAAGCTTTCATGTGTTGGTAACAGTTGCTCTCAGGTTGTTAGCTTTCACTTGGGTGATGGAGAGAACCCTTGCGTAAAAAAGGAAGGGATTTTGCTTTTGTGATAGCTGGCTAATATTTTTAGTATTATTAAACCTAAAAGACTAGATTTACTACAGCTGAGTTGGCGCATCACTGTAAGGAACTGTTGTAAGTAACAAATTCAAAGCACCAGGTGCATCCATGCTGTCCCTGCCCTGTGCCACAGAGGCAGGTAGAACTGGAAAGGAAGGAAAAGGCAGACGCTGTGACCTGCACCCCAATGCATGCTCTGCCCCTAAATGTGCAATGCCCCTGGGCATGGTGCCACTGTGCTTGGACCACTTCAGAGGGACTCTCAGACCCAAGTTTGCATCTTTTGCATTCTCTTGCCACCTGTTTATCAGAGGAAAGATGAGAGTGGCAGACTCTAAGCTGTCATTATTGGAAATATGCCAAGTTCAGAGCCCAATTCTCATCTTTTCTCTTTTTTTTCCTCAACATTTCCAGAATAGTTATGTCTGAAGGCCATGTGTGGTCTCCATGGTTTGGGTCGTAAGTCTCAGTAGTCAGGTTACTATTACACAGGTACAGACAATATCATGTGTGCTAACTGCTAGTCTTCCCAGATGCGGGGGACACTGAAGACCATTTCTCATGATACAGGATAAGCTTCAGTTTATGTTTTCTGCTTAGTTCAATTAATACGTTTGGTGTTGATGGTTTTTACTGACTTCACAAGGAGGGAAAGATGTTGGTAGCCTCAGGGTAGTTCTAATTTCACACAAAGGGAGAGACTTTCACAGTACTGCCTGCCTCCCTTGAGCTCATCAAGAAAAGCATATCACCCTTTCCGTGTATCCCATGTACCTGGTCTCGCAGGCCCACATGGGACATGTAGCAGGCTGTCCACCACAGCTCTGCTGCTCTCACAGCAAGGCCAGCTGAAATACATCCATGGCTGAATGGACCAAAGGACTTGTTACTTTAACATGAAGTCAACTTATGCATAAGCCCACTAGGAACCAGTTAAAAGTTTTGTTCCTGGGAACATTCTTCTGCTGGTTGTGGTATGTTGGACAGAGGCTGCATTCCCTCACACTGGAATTTCCTGTATTAGCATTGCACAGGAGTGGGTCTATTTTGTAGTCTTTGAGATTTCTGAGCTTCATGGATCTCATAGCCTTTATGCACCATGAAACAAAGACCTGGTTTCTACTGAGGCATTGCAGAAAGGATGATCTGCTGACTTGCTGGTCTTCTGAAAACTGATGCCCTCCAAGATCAGAGGTGAACCAGTCTGGGATAATTTCACTGAAGACTGAGGTATTAGTGACACAGCTCGCATGTAGCTCACATATGCTTTTTGCACTAATTTTTAGAGCTAAAAGAAACATTTCCTTTTTCTGTTGTCAATTTAGACCCTAGTGTACTGCTGAGGGAGCTTATGTTGCTTCTGTTTTTGCAGGAATATGGTGGTTACAATCTGTAAAACACTAAACTAGGCCAAGGCACGGGCATCCCGCTTCAACATCTCCCACCCTAAACAAGCTTGTCATCTTCTGGGCTTGTGGGCTCAGTACCATAAAGGCAATGTTATGGGTTCACTTCATGATGAGAGCTTTTTAGAGAGGCCTATGGAATCTCTCTTTTCTCTAACTCATGTGACTCCAGTGCAGCTGTGCTCTTTCTACTTCTTTACTGAATCAAAATTGCATGTCATATATACAGCCCCCAAATTTACAGCTTCATTGAAATGGAGACAGGTTATATAAGACTTTCTGCATTAAAACATGTAATAAGTTACATTATATTGAGTTTTGTGGAAGAGTGGAAAATATCTGTTTGGTTTTGGAAACACTTTATAGAGTTATTTAGATGCCAAGTTCTCCATTGCTCTACTAATGTCTTCCTGGTCTGCAAGGTTTTAAAAGATATACCTAAGAAATTTTGCACTGTGGTGTTGTCAGGTCTCAGACTTTCACAGGAAATAAAGTGGCAGATGTGATTCTGTAAAACAGGTTTCCCAAAATTGCCCCAGCCCAACTCTTGACCCCTCTTCTTTAGGCACTTCCCCACCTTAAACTGCGCTTACTGAGTCAGTTTGCCAGGGACTCTGCATCACTGGTGAAGTGGACTGAAATTCTCAGTTTTTCCGGTATTTGTACTTCATGATTAATCTACATTATTGGTTTAGGATTTTTTCAATCTAAGGATACTTTCTACCTTAATTGTATGCTAACTAACATTTTGGTTTTTTGAGGATTAATATTATATAAACTGTAGGCCTACCTCAGCCATCTCTCTCCCGTACCTGCAGCCCAGAAAACCATTTGTTTTTTTCCCCAATGTGACTCTTGTGCTTCCCAGCAGGCCAACATGAATTTTCGGAATTGTCACAGAGCTCTACAAATAACCAGTCAAACTTCCCCTACCCAAACCTTCCCAACAGTGTCTTTCTTTTGTATCCTTACATTCTTTTTAATTAAATTTGTCTTGGTAATCAATATGTCCCTTTCTTTCTTATGTGGAGTGTCTTGGTGGGAAATTTCATCAGCGTCCCCCTAAAGGAACACTGCTCTGCTGTTACGTCCCTGCTGCAGATCCCTGTGAAAGAGGATGCCAGAGCACTGACTGATCTCATCTCTCCCAAGCACTAATTTAATTTGCAAAATGTTGTGGTTTTTTTTCTAAAGTGTGTGAACTTTCCTTACTCTATGTTCTTGAAACATGAGTCAATGCTCTGTTTTCATCTGTGTGGCCTTAGTATGCATCCTGCCTTTGCATAAAAGCCTTCAAAGCTATGTGGCAAAGCTGGTATGAAAAGAAATAGCTGTTCAAGCAATGAAATTAAATTTTCTCTGGGTCCCACTGATCAGAAGTTTGCAGTGGTCCTTACCAGTGACACCCTTACTGGTGCTAATGGCCAAGCCACCACACTTGGGTGGCTGTGTCTAGAAGCTGTCTTGATCACTGAAAACTAACTGAAGGTAAAGTAGAGCAGTGGGAAACAGCTGAGCTGTGGTGTGCTGTTCACTCTGGGTACAGAGCCAGGCCATGACCTGTGTGCTCGAGCTGGGGGCTGGTGAGATCCTGCTACGAAAATACAAACAGAACCGTGGTAGTTTATAATTTTCATTGAATTCTTAGGGTTTTTTCCTATCCAAAGTTCATTCTTATTATTTGTGTTTGAAACCATCTGGCCTTTAAATCAAGAGTTAATACTGCTCTGTGCATTATCCAGGCCAAGCTGGGGTTTGAAGTTCTTGTTTAAAATTCCCCTTGTTTTATAATTTCAGCTGAACAGTTTTAATCACTTCTTCTTGTGAGCCGTGGTGCTGTACAGTAGGCTGTACATCACTGAGGAGCTTCAGTCTAGAGGTAGCTGCACTTCAGTGCCAAGGGAAATAATAACTGGATGGATGGAAAGCATCTGGGATTGATGTGGTTTAAAGGTGCTGTTCGTGCAAGCTATTATCAAAGAGGGAGTTAGGGATGAGATTCATTCTTAAAATGCAGGTGCTCTCATGCTTCCTCTGACAGATGTGTTCCAACAGTGTTTTGAATTCTGTTTAAATTTTGAAAGAGCTAAACCTTCAGGCTCTTCTCTTCCTTTCTTAAATTCATTTCCCTGTTTAGATGAAAAAGAAACATTTTGCAACTTACTTTAAACTTTCTTCAAAAGAACTGCTGGAAAAGGAACATTTCATGCGAAGCACATAAGCTATAAATGAGTGTTAAGCACAGCAGAAGAAGAGATTTTAAATGTGCTAATGGACAGACATTAGACTGTAGGGTTTTACCTAAGAAAAACCTGAGATGTGGAGGGGCTGCCAGGTGAGGATAAAACCCCAATAAATGAGCCAAATGATAGAAAAGTATTACCAGAGTAAAGACTTGTACATGCGAAATAAATACTGAAATGGGGAAATAGCGCCAGTAAAGATACTGAAAGATGGAGAACATTTTGGTTAAGTGATGCAGGAGCATGTACACGCAGCCCATACTGAAAATGCAAGCTCTTAGGGAAAGATCTCTCTCTCTCTTTTGCTCTCTCCCTGCCTCATTTTGATTTTTTTTTCCTGGCTCATGACCATAACGTAACAGAGTTTACAGCATTAATGGGCAAATCTCCTTCCACCTAAATGTGCTACAGACTTTTTCATAGTGCTGTCAGATGTTTCCAGGTGTGTACTTACCTCAAAATTGCTAACAAACTCTTTTTCTCAGATAAGTTTTGATTAATTTTGTAGGTCTTCTGGCTGGTGGTTGGTTTCTCTGGCTGTGTGAAAGTAGCTAAGTAAGTGGGTTGAGGTTTGCATGATTTGTGAATATGAAGGGGGAAAAAAGGGAACAGACTAAGAAAAAGAAAATACCCCACAGGAAAGAAATAATGGGCAATATATTTGCTTTTGAACTTTTTCAAATCAGCCTCTGGAAAAGGTGTCATAAAGCCCCCAGAAATGAGTAACAGCGCAGAGACAAAGAAAACTCTGTTACAGATGTCCCTGCAAGTCTATGAGCAAATTGTTTTTTTCTAAATAACTCCAGAACATTACATGGCCTTAACAAGTTTCCCAGGACAGGAACTCCTAGTTTATTACTTGCTCACATTGTCATCAGAAATTAATTTTGTCCCTGAAAGACAAATTGGCTGGTAGCTTATGAAGTTAAATGGAAAGAACAAGTGAGCATCTGTTTCTTCTGCATTTTGTCTCCTTGGTGTCTTACATATAAATGAATCAGAGTGTTCAAACTTAAATTAAGATCTTTGGCTAGATAAACAGTTAAAACTGGTTCCCATAGCTACCTCTCACACATAGCTGTGATTGCATTATAATCCCCTAGTAATCAGGTCTAAATGAAAGAAAGATGATAAGGGTGCTATTTTCAGTTTTCAGTACTGATTTTTATTAGCTCTCAATCAGATCAGGACTGCTTTGCCTTTCATCACATTGTGGCAGTGTTTGTAGAATCATTAGAGTAATAAAGTGTAAATCTTACCAAGGTGCATTTTTCTTGAGGTGTTTTATATAACGAAAACTCCGAAGATTACATTGGCAGGTACAGGAAAGATTTGTTTCTGCAACTAAAGTGAGGATAAAATGTATGCTATATTCATTTATTCTTTACCCAAGCGAATATCTAATGAATTACCTTGGCAAGGTAAAACAAAAAATAAAAATATCCAAAGAATCAGCCTGTCTGAACATGGTTCTAATATACTGTATATTGCCAGTACTGAGTTTAGTAGTTTTTTAAATTTGCCTTATTATCTTGTATCGTATCTCTCCCTGTGCATTACCATCCACAAATGAATTACAGGCAGAACCACAAGCACTGCTATTACCAGCCTGCTGTTTTTAGTAAACTAGTGCAGCCCAATAAAACATCATGTTGCAGCAATATATAAGTATTTATTGTAGACTAAATTTCAGCTAAACAAAAACACACAGGGAGGCCTGATCCTGCTTGTAGGAGAGGCAGTGGTACAGTTCAAGTTTGGCTCATATATCATCTCACCTGCACCCTTGATTTGCAGTACCCTTTGGGGTAAATTTTACTTAATGACTTTACTTTTAAACTGTTCCTGACTGCCAAATTTAGAAAAGACTTCATCCAACCTCCAGAGGTGTTCCTGGGTGTTTCCTCAGGCAGAGCTATCCTTTAGCACAGAAATTGCCTTGTGTGGTGTTGCAGGATTGTTCACAGAGTTTGCAGGTGTGCCCCACATTTGCAATTAACTCCCAGTTTAATACTAGAGTGATTTTTCTTTCCCACAGACTTTTTTTTCTTAATATCTGGTAAATGTTGCTGTAGCATAGCTATTAAAATGTCTCCCCATTTTAAATATTTGAATTTTATGTATCTGTATTTAAATGAGTAGTAAACTGTCCTAGTACTGCAATGTTAGATAGTCACAGTCATACACACAACTACAGGAGTATCAGGTAGCAACAGCAATTAGTCAGAAAGTTGAAAAAGGATATGCAAACAGCTTTCTGGTTTTCTGATTGATTTCAATGTACTTGATGTAGGATTGATGCCTGATACTGACCTTAACATGTTTTACTTACTTTTCTATAAAAGGTGGATCTGTTCAGCCATCGAATAATGGTGTTCGTATAGTTAGCAAAGTCTTATATACCATCTGATATTAGGACATAGAATACTTTAGGGCAGGGGCTGTTTGAGGTATACAAATTTATATCTGAGATAATTAGGTACTGCTACTCACATCAGGCAAAAAAAGACTAAATCAGTTCATATGACGTTATAGATAAGGAAACAAAATTTATGTTTCAAATTTTAATATATTAAGACTTCTAAGATGCAGAGAGGTTCTCAGTCCAAAATGATTAATTTCCTACTAGTATTTTAAACTACAAAAAGCTCAAATTCCAGTGCTGTTTCAAGGAAAACAGGCAAAGAGAGCATTTTGGTCAGGAAGGTTGTGTGTGTTTGTATGTCGACACACAAATGTAATATGTCTGGAAGATGTTGCTATGGCTAATGACACAAAAGAGAGTAAATTGTAGAGCCTGATTATCAACAGATAACAAGACATTCTGTATATAAATAAATGCTCAGCATCAAAATCCATTATTGGATTAGCTATATAATCATGTTTTAGGCTGTAAGTCTGTGCTGACAAATGAACACTTTTCATTTGGCTCAAGGTCCTCATCAGCAACGGAACTAATTTTACATTCTCACCCATTAAGTGAATAAGATGTGGAAAAAGCTGTCTGCTTTTTGAAGTGTAAATTTGCTGCTACAGGCTGTGCAGACCAAAGCTCTTTTGAAGCAGTGAAATGAGATCATCTCTAGGGACATGTGAACCTGACAAAGTTTAGGTCATTTCTGTGGAAGGTATGGTGGGGGGGGAGCCATTTGGATGTGGTTTCAGTAGTGACTTATATGGGGCAATTTGGAAGATGCTGAACTTTACAAGCTTTTTGTTCAAATTTGTGAGAGGACTTGAACTAGAAGCACAGATGCAAACTTTCAGCCCTCAGAAAGAAACCTCCATAAACATCTGAACTGAGTAGTTAGCTAGCACAATTTAGGAGTGCTAAGCAGGCTGTGTGATGAGCCTCTCCTGCAAGTCACTTTTTGGGGTTGGATGCTTCCCATGCTTTCCCGCACATACAGACACCCGCATACAAATGGTGATCCAGGACCTCAAGTGGACCATTTTCTTGAAAAGGCACTGGAGGTGAAGGAACTAGACCATCACATCTCACTGCCCACCCTGGGAAGTCCCCTGGGAGACAGGAAGATCACAGCTCTGTACCTTATCTGATTGATAGCCCCATAAATTGCAGCATGGCCCCAGCTATGCCCTCCGGAAGCCCCTGGGAGGGGCCTGTGCCTATGAAAGAGAGGCATGGTGGGCATGGAGGGCAGTGTGGACAGAATGGGAAGGGAGAGGACTCCTCAGTAAGGATCCCCATGGTCAGCTATTGTACAGGGCAGGATTGCAATAAGCTCTACGGAGCAGTGTTGTGATGCATCACAGTTCAAGCAAGGGTGATGAAGATGCTGATGACGTCAGCTTAGAAGAAGAATCTCATGAAAATCATTTAACTTTTTAGATTTCCAGACACACAAAGCAGTGTTTAACCACTGTTTAAGATAATGACAAAAATATCCCCAGGCTGTCTTATGTGCCTAACCACGATGCTTTTCATTTGGAAGCCAACAAAAAATTCAGATAGGTTTGATTGTTCATTTGTTAATTTGATTCCACCCCCTTCACTTTGTTTGCACTGGAATGTGCTTGCATAGTTTAGGCTTTTGGTCTTCCTTGGAAATTGTGCAGTTGTTTCATATACCTGATTTCTTATAGCCCACCAGTGATCCATGGACCACATGCTAAGAAACACTGAGGATCCTGTACATTGCTGTGTGGGTATAACGAAACTAAAGGAAATTACGGAAAATCCAGGCTGGCATATTTTCATGTGAAAATAAGCCTAACCCATGATATGCCCCTATGTGAAATGAGCTAGTTAAATCTTCATTCAAGCACCTTGAGCATATGGTTTTGCAATTGTTTTTTTGAGAGTAATGGCTATCAAAGAGTAAAGATGTTCGTCGGGTGCTTGTACAAAGTGACAACTTTTTAAAAAATACTCTCTAGGCATACACTTGCACCGCTTTCACCCTTGGTGTTTTTTGGCCAGATGTACTAATATTGTGAAGGAACATCTGACCAGCAGAACTGAACAGAAACTTAGGTGGGTAACCTCTGTGGAATCTTCACCTAAAAAATAAACTTCAATAAACACAGCTGAAAGCGAGGTTTTCACTCCCTTCCCTGCACTCAGCTTTCCAGCTTTGATGTTGATGGTGCTGTGCCCACCACCAGGCTTGTCTACTTGCCTGGACAGGGGTGTTGGCCCTTGGAGCAGCCCCTCTGCAGCCAGCATCGATTATGCAGGACCTCCCCTTCCCTTTCCTCATCAAAATAAAGCTATAAATACTTCTCTACCTCAACTGGCATATTATGAAAATTAATGAGTTGACATCTGCAAAAGACTTTCAAAGTATAAAATGGTGTGGAATTTCTGAGCACCGTGTTGCGAAGGTCTCCCTTTCCCCAGCTTAAGGCAGAATGAGTTAGAGTTAGCCAAAGGGGAAAAGAGAAACAAGAGAGACTTTATGAGTGTACCAGGGGAAAAGGAAATACTGGAGAGAAAATAGACCCATTAGCAAATGAGGAAGGAGATGAAGTTAATTATGATTTTAAAATGGATGAGCATCAGAGCTGCTTTTTCTAAAGAAAAAAATCAGTCCTGAACAAAAATAATAAGGACTGACAATAAGAAAGAAGTGGAGGCCTTGTGAAGACAGGGGTTTGATTAAAGAGTGAGGCGGAAAGAACTTGTAAAACACAAATATGTGTAAATGAGCAAGTCTAGATGAAACTCATCTAAAGAACAATGAGAAGATAATGGATTTTTCCATATATTTACCCATGGCAGATGAGGAAAAAGTTATATCAGAAAAAAAAAAAACAACAACAGCCACAAAAAAAAGCTAATGATATTTGGAAAAAAGATGCCAGCAATTACCTGCCAATAAGTACTCATCTGTACTAAAAGCAAGAAAGACAACTGGAGTGAGCAGGCAAGCAACATGTCTGTTGGATTATGAAGCCAAGCGTCACATTTTTTGGGTTATGAAGCCAGGCTACAAAAATGAGGTTTCGTTATAGAGTTTCAAAATACATCAATGAGAAACCCAATACATGCTGGGTCCGATCCAGAATTGCTGCTCTGCCTCTTTACACCAGCAGATCTATTTGCAACATCTGAACTTGAGTAAATCATTTGACAGAAATACCTTGCAAACTTGTGTTTGAGAAAATAAATCCAAATTGGCTTTGATAGGAAGGGTGTCATTTGGGCTGAGAATGGCAGTATGAGGCCACATAGAAAGTGATCTGAAGACAAAAATTAAAATAGAGTCTGGTTGTAAATATGTTATGATTATTTCAGCATAAAGAGTGATTAAGACATAATTATAAAAAGAAAAACAAGTTACTGTGTGAGCAGCAGAACTAGGACACCCTGGCTCCTGATGCATTTAGATACTGTGGCGGGATTCTCAGGTGGCTGATAGGCTCCCTCTGTGACAGCTCCTCTGAGGCAGGGGTGGGCTGGCACCTCAATGAGGGCATTGGTAGGGGTGCACTTCATGATACCCATGTTAGTCCTGTGTGTTTGAGCCCTGCACAACCTCCAAATGCAACTGGGGTCAAATGGCCAACCTTTCCAAAAGTTCTGAGGAGGGAACTCAGAGACTGTGATCTCATTTGCCACAACCATTTATTGGGAATTCAGATTTTAGAATCTTGAAAGAGGGCAGATTCTGACTGAAAATTGGAATGTCACAAATGAACAAAATGCTCTGAATTTTGAGACCCTGCCCCTCTCCTTTCTCTTGTTTCCAAAACACTGTGCCTACATAGACGTAGAACATAGAGATAATAGCTGTAATGATCTTATTTTCATACCTACTTCTCAGCTATTATTTTAGAAGCTTCCAATCCTCCCCTAGCAAAAGGACAATGCATTCTTCCAAGGAGCTATTTGTTCCCTTTTGGTGTAAATGGTTACGGAAATAAGGAGTTTCTATACTGATTATTTTGAGATATATTATTCTTTAAAGCCAGTCTCTGACTCTTGAACATGTACACCCAGCTATGATCAATAAAATTGCTTCTTGCAGAGAATGATGCATACAGAACTTCAGACAGGCTAAATTTGCCTGTTCTAGGGTGAGGATCAAAGCTCACTTACAGTTTATGATATTGAACCTTCAGTACAAAGCTAGATCTGCAGAACCTCCTGAATGTCATGTCTATGTCTCTGTTGCTGCTCTGGGAACTGAAGTGAGGACAACGGCACTATTTCTTGTCTGTAATTAAAAAGTATCACTGAGTTCCATGGGGCATCCAATAGCTTTTTATATGAGGACAGAAGGACGCAATTCTTTTTAAGAATAATGTTATGGTGTTTCCTTTTCATGTCCAGTTAGTATTTTCTACTTGTTAATAGCAGAAATTTTAAAAGCTTCTAGCCCTGTTAGATTTCACATTTAATAAGAGAACGTGTCCTACATGGTTTCATACCAGTAGAAAGGTCACAGCACACATGGACTGAGAAGAAATCCCCTTCCACAGCAGGAACTGTGTAAGTAACACCTCAAATATGGTTTTGAGAAAAGTGACTTAGCAGTTTTCATAGCTGTAAAGCTGGCTCAGAGATGCATGGAAATCTACGTAGAAATATACTTCCCTGTCTACCATCATGATTACAAAGCCCAAAATGGAAAATGTAAAAGGAATGGTATGAAACCAGAGCCAGAATATGTTCTGGAAGAGCAGCAAGGCTCAGAGAGCCTAACTCCCACTTGTAACCAGTCTTCTTCCCATGGCTCCAATACAAAGTTATATTTGGAGTGGCAATTTTATAGTGGGGAGGATTAGGGTGTCTAGAGACCCCTCCTCCTCTTCCTCCTCCTCCTCTTCCACGTCCTCCTTGTCCTCGTCTCCTCCTGGGGAGGAGGACAAGGACATACCTGGGGAGCACCCATGGCCCTTTGCTGCTGGGAGATGTTGAGCATGAGGATGTGGATTGACACACCCTGGTTCCTTCTGTATTCCTTAAGGTCCTCGTTCCCCCTTCTCATGCTTTCCCTTGCAGATTTCCTTATTTCTTAGCAGCACAATGTTGTATATTGTGCATTTGCTGGGAGCCTAAAAAAGCAAGACAGATTTTATCATTTGGGCTGTAGATATCTAATGCCCATTATGGGCTGACTAAATTTAGTAGAGTGGCAATTCACCAGACTACTAAATTTAGTTAGGCCATCCGGTCATATCATTTTACTTAGCTTCATATTGGATATCATAAGATAGGGCCTATCAAACAGTATGTCTCCAGCTTCCCCAGCTGCAGATTATATTATCACTATACATTTTCAAAACATTCATGCTAACTTTTTTAAAGCCTTGACATTTTTTAGTTTGTATATTTTGTTACAAGTTTATAAATATGGTCAAAATTAATTTGGTTTGCACAGTAAAGATCACTGTTAGAAAAAAGATGCTGCTGGTTTCATTTTAAGCAAAACCCTCAACTTTTCTTGTTTAACTTCAGTTAGAATAGGAGGAATTTTATCATCAAAGCTAGGTAGACAGGGTGTAGTCCCATCGGAGAGTAATTCTGCACAATGTTTTTCATTGCCTTCATGTGTTTCTTGTTGCTATCAAATTTCAGTTCTGTTCCAGATAGAAAAGAAAAAAAGCTCCATGAGAATCCAGACAACCTAGCCTGTGACAGCAAGAAGGAGTTCTCAGGGCTGAAAATTCAAACTTGTCTTGTGTAGAGTAAATGGAAAAGAGATCCCATGCACAACAGCTGGAGTTATGGCAATGGGATCAAATATGACTAACGGAATGGCACTTACAAACTCATCAGCCCTGCTATAATTCTTATGTACTACATGGAAAGAAAATTGCAGTTGCAATATTCTGGGAGTCTGTGGACTTAATCTTTTTTGGGAGGCCTTGAAAGGGAGCCAGTGTCTCTCCATCCCGAGTCAGTCATTTCCTATCCAAGTGAACTGAACTGAGATCATCTAGATTCTGGTCTTCGTTTCTAATGAGCTTTCACAGTAAAACAGGAAATAATAATCTTGAAAGGGGAAAAAATGGTCAAAAATCACTCAGAGAACATTTAAAGGTTTGTTCTGAACAAGCAGGGCTAAGAAAAAGGCCTGAGAAAAGTGTGTCCTGGGATCACTCACAGTTAAAGCACTGATTAATTAAGCAGAGGGTCATTCTTCAGAAAGACTCAAGGGCAGTTTTGGCCCTGCGGCTGTAATTTGGACACTTCTGGAGTTCTAGATACACTGAGCTATTCTGTGAGGGGCCTGTGAATATGTGCATTCTTCTGGCTGAACAATGGCATCTTTATTCAAATGGGAGCCACTAAATAAGTGGCTGTCTCCTAATATGGGTGGTATTTCTTCCTGCTCTGCCTCAATCTCTGCTGCTTTCCCGTGGCCTTATCAGTGCTTTGTAGCACAACTTACAAAATGAAATCTATTCAGAATGCTAAAACCCTCTCCCTTTTATAGACACAGGAAAAAAACCCCAAACGCTTACATATCCTCCAATTCTATGGAAGGGTGTTTATTTTTTTAAATGCAATTCTGCTTATCTGACGCTGGTTTGGAAATTAATAAAATGGTGCCTGGCTTTTATTGTTTTGACTATGGGAAGGAAATTAATCCACAACTATTACAAGTGTTTGATCCAAATAAGCAGAGATAAAACCACAGTTTCAAGAAACATCGTTCCCTGTTTGTCAGGTATCCTAGTGCTCCTGACATGTCTGATTTATTCCTCTCTTGTTTAGCAGCAACACTGTCCAGGTAGCTGATGACCATTCATCTTGCTTTGTGTGGGTATTTCTTCAGGGTGGCTTTATTTATTATGCCTTAACTACTGTTCCTTCTTACTCACTAGGTTTACTCTGCCAGAGGTTAGAAAAGAGGTTGTTTGTCTGAAGAGACAAGGGTGTGGTGAAAATACTCTGTTCCAGCCAAGTGAACCAAAACACTATCTGAATAAGCAGATTGGAAAATAAAATTTGACTGACAGAAGATCTGGACCCCACCTGTGCTGAGAGACAGAAAGAAAAAGAGTCACAGGAATTGCCATGTACATTTGGAGGTAGGTCTGGAGAAGGGGACTATGTCCCTGAAATCCTCTCAGCAGTTCACAGCAGAGGAGCAGGATTTATAGCATTATTGCTTGGGGAAAGCTAATGTCAATGTTTATGCAATATTAGTTGGTATTGTTAATAGTTAATTTGGTGACAGCAGGCTTGCTGTGAAACTCTGCTGCAGAAATCTGTGACTTCCCTTATCATGGGAACTGGGCTGTGGAACCACTCACAGACAAGACCTCTCCCAAAGCTCACTGAAACTAACCAATGGCTGCTGGAGTCACAGGGATTGGGATGGTGGGGCAGACAAGCAACATGTTTCTACCAAAAAGCAGAGCCCAGGCATCTTTAGCTGTGTTTGCCTCCAGAAACTGTGCTTCTTGAAATACTTCCGAACATCCTAGACGTGTATAACCAGCAAAAGTCACCGTACAGAGTGCTGGTTTAGTATTTCATACAATTGCAATGTAATATAAAATACACCATCCCTAGAGTGGAGACTATCTTTGTCTTGCTCTGTAAGAGTCCACCTGTGTGAGTGAGCAGCCACTATCCCACTTCCCAGAGGCTTTTGCTCCACTCCACCATCCCGTGAGTGCTAGGCAGACCAGCAGCCACACTGGTGGTGCCAGGGCAGGCTGGCAGCTGTGGCCCTTGGTGGAAGCATGGCTCCTCACAAACCACATGTCTACCATCTAAAGCTCCACCAAAACACCTGGCAGTCTTTGGGATGGGGACAAAATGCAAGGGAAAATGACTGCCATCGTTCCTACATTCTGGCTGTTAGGTCTGCCTGACCTGCTAAGCAGTGCATACCGTGGGAGAGGGCACTGAGTGGGTGTGTCTCCCCACGCCTGCATGGGGAAGGAAGCCATGAGCAGAGCCTCGAAGGAGCCCAGAGAACAGAAGTTTTGCATTAGCCATGAGTCAGAGGCAGTTACTCGTATTTAAACAGTACTGGGCTCTAGGGAAATTCAGATGCAGACCTGAAACACACAGCTTGGCAAAAGACTTTTGTTACTGTCACATGTTTGACCTCTGAAAAATAATATTAATTCAAAAGTTAAATGTGTTCAGCTGACAGTGATAGAGTATTTGTGTTAAGGAAGAGATTTTTCAAAGGCATAAAATCAACTTAGTTATGTGTTACAATTGCTTCCTTGACATCCTACAGGAGGCCTGAGTGCACCAGGTTTGGGGGACTTCCAGCTGCCACGAGGCACTCGTTGCACCGACGAGTGTGGTTGTGGGCTCCCACTGAAAGGGCTGCATTTCCAAAGGTGGTTGTGAAGATTCATGATCTTTCTAGACACTTTAAATACAAATGTTATGGATATTATTTTTCCTTGCTTAGTTTCCAAGCAGGCAGTTAGCCTGAGCAACCACAAACATAGATCTTGTAACCAGCTTTGATGTGAGAGAGCAGCATCGCCATAATTCTGGAGATATCTCTTTCTTTTCTGAGCTACATTGGCAGCCCATGATACCAGAATGTCAAAATGACATTCAGTCTATATTACACAGAGCATATAAAAATTTGTGTTTACATTTTGTCTCCTTTGCCCTTTTCAATTTTTCTTTATTTTCTTATAGTTTTGTAACTTAAGCCATACATATTTGGAGATTTTTTTTCCTTTTCTCATCTAGCTTTATGGCTTGTTCTGGCTGAGGTGTGCTTAGATGATTTGATTTTACAAGAAATATAGATTAACACATATGTGTGTAATTGTTCCACAGTGAACCAATCTGTCTGGAGCACTGGAGGAAAATATAGATTAAAGTTTTCTTTCATGCTATTTACAGACTATATTGCTGGCTCTACAAATGATGCAAAATATTAGGAACTGCAGCAATAAGGCTTGGGCTAACTAGCAGGGAGCATAAATGTATGGTGGAGCCAAACACTCCTCAGAGTAATATTTTCATCAGAAATAGGATGTACTGTAACCAAGGGAGATAAGCATGAGTAGGCAAAACTGACTATGCTTAGAGCCAATGTGCAACAGCAGCTACAAATCACACACTGCTGAGTGACACCTGAAAAACTGAAGGCTGATTCTTCTATCAGGAAGAGCCCTTCCTGCTTTAAGTAGGGTGTGAGGCAGGAGCAGGTCATGGGGACTGCCAAAGTGTGCCAAAATGCATTTGTGCCAACAGCACAGAGCAGGTGTGACACTAGCTAGGAGGGGAGGCCAGCTTGTGTTCAGCCTCTGGAGACCTGCCACTTGGTCCTTGTGCTGGTAGCAAGTGGCCCTCTGATAATGGAGTGTTTTAGGAAGTGTCACAGAGCCAAGTCGATTGAGAGCAGGGAATCATTGCGGAGGAACTCGGTAGCCTTTTCCACACAAGGAAATGTGGGAGAACTTTGGTATTTCCATGCAGGAGAGCAGTGATGAAAACAGCCAAGAATTGTGGCTGAGGTAGAGAAGCAAACCTTGTTTAATAGAGGGTGCATTGCAGTGGTATCAGCAGTGTGGAGTCAGTGCTCCAAGTGCCGCATACTAGGACTTATTTAAAGAGGCTATTGTAAAAGTCTTCGAGCCAGTTAATTACCAGTTTTTGTTATGTCAGGAACTCCTTAAGTTAAAGCAGAAAGAAACTATTCATGAATATGTTCCAGTTCTGTAGTTTAATGGGACAAATTTAAAAAAAAAAAAAAGAAAGAGAGAATGAAACTGATAAAATGATTTAGTTCATGGAACGATTGAAAACCCTTACAAAAAAAGCTGAAATTACATATTGTGCCCCATCTAGTCTTGCATAAGCCATTGAAATTGCTGAAGACTTAGCTGGACTAATCGTCCATTGCAGTTATGCATGAGCCTTAGGGAGTGCACAGGGTGCATATAGGCCAAAGCACCAGCCTATGAAAAAGAGAGAAATTATCCAACAGCATTTTAAAAAATGTAGATGTCCAGGTATGAAAAGCCAAGAGGCTTGGCTTGCATTTAAAAAGTATTGAGAGCTAGTAAGGAATTTAATTTAATTTATGCACCAAGTGGACTTGAAGAGGTGTGAAAAAAGGACTGAAGTTGCCCAGGTTGGATGGCTCTTTGAGCAACCTGCTCTCATGGAAGATGTCCCTGCCCGTCACAGAGAGGTTGGAACTAGATGATGTTTAAGGTCCTTTCCAACCCAAATCAATCCGTGCTTTCTATCTATGAATGCATTCTAGCACTGATGCTAGGCAGGAGAAAACTTTCAGTGGAAAACAAAAATCTATGGAGGACATTAATGTAGACTCATTCCCTTCCTGCTTACGTGAGTTTTTCTGTCTGCGCCTCCCTGTTTGCCGTGAAGTTACTGATGGACCATGGTTATTGCAAGCAGATTCGGGCCTAGAAGTTCCATCTGATCAGAACAAAAGTAATAGTGCATGCTGCATACTGAATTGAACTGCAGATATTGGAGTAAATGCCCATTCAGAGTATTCTTCAGACATCTACTTCGCTCTTTCAGAACACCCTGAAAATCACCAACACATCTACCGAATTGAGTTTTAAAAGCAACTCAGAAAGAGAAACAGATCATAGTTTTTGGCTCTGCTGGCTAGAAAAATACTGTTGATGAGGGGATGCTTCCTGCATGTGTCTGAGTACCTCCAAAATGACGTCATGTATATATGTGTCCTGGTTTCTTTTGCTGCAAAGAGAGTTTATTAGGAATTTAGCCTACCTCTTGAAAGAAGAAATGAGTCCAGCGTACCAGAATACCCATCTTCCTAATTCTTACCATTCCCCAACTGAGACCCCAGACCTGCTCATACACTATGAAGCATCTTGGAGGAAGCTTTTATGATTTTGTGCCTATAAATGCAATAATCTCTCAGGATATGGAGACAGTGCAGATGAAATTGAACGGAATTTGTTAGATATTTTCTCTTTGTATTACTTGTATCTTTTCATCCATGGTAAACTTATCTGAGCTTGGCTTTTCAGAAGTCCCCAAGTCCTACACCAAACACTTAAGGTAATGATACTACTGTAATGTAGGGCTGACCACACTGTAGAGGTTATCAGCCTTTCAGTAGTGCTCTCTTCCCAGGGCTGATTTCCCATTTGGCATGCTGCTCCTCACTTCTCCCTGCATCTGCTCCCCTCCCCTGCCCAAGGGCTTTGCTCTGGGTGTAAGAGCCCCTCTGATGCATGCTGAACTTCCAGGGTTCAAGACATGAGGCTTTTGCTGTGGTGTTCTTTAAAGTGCTAATTTGGTTTTACTAATATATTTTCAATGTTTGGGATTAGCAGAGCTTGTAAGAACACATCAGACCTGTCAGGTTTACGAGTCCACTCGCCACCTCCACCCCCTTACATATATTTTTAAATAGCTAATTAGGAGATAATGCCAGTGGAACGAAATACTGTCACAAGATAATGATCTCACACCACTATAGAAATGGTAAGTGGAAATGTTTATTTTCAAAGGGAAGAAACACTGATCATGTGCCTAATCCTATATTCTTAAACAAGTAAAATTCCTGTAGAGCCTGAGGTGACAACATCCTATTACTGTGGTAGTATTTCTGGATACCAAACGGCCGTAAGTGATGAAGTCATTTTCTCCAAATGATACTGGTGCAGTATTGGAACAGATGTTTCCCTTACCTTTATTAGCCTGCTGTGTCTTCTAACTTGGAGGACAAATTTTGCATGAGCTTCATTGCATCAGCTTAGATGATTTTTTTTTTTTAAAGATGTGCTTTAGGAAGCAGTGAGCTGTGGTTTGGGTGAAGTTATGCTTATTTTCAACTTACTGACAGTTCATAATGGTGACACACAAGCCTCGGTTGCTACTGCAGGCTCCCTTTGGTACACTAAGGATCCTCTCTGTTTAAGTCAAAGATGGCCTTCCCTCTGTCCTTCTGGGATTTTGGAAACAAGGGTTGTCTTAAGCTTACCTTTCAGGAGTAAACCACCTCACCTTTGCGGTGGGGTGAGGAACTACTCACAGGTAACAGGTACAAGTGCATTAGCTCTTCTGGCCTAACTGCTCCTATTCCCCAGTAAGAGAATTGAGACCATGTGGGGCAGCTTTACCTCTCACTCAGGCTCATCCTTGTGTTTGTATTCCCACCAGCAGTGCTGCTGAGGACTACGCTGTGCAAATTCTTCCCCAGATCACCTGCCAAGCAGCCTCTCTCTGCTACGAGGCAGCAGTAATGGGATGGCTACCTTCACCTTTACTGCCTCCCCCCAGAGAAGCCTTCCTTCTACTGCAGCTCTGGACTCACTTTAGATGCAGGGCTGTCTTACAGACAGCTGAATACTGCAGTGGAAATTGGAGGCAGCTACAGAGCTGCTTTCAGAGAAAAGCCTGACAATGAAAGCATTGAGGTTTATCCTGGTCAGACTTAACTTGCACAAGTTGTAAGTGCTTCTCCATGGAAGGTGGCCACTGGTCTTCAGAAATTACTGCTGTTTTCACTATTAAGGAAGCTTCATCTTTCCATTGGATCATCTCTAACCTGCTGTAATTGTTCTGATTTTTATTTTTTACCTTGTTCACCAGTTCATGTCTAAATACAGGAAGATGTTTATATTGCATACATTCAGCTTTAATTGGCCCTTAAAAGAAGGTGTTGATTAGAATCTTCTCAACATCAACAGCTCGCTCGCACAACATTCTCTAATTACTGTTTATTAATTTAGTTCAAGTGGCATAGTTGAAAGCCCTGCTCAGATGGGAGAAGTAAATTGTCACTGGTATTGAATATGTAAATTATGTGCCATGTAAGTTTCCATGAAGAATGTTTAAAGTTAAATGTTACCCACATAAAGCCTTCCAGTTTCATCTAAGCCAGCCATATGACAGCTTTGCAAAAAGTGTCATGAAAATTTACCAGCCCTGGCAAAAAAAGTACTTGCCTATCCTTTACTTTTTTCCTATTAACATAATGATGATGATAATAATAATTTATTTGCCCATCAAAAAAAAAAGTAATCATTCATTCTGGCTGGCTAGAGATTTGCAAAGCTGCCAATTGAATCTGAATTACATGTTGCTACAGTATAGACATTCAGCAGCCTGGATTTCTTGCCCTAGTGCAGTAACCCTCCCTTCTCCTTAATTAGCTTACAAAGTCAGAATTTTTTTAACAAAGTACTCATTAAACATTGCCTTGTTACATTACTTTAAAATGCAATTAAAAGTTTTAAGAGTGTCGTGGAGTTTGTGTGCCATTGTCAGCATCCATGTCACTCACTATCGGTTTCCACCCACTCACACAGATCAGAGGCTTCCTGTTAAATATAGATGGCACTTCATAGCATTTCTATATAGACTAGGCATAAACAATATCCTGATGAGGATGACCTGACTGCACCTCATATTTCTGGGAATAAGAGAGGAATGGAGGGGAGGGCATTCTAGAGGAAGGAGGAGTTCAGAGCATTCGTTGTCCTTCCACTTCCGCAGTTCTCTCTCTGTGGCCCTTTGCGTGGGAGGAGCTGCACATTGCTGGTAAGAGTGCTGCTTCCAAGTCTTCCCAGACAAAGCTGCATGGGAATACCGCATAGTTTTTCTATTATGAATCTGAAACAAGAGAGACCAGACATCGCGTTAAAAGAGAATGAAAAATATCCATTGCCTGAATGCTGCCTGGGCCTTCACCCAGTCCTCACACTCTCGCTGGCTGCTGTTATCATGAATGGCACTAATCAGTTCCAGGAAATCTCTACAACAAGCATTATGTCACATGGGGTTACATCACTCCCTCTAACCTCTAGGGCTTCCTGTTGACATCTTTGGAGCTCTTCTACTACCAAATGGCATTAGAAGAAATGCCAAGCTGTATTTTTATCCATTTCTGTCTGCCAAAAGGAATTCAAATGCTTCCCCTTTGCAGGTTTCACCTGCTGGGTCTCATCTTTGCTCCTTAAAATGAGCAAACCTTAGTGGGCCTGCTCAAGGTCTCTCCAGATGTTTGCATAAAGGTTGGTAAGTGCATGTAAGGGATTATTGAGACAGAAGGGCCTAATGCCTCTGCAGAATTTATTTATTCTTAATGTCTACCAAATTGCTAATCCAGCCTGTCAGTTGTGTAACCTCTGTTAGAAATTCCACCCCAGGAAGCTGTTTCTCTGTTTCATTCTTGATTCTTTTCTAGTAGATGCTGCTTCCCAGTGTGATCTATGTTTCACCCTCCCATTGATTTCAAGCATTGTGCTGCTTGGCATTCCCCTTTCTCCTTGCAGAGCCATCTCCAAAGGTAGGAGCCGTTTCTCTCTTGAAACAGACAGTGACACCCCAGCAGCTTCTCCTTGCAACCCCCACTTATCCAACTGCTTAGCTGAAAAAAGCAGGGCTCAAAGTCTTTCCAGATCTAATGTGCAAGGTTTTTCATTCTCTAAAACCGCTACGCTCCTTGGTTTGGGTCTTTTTTATTCTTATTATTTGTCTGGTTTATACCTTCCTTTCATGCTAAGAGTTTTATTTTTGTGGCTGTTTCTGTGTTTGTTTGCTGCTGCAGTAGGTATCAACAACATGATTAAATTCCAGCTCTGACTGTTGCAACATAAGCGCTCTGCCTTCATTATCCGCGGTGCCTAAAACTATTTGATCTCTAATAAGTTCACCTGCAAGTGTGCCTCATTTGCATGATGAGGCTAACTGGTGCAGCCTGGGTGCATATGGGTCTGTGATTTCAGTTTCTCTTCGATCAGATGCATGAAACAGAAGGAACTATTAGAATTGCCAGCAACTGTATTTTTTTGTGTTAATCATGCCAGAATACTAGGAGTCCCAGGTAGCCTTACCAGGCTGGAGAAATCAAATGTTAAAAGGCATGGGAGTGTTTCTGGTGTCAGATCACATACAAAACAAGGCTGTGCTGGGGATAGTTGATCTGGTTTGATGGCACACAGTGTTAAGAACACACCCAGCACCTGAGCAGGTTATTCAGTAGCCTCCTTTGGTGAGCTGCACATCCCATTGCCCCAAGCCCTTGAGGGAGCTGTGCCACCCAGCGAGGACCTCTCCCCTGGCCCATCAGACTCACAACTGGAGGTGTCCTTCAGCCTCTCTGAGGGTCTCTGCCTGACTGTCCCTAGCTCACATTCATCCTCGCTGGTCCTACACTTAGACCCAGTTGACATTTATTCGGCAGTAATACCAAGGGTTTTACTGCCCAAAGTGTGTAGGAAGAGAAAATGTGTTTTCTTACACCAAACTTTTAGGAACCTGAACCTTTCTTTGTGTCTGAATCAGAAACAGCAGACTTCAAAGCTAAATGGAAGAAGAGAACAGCAGTTCAGTGATTGTGAGATTCATAGCAATAGTGCTGAAAATGTGTCAAGTTGCCTACTTCCTTTCTAGATCAAGCTCAGGATAGGCCTGTGTGTTTTACTGTGTTCAGCGTGATTTTAAGAAACATGATTTACCCCATTGCAGCATCCCTTACTTCTCTAATTTCAGAATTCAGCTTCCTACATTGCATTTGCATTTGAGACAACTTTTAATCGACCTGAATGATCTCTGAGAACATCAAAATGCCTCTCATTGATCCGAATGGATCCTAGACTGAATTCGCACTTCATACACAAAACCAACTGTTTTCTTTTGCTCTTGGGCTCACAGAGAAAATAAAAAACTAAACCAAGCAGAACCAAACAAAAGAATTCTGAGGAGCTCATCAGCAGTATTTGCTTTGTACAGAACAGTAATTTTTCCCTAGCACATACTTCCAAGAATTTTTTTAAATGTCACTCATACATCAGCTGCCCCAACAGACAATAGTTGTTCCAGAGAAGCTGTTGCTCTCTATTAGGTCAATGATCAGTGAACTAAACATTTTCTACTTAGGCCTTCACATGATAAAAGCCTAAGAGCTTTGAAGGAGCCATTACAGACTATCGCCTAGAAGAAATATCCATTTGAAAATTCAGCAATTATGTACTTCTATAATAGCGTGTAAAAGGAGCTCTGGACCCATTATGGGTTATTGAGTAAATAATGTATTTTTAAAAGTGTCTAAGTAATTTATATGATAGCCTGTATTGGCAGCAAAGAGTGATTGTAGACTAAACATTCTGTCTTTCTTTCTTTTTAAAAATCTCATTTAAATCCCTAAATAGCAATTAAAGAAAGAAATCCCTGATGCAGTTTCAGTATTTCTATAGTAGTCGATAGCTAATAGCTCTGACTTTGCTGCACTGAGGCTGCCATTTTGTGCTGAGACAGTTTTCTCTGGTCTGACTTACTTTTTTTGTCTTGATTGGATAAGACAGGAGGCTTCATTATCAAATATAATACAGAAGTGTCCAGAGGCCTCCTGGAGGTCAGATTCACAGTCATCAGACCTGCCCATACTCAGGAACAGCCACTAGCCAGAAGAGCCACGAGCCCAGAGAGAGAAGACAGGAAGCTGTCAGTCCCTATTTGGGAGAAAAAATGAGTCTTGGAGAGAGGAAATATGTTGTCTGATATCATGCAAGGAACAAAGAACCTTTGCCTCCCAAGTCCAAGTTTATTTTCCCCACTTTATATGTGGACCTTCCATGGACAGGCGCAGGCTGAGCTTCTCATTGCTGAGCATCCTGAGTGCTAATGCAAACTGCTCCACTATCAGGTGACAATAGTCTTGCTTCAGACCACTACACTCAGCCCTTCCAGGCACACATCCTGGTCAAAGAAGATAGGAAAATACTGCAGTTCAAAAAATTTACATTGCAGCAATCATACGCTATGAAAGGTGCAGGAAAACAAACTTGTTTTCCTCTTAAAAGTGTGGAGTTAGTTTCCTTAGTCCTCCAATTTATTTATCATACTCCTTCCTGCCATAGCAGGGGTAGTCACCTCTTTAATAATTTTCTGTCAAAAATTGAAGTAATAAGTTGAAACAGTTGGGTTTTTTAAGAAACACGGGTGCTTGAGCTGCTCTGAATTTTGGACATTGTCTTGAGATCCCCAAATACCTGTTAGACCAAGCAGCCTTCAGTGCCACAGGGACAGTACTGGACTTCTGTACTACCTGTACATTACAATATTGCAATGGGCATGGCTTGAAGCAACAAAAGTAAAACAATTTTCTGCCTATGGTGATGCTCTTTTGACGGTACTTTATCTGGCATAAATTTGAGACAAAGTCACTTAATTTGGTGTTCTGAAACTGGTAGATCCAGACCTGTTACCTGCTGTGACTCATTTTGTACATGAAACACCTTAACAGCCAGCAGGAAGCAAGCATCTCTTTTCCATGACTGCCAGGAGTTCTGATTTCCCTCTTTAGAGGCTGTGTAATGCCTGCTCCTTCATATATGTGTTCAGAGCATATCATGTGCTTCCCATAGCTAGCTATGCTCTTCAGTCATTCCTCAAGAACATCAACTTTAGACCTGATTTGAATACATCTGTTTAATTTCTCATTGTTTAAGAAAAGTGGTTTTGATGCAATGAACAAAAGTGTTGTATTTTAGCTGCCTTCTGGGAGATGCCAAGAGATAGGTGTCTGTAGCGAGGCTGCTGGCATGAGAGAGTTTGTTTTTCATGAGTTTGGAAAGACACAAAGAAGAAAAGAAATGCAAGGGTACCAATGACCACATAGTTCAGAAGACAAAAAAGAAAGGGAGTGACTTAATGTAGAAATGGTAAGGTAGTAGGGAGAAAGGTGAAGTAAAAAATGGTGAAGGACTGGTAACAGAGACAGAAATAAATGAAGAAATAAGGTGAAAGGCAAAAATACGTATATGTTGTATTTGAGCAAAACATATAACGCCTAAAACAGCAATCGGTCTCCCTCATGGTTAGACTGTATTTGTCACTTAGGAAAGGAGAGTTATCTGTTGGGATAATTGACTGGAGCAATGATGAAGTACCTATCACAGGAGCATTTCTATGACAGAGTAGTCAAAAATCTGGGGAATGCTGCCAGGTATTGGATAGATCCTTCCAGTTCTATTTTCTATGACCTCAGAATCCCATAACGTATGAGTGGGAGCAGTACCTCAGTTGTGTGATCATGCAAAACCTGTTTCTGACCTGGTCACCTGCTCACTGAAATTCTTCATGATTTCAAACAGTAAACAAGGCACAAATTTGGAACTGAAGTCTATGAGGAAAATTAATGTAGAGGGGGAAAAAGGAAAAGGAACCAGCTGATCTGCAGACAACATTTTCTTCTGACCTATGTATGGATCCAATGCCACAACCCTTGCAATTTCCTCCTCATACTGAACAGCCCCATTCTGCAACAAATACCTAGTTTGGCTTAGATACGAAACCAAACCCCTCACAACTTGAGCTAAAAGATCTCGGGGTCTTTCTTCCAAGAACAGAGTTATTAATTGATCTATTGTACTTCAACTCTAAATAATTCTGTCCTCCCATTCAAGGAAAATTCCTCCTAATTTCAACCAAAATCACACTTATGAAGTGATCTGGGATTATTCTAGACTGGCGATTATTTCTATGCAAGCCACCAGTTACCATCACACTATAAAACAAAGTGCAAAACTGGCTTTTAAAAGTAAAGTCTGGAGAGGCATCACATTGAGATGAAACAAACTCATTCTCCCATCATGTGGAGTTTCTCAGGGCTTGCCAATAGGACCTGGCAAAGCCGAGTATGCTCATGTCAGTTGTCATCCCTTGGAGGCAGGAGGCTCGGATTGCTGCAGGACGTATATACACATAGAGCATAGGAAGGCACAGGCCTTTAAAGTGACCACTCCTTCCCAAGCAAATCTGCCTTGTGTTCTTTTTTTTACACTCCAGTCCACTGAGTACAATGCTGGTAACTGGAGGAAGCTGCTTTTTTTTCCTTACAGTACTTTAGAAACATCAGATTCATTATTGGAGGGTGTGTGTGAGATTCTGGAAGTAGAATTTATGTCTGCTATGCTGTGAGATCTTTGGTATGATATTGACTCACTCACTGGCACCTGAGAGAGGTTTGGGGAATTCAGCAAGTTTTCAACAATCCAGTTTGAGAGATTAAACAGAATTATAGCTTGCTCAGGTTTGTCCTAATTTTATTAGATTTTCACCATTTCTAATTGCATAAACATATGCAGCCAAGTATGCGGGTGCGGACTGGGATGATGTACAAGGACATTTAGGCTCCATAGGCAGATAATTGGTGGACTAAGTAATAGGGCACTTGGAAAGACTGGTATTTTTTTAACAACATTTCAGGGTAAAATCTTGCCCCCATTTAAACTGAAGCTATCAAGAGAGGAAAGATTTTAGCTGTAGATTCTGTGGGAACTGGAGAAAGAAATGAGAGGAACCATCTAATGCAGAAAATATCCAGGATGAAAGTGCCCAAATCTTGTTTTGGGCAAGATTCATTGATTGTTTGTCTTGGACATAGGAAAAAGAATGTTTCAAGACCACAGAACTAGCCTGATAAATATGGTGATATCAGAAGGTTTTTGATCAGGGCTAAACACAAGACAAGCAATGGTTAACAATTTCAGATAATAGCAGGGCAAATGAGAAGTCATTTTGTGTGAACATTGTAATTGTTAGCAAATGCCGAGCTCTAATGTGTTCAGCAACATTTTATATTTTGTTTTAGAAAATAAATCTGTTTTTTCTATGGATAGGGGAGCCCTTGGGCCCCAAGTTAAAGTATGCTATGGTAAAGTGACACCAGCTGAGGTACTGGCCTGGCTGTTTATGTGGGTACTTTCACATGAAACAGTATTGCTGTCCAAATTTGTTAAGGGAATGCTGCTGTTGACTTATTTTCTACAAAGAAAAGAGAAAGAGGGGTAAGAGGGAAAAGTCTACACTCAGATATTCGCTCTGCAGTGTTCTTTATCTCTGATATGGCATCTGCACTATGAAATTCACCCTGAATGAACGGACACTCAGATGTCTTCACTTCCAGCAGAGAGGACACAACTCTCAGGCTGAATTAGGCCATTTGGAGAGGTTTACTAAAATCTCCATGGGTTACAGACACAAGACTTTTCTCTCACACTGGTCTGGACTGAGCACTTGGTGGGTAAGTAAAATTTTACTTTTTTTTCTTTTGAAAAGTAGAATAAACCAAAGAAATTGGTCACATATTTGGACCTGAGCTTCTCAGCAAAGGTTTGTGAAGACCTCTAAAAAGTCAAAATATTTAGTAAACAGAACATGAAATATTTTCTAGCCAAAAAAAAAAAATACAAGAGGGATTTAATAATGTTGGGATGTAGTTTTCTGTTAATGACTTTATTTTCTTCTTCCTCCTGTTTAGGCAGTAACATGCTAACTCTGACCATATCACCGGTGTGAAATTGCTGATTAACCTTTTGACTCTGACAATTGGGACTTCTCTCAACACCAACTGGTAATGCAAAAGACCATTAGTAGTTAATATTGGGACATCCTAGCTCCAGATGTCAAAAGGTTAATGAAAAATCAAGTATCTTGCTTTTACTGGGGAACTTGGAAACCTTCCCCCCAAACAGTTCATTTTTTCTGATAAGTAAGCCAGACTGCTTGAGCTGAGAAAGGCGGGTGTTTTGCTAATGTGTACAGCTGTTAATTGAAAAAGATTTGGGTATGCTTGTTCTTCTGGATATAGATAAAAGAGAGATTTGTTGGCAAACTTAGCTGGTCTCGAACACCCGTTTGTTCAAATACACTACTTAATAATAACGCTTTGTTCTTTCTGTAACGGCCATGGAGGGATTTTGAGTGGAATACTCATTTTCTTTAAGTCATATCTGCCAGTAATCATTCCTGGCTTAAGACCAGCTGCCATTTATGTGTTTTATGAAAATATAACAGTTTTACACTCAAAACTATTTTCTTTTTAGGTAAAAGCTTCAGCACAAGCTGGTTCCCCATATCTACCATAAATGATATTTGTCACAGATTTTGGTCTTTAAAACAGAAAGATAATGTTAAAACATGTTGATTACCCTTTCCTTACTGCTATCATTCACAACCCATCTTTTCTAATTATGGTATTAGGACATTTACATAACCGGGAAAAGGGTCCTTTAACTACATTTCTATTATGTTTGGCACTTCTGTGAAAGGATATTATATTCATGTGCATTAGAGATTGCTTATAAAAGATCAAGACAATAATAGCAGATCAGACGATAAAGGTTCCCTTTTCTCCTCCCAGACAGGCTGTCTCTGACAGAAGAATACAGTTCATCAAAAGTGTCTGCAGGTTGTCAAACTCAGTGAGATTTGGGGACACTCGGAGGCTGTCATGGCCAACAAGAAGATTTTCTGTAGGGTTCTGCCATCATTCACCCCCAGGAAATAATCACTCACTACATTCTGCATGCTCTCATGATAGAGCTCTATTTGAGAGAAAAGAGCCATTTTATCAAAGGACAATATATCCCTTCTCTTGGTCCATGTAGCTTCCATTATCAGACCATAATAAATCATATTTATGTTCTCAGTTAATAAGACTGATTACAATGCAGGTTACAGGCATGGGAAAAGAAAATCAGGTGAAAAGATGTTTTAATGAAAATATGATAAGCAAACAGCTTCTTGTGAACATTTCAGGCTGTTATTTGTAATGATCACAGGCAATTTTTGATACATCTTCTTTAGCAATGGTTTAAGCTGCATAAATTGGCTTGCCACTTTATATGTTGAAATAGAAAGAATCCCAGTGTCCTTCTTATGTTGTCTAGAATCATTATATACATTATAAGCATAAAATGAGTTTAATGTATGTGCTTTGAAAAGAAGGGGAAAACAGAAAATCAGGGAAGACTGATTTTAATGCTGCTCAGAATGATTTTGAAATTTTCTACTCATCTTTGTTACTAACGGTGCATTTTCCATGAAATTTAGGAATGACATGTACTGCTTTCATCTCCTTAAAATTAATATACTGTGCTCTCTGTTTTTCTCAATTTCTTCAAAGTTCTTCTTAGAGCACTGTGCAAAGAGACAGAGAGAAATTCTCCACTCGAAGTGTAAGCATATCTGCTATTAATGCTGAGGGGAGTTAAGTGTCTGCTTCTACAGGAGAATATACCTCAGTGTTCCTGAAGGGCACCCTGTTAAAATGGTGCAAGAATGTTTAACTCTGGCACATGTGATGCATTCAAGGGCCAACTTCCATAGAATTTTTTAAGTGATTAAGGCAGTTTTTTATTAAGGTAAGCATTCTGATATGATTTCAGCATATAAGTGTATTGAAGGAAGTGGCTGATGGATTGTCTTGCTCTCATCTTGTGAAAAGTCTTATTTTGCTGTTATGTTCAGCATCATACTTTCAAGATGAAGTTAGAAATTCAAGGAATAATTTCCTCCTGCTGATACATAATTTTGACCAGGTCTCTGAAATTCTACAGCACTTGCAGAATGGTGGTGACAAAGACTCCTTGGTGTTGTGTGTCTGCAGGACCTATTCTACTCTCTGTTTCTTCCCTAAAATCACTCTTAAACAAATTTTAAAGCTTTGTATTTGGCCTGGCCCTGGAGAATGGCCATAAAATGACCTTAACCCTTTTAGGACACTTCAAAAGAGCAGTGCCCATATAAGAAAACAGCAAACTGCTCTTCAAAGACAATATCCTGATATGACAACAGACGTAGATAGTGTGCTTCATGATGGAACTGCTTGATACAGAGAAAAACATGTTGTAACTGCCTCCACCGTGAGGGTTTAAAAATGTTGCCTGCCAACTCCACAAAAACCAGAGCTGCTATTTCGGTTAAAGGCCAGTGGATTGTATTTTTCATGTCAGTTTTCACTAACCTCAAACATCACTGTTATGACAGACTGTCATCCAACCAAACCAGCACTCTGGTGCCATTCAAGCAAGCAGGAAGAAAGCAAACGTGAAGGAAACTTAAAAGTCCAAGTAGTAATTGGGGAGTCCATGTGAGTGAACTACTTTTGTGTAACAATACTGATTACTGAAAATGAAACACTTAAAAGAAAATAAACAAAAAGCAGTGCTTTCTGAGCCAGTGGTGTTTTCTTGGCTGGCAATTTCTCTTTGTTCTGTTTCATGACACCAGGCTCAATGGTTGAAGGGGTGTTCTGGGCCAGATGTCAATCACAATGTCTGACATAAACAAAAATAGCTAAAAAGGCATGCCAGCATCTTCCTTTTGTTTTCCCATTAGCTCCATTTTTCTTTTCATAGGCTGACAAAAAATTACTGCCTCCAAGTGAATTCAGTAATGTCACTATATATCTAATATCTAGGAGACCTTTTGTTTTAGCTTTACTGGGCTTAACCACAAAAGACACTTGACATTGACAAAGAATCTGTCAAACATACAATGATCAGTGCAATGAAACCTCTCATGACAGAAGGGCACTATTCTGCCTCCCCCTTGCCTCCAGCAGCAGCCTGTCTGAGCAAAATATGCTGGAGCACATGTAGCAGCTGAACCATTACAGAGCAGGCCAGAAGCTGAGATGTGTCTTGTTTAAATTGTCATAGTGTATTAGTATAATTAAAACTGCCAAAAGAGTAGAAAAGATAGATGGAAATGTTACTTTACTTGTTTCTAGAGATTAACCTCCAGCCAGAACTGAAACAGAGAGACACATTTTGGATTTCTTAGAGCTCTGATATGGTAGAAAACAAGCCCAAGAGTACATCTCTCAAAGTGCGAGACATGAAGTCATAGTTCCTATATTTACACGAAAAAGCAGAAACAGTGTTTCAGACAGACACTCTGTTTCCTCTGTGATTACAGCTCCCATTGTGGCTGTGCTCTGCAAGCAGTTGTATCATCTCCCAGCTAATTCCTTTTCACTCCCCTCTGCCTTTGTGCCCACAGGGTCTTGACACCTCTTGGGTTTGCTGATGAGCCAACATCACGGCTCTCCACCCTGTCCCCATAGGTGGGCTTGGCTGGTGCTCCAGGTGCCCAGCCCCACAGCAGTACACAGTGTCCCATGGCCCAGGCTCTGGGCCTCAGCAATGCCCAGCAGCAATGTTCAGGAATTCAATCTGCACAGGTTTCATCCTTTGGACATGCCTGTCCCTGGGGAAGAGAAACAAATGCCTACTGGAGGCAGGCACAGACAGACCAGCCTTGAGACTGCTCTTGAATCCAGCTCCCTCATGCACAAGAGAGCCAGGAAGGGAAGACTTAGATTGCTTTGTCTAAGGCTTTTCTGCTTCTCATTGCAAGAGAAGATATTTAAATTGAATGGCTTCAATTTAGAATCTGACCTTTAAAAAGCCAAGCTTCATGCTTGTCTTTTTTGTATGACAAAAGTATGTCTTTTTTGTATGACATACTTTTTATGTTTGACAAAGTATGACAAACATACTTTGTCCCTGAAAAGTATGTTCTCTTCATNTTCTGTGTTGAATGTATAGATAAAACATATGATTTTCTAAAACTGACCCTGAAAAGTATGTTCTCTTCATCAATGAGATGTCTTCCTTCCCATGCATTATTACCTCTCATAACTATTCAGGACAAACTGCTTATGATCCCAATTTATAATTATGCCCTGAGTTATATACAATGGTGAGAAAATGATTTAAAACCGTCTGTGTATTTGTTCAGTTGTAGATGTTGGAACTCAATTTATCCAGAAGCTGGGGAAGACCTGAGCTGTCTCCAGCAGTTCTGAAAGAGAGAAGAAGCAGCACAACAATCCTCTAACAAAAATGGTACATTCAAGTAGAAGCTTCAGAAATTAGGTAGCTCTCATGTTCTTTCTTCTAATATTAATGAACTTCACAGCTTTGCTGCATTTGCTGATTTGCTTTAAGTAGAGAGATGTTAAATGTGAGCCTTAAATTTTAGGTTCCTCTATATTTCCTGTATTTCCCAAATTTAAATCTTGGTTAATGACTTCTCCATATAGAGTTTCTCTTAAATTTCTGTCAGGGCCTGTAGATGTGCATAACTAGTAAAAAATATGTTATCTGCATTTAGTGTTGGCTTTTGGAACCCTCACCGCCAAGTCACCTCTCCACTGCATCTCACCTCACATGCATTTCTGTGTAATGCCAGGAGAAGAATGGAAAATAGCCATGAAGTAAAAGCAGATTCTGCTCCCATTAAAGGCAATGAAAACTGTGCTTTTACTTCTACTTACTCATAATAGTGGAGAAAAATGAAGTGGAAACAAGCACAACAAAATACCTCTGCCAGATATCTACAAGCTAACCAAGGCTTCCACTAATGAGGTGCTCTGGCATTTTAAGAAAGACAGGTTCTTTCAGAAATGGAAAAAATACGCTGAGTTTTTCCTTCAGTTCTGAAATGCTAGTGAAAGAATAACAAATTGTATTTCAAAAAAGGGATGACAGTCAAACTTTTAATGCTGTCTGTGCTGTTAAATACATATATATCTCCATAGAGTTTCTTGTCAATTAAATGCTTTTACATATATGTTTGGCAGCTTATTAAATATTGATACTTACCTACCTCACCTAATTATTGACTGTATTTACAGGGTCATCTAAATGACCATAAAATTTTTGAGAAAGTTAATAATATCAAATCACAGTAATGGAGTAATTTCCAGGTCAAATTTTCTAGAAGACTCTATACCATGGACAATCACATAGTCTATTAAACAGAACAGTACAGTTTGTGGGAAAGATAATAGTCCAGATCACGAGATAGTGCCAGATTTCACATTATGATTTCCAGATGTCTTTGTGAGCTTAATGCATACAGCATTGGTTCAAGTCTAATCTGCAAGGCAGAAATGCAAGTTCTTCCAATTTTCTCCTCACTGGGGCTGTGTGGAAAAACAGGAGGGCATTGTGCTGCAGCTTTGGAGAGAGGAGCTTACATAAAGGATGGGGGAAAGTCACACCTAGCAGTGTCCACATCCTCACCTGGCTGCAGAAAGCTGGCAAATCTGCCCCTGATCTTCTGCAGCAGCCCTTTTTCTGCACACTTGTCTCCACATGGACAGAACTGGCCTCCCTGTCCTGTCCCCATCCCTAACCACTGGAAGCATCAACATTCTCTCTTGTTTAGAATGCTGAAAAGATCTGACTTACAGCAGCCCGTCACAGCTGTCAGGCTTTTGCGACAGCCTGGTTGTATTATTCTGAGCAGTGTGTGTTGATTCACTGGAGAGAGAGAGAGAGGGGATGGACTTTGCCAAACAGGAGCATCATATACTTGCTCAGAAGCTCCTGGAGTGAGTGTCTCTGCAACCAGAAGGCAGCTTCCCAGCTGTTGCCAGGGTGCAGCTTTGGAAACAAAGTTCCCCAAACGTCCACTGTAAAACAATGTATTGCACCGGTTTCCTGAATCAGGGACTAGGCAAAGTCACAGTATATCAGTGGCAGCCTGAGGGATTTACAGCACTTCGCGGGGCAGCCCAGTACCCTCCTGTGCCCAGAGGGGCCACAGATGTCCAGGAGTTTCTGGTGGGTCATATGTAGCTATAAACATGAAATAGTATTACCTCTGTTACATTCCTGGTGGAGAACACTTTGCTGGTACAGGTAGGTGGGCTAGATAACAGTGCAAGGATCTGCCAGGACATTTGCTTTTCAATTCCAGCACTGTTGGGCTGGGAAGTGAAAAAAAGCTCTGCAAACAGAACAGGTGTCTGACATGACAGTGCAATGGGAAAAAAAGCTCAAGGCTGCTTTTTCTCCATGGAAATCTGTACAAAAAATTGTCAGTTTGGGGCTTCATGAATTTCTCTCTGGAGTCAAACATTCAGTGTGAATTTACAAAGGAGTGTGAGGAAGGAGTATTTTGGCTCCTTCAATCCTGTGCACAAAACCCCCAGGGTTTCAGTGAAGATTTTAGCATCTCTTGCAGTCTTCAAATGTTATTCTGTGCAAGGATGTGCTTATACATAATTTTGTAATTGAAATGGCATGTTTACTGTTCTATTTCATGCTTGATTGTGTTTTTTAAACACCTTTACTCATGCTGTTAGAAGTGGGATTATAATTAAAATGTCCTGTTGAACACCTTGTTCAGTTCAATGAAGGCATAATAGAAGTATAAATACTTGCTCTTGTTGACTCTGTGATGTCAGCACAACAAACGCAGTAAATGTCATAAAACAAATCTCTCTTTCGCCAAAGCATCTGTCAGAAGGGAAGCAAAAACAGAACCTGTGACTAGGCAAAGAGGGGTCTTCTCCTTTGGAAAAAGGAAACACTTTGAGATGTTATCTGTGATATAGATGTGTTAACTAAAGCATGGAATGATTGATTGATTTAGCCAGTTAGGAAGCAAAAAAAAAATCAGAGGGGAATTTGTTCCTCTACTCACAGTCCCTTGGCCTAAAGACTAAGCAACACTTTCTCCTACACCTCCCATTACGAAATGCTGAGTCTGCCTGTGAAGTATTACGGAGCAACTTATATTTCTTAATATTCCTGTTTCCTTAAAATATATACAGATATGCAGATTTCAAGTCTTTATAGTAGAGTGGAACACAATGTCCAAATGTTTCGAAGTTACCATCCAGTGGCTTCAGAACTTTTGCACAGCAATGGTTTCATTTTCTTCATGTTTTCTCTTGTAGTCTAAGTTACCACCGATGATGTGATGTCTAACCTTTCTGGCAGGCACTTGTTCATTCTTAAGGAGGTTTAAATTACTTCACAGCTTGAAATTCCATGTAAGTAGGGATGTTCCAACGTTTAGCCTAATTGATGCTTTCTTGGGCAGTTTACTTAGATACCTTGGCTCAGCTTCCTCTGAAAAATGGGGAGAACAATGTCTGTGTTCCTTGTGTTCTTTGATGTAATAATAGTTTTACTATACTAAATACTAGGCTCTACACTGCACAAACCTCATGAGGTTTTAGGTTTGTGTTCTTTCACTGTCTGAAAGATGGCTCTCAAAACCAATCCCAGGATGTGTAGTATTTCTGTGCCAGAGCAGGACTTGCAGTCAGTAGCTGTCCTATAGGAAAAGCCCATGTGATCTTTATGAAGCAGGCAAATAAGCAGACCTAAAGGGTATGGAAATTGCCCTCTGCATCCAGTTTCATTTCCAGCTACTTCAAGCTCAACAGAAGTTGGATAGTCAGATGGTTCACAGGATTTAGTCTTTAGAATGAAAGCAGTGAGGAAGAGACAAAGTAGGAGGCTTTTTTTCCTGGGATAAGAGAAGCAGGTGGGTACATAGGACAGGACAGTCCAGACCTGAGAAAGATTCAGCAGCAGCAGAGATAAGGCTACAGAACACAGAACGTGCAGGACAAAATGGACAAGAATGTTGTCAAGTGGGATTGCAACAAAACTTGGTGTATTTCTTTGAATGTCTCCTTATACGTACAGGTGCAGCTCTACACACCCACACATGCTGCATCTATTTCAGTGTGTGATCATATAAATATCTGCAGGTGCGATAGTGAAGAGATACCCATGCTGAGGCATGGAGTTCCATGTCTATATTGGCTGCCTGGTTCACACAATGAACTAGTGCAGTCCATGGGTTCTACTTCCACCTCCTGTATGCACTTTAGAATTAAAACCAAAGAAAAGTCCATCCTGGTAGCTACATTTAACAGGATGTCATGGCATAGAACTAAAATACGTGTATGGGACAGTCATCATTACCTCACTGTGTCACACATGTATATACAAAATCAGGAAGAAATTAATTTCAGATAAAAATGGCCACATCAATTAAACGGTAATAAATACATGAAGTTGGAATTTAACGTGTCTTTTGGGACAACTAAAACTTCAGCTGAGCTTCATTGCAGTGGCTGGTTTCTCTCTTCTGGCACAGACAGAGATGGCTCCTTGTCTATAATACTGTCAGATAGTCCATAATATATGGAGTGAAAATCGTGGCTGCTGCAAAACCATGGTTCTGAATTCACTGACTTAATTACATGTAAAAAAGTCTCAGCCATGTCATTACACTTATGCAGCTGGTTTCATTAAACAATAACATGATGCTAAGTACTTGCCTACAAATGCCCTCCTTTCAGTGTCAAAAATGTAAAACAGCTAAGGGATATGATCTGGGGGCAACCTTTTGCATGTAATTGCTGCCTCCAGAGACTCAAGGTTGTCAAAGTTCCTTACCTTTTATAAGGCCTTTAGTGATGACTTTTGTTTCCCAAAGAGAAAAATAAACCTACCAAAGTTCCTTTGAACATTTCAGCAGCCTTTCATAGTGTTAGCTGTGAAAGTAATGGTGTCATATTCCTAATAAGGATGTATAGAAACTGTGTTTTAGGAGTCCCTGCTGCTTTCTTTGTGGAAACTATCTCAGATGCTTTGGTATTATTTGGCAGTAAGTTCTTTTTGCACTGTAATTTCACAGAGATCTTCTCTGTTACCTTCTCTTCACCATCTCCCTTTGAAGATCTAGGGAGAAAATGTGGCACTTGAGCATTCAGTGAAACCTGGTTGGCATCTCCACCTAGCTAAAGTCAGGGCTGTCCTATGACAGAAAATTTGAAGGGACCATAGTGCCCAAAATTCAGTAAAAATTTTACAGAGTGTTGTCCAGGAAAAGGAATAATGTGAATATGGTCAATTGAGATTTCATAGGAAGCAAAGGAGAAAAGAAAGCACAAATTCTTTTCAGGACAGAATGTCATTGATCTGCCCAGAGGGACCCCGGCTGCCATCCATGGCTCACAATAGCGAATGTACTCTGTGCAGTGACACAGGCAAAGGGACCACAAGTAGCTGGAGCAGTGGTAGAAATAACACTGCTAATGAAGAGTTTCGTCCAGGCAAATTTAACTCCTGCAGAATTAGCCTGGGTATCTCTCCACGACACGTTTGTTTTTGAGTCACAGCATGTTGCAATTATTAGGCTCTGGCAGGCTGCTACGTAGGAACTGTGTCCAAGAGCCTTTATTTCATCTGCTCCAATTGGGAAGAGCGTGGCAGTTTCTTTTGGTTGAGACTTTGCTATAACGATCTGAGCTTTAGTCACTGTGAGATTGGCCCTCTGCAAAGCATTCACTTGGTGTTACAACCAGAGACAACTGAGCTCCAAAAGTGAGTGCAGACTGTGTCTACTTATTAAGTAAAGGGGCATGTGGAGAGCCCATTACTCAGTAATTGGTGCTCGCTGCCAGTTAGCATTCAGCAGGACTTCCAGGATTTGTATAGACCTTACAGCCCAGAATGGCCTGGGATTGTTCTTGCCTTATTTGCTGCCACTGTAATCAGCTGGTGGCTCTCTGCTTTGCAGAGCAGCCAAAACCAGCTTGGTCAGACTGAAAGGCACCTGAAAGTACTGGATGTCCCCAAGGAATTCATCCAGAGGGACATGCATGTCTGAGAGACTTTGTGGCTAAGGTTGTGTTCCAGTTTTGTGAGCTTGCAGGTTTCTTCCCCTGCCATGGAAGAGGAAAATGATGACTGGGACTTGTGGTAGATGATACAAATGCCTGCCTGATTGTGTAAAACCTTAAATAGGTTTTTAAAGATGAGGCTCTCAAGTGTCATGTGGCTCTTTAGATGAGACAAAACTGCACTTTGGTATGGGGAGTCTGGAGAGACAGTGTGAGAAGTTTTTACAGAAAAGACTACATAGACATTTGACAAAAACACAGCTCTGTGGGGTACATGCCACTTGCAGCTTTGCCATGGGGAAACCTTTTGTTCTCCATGTCCCAACTGCTGCTGTTGCTCCCAAGGAAGCGGCTTGGTGATTCAGACAGGTGTCCACAGCCCCCGGACTGGCGGGCTCAAGCAGCCCACTCTGCTGCCCGGGAGCGGGTGGGCTCCAGGTATGCAGGGAGAAGAAAGGGGCTCTTCTCATACGCCTATTCCCTGCAATATTGGTTTTATTTATTTATTTACAGCATAGGCAGCATCAGCCCAGAGGCTGACAAGGCGGTTGAATGTACGCAGACAAGCTGCTCTCCCCAGTCAGGCGGGCTCTGCCAACACCTGTGAAGCGAAAAACCTGTCTGCGCCACAGGTGAGAAAGCAAATAAGGCAGGGTGCGGCCGCGGGAGTAACGCCCGCCAGCGGGACTGNAGCGCGAGCCGTTCGCCGCAGCGTCCGCCAGGTGGCGCCCTTGATCGCCGAGTGGCGTGAGGGCGGGCGGGGCTGAGAAACGCATCGCGCCCACCCCCCTGCCCGCCCTGCAATTTCGGAAGCATTATAACTAAAGTGTTTTCAACTTATTATTATGCATGAGTAAAAATTCCATGAATGTGTAACATTTTCGCCTGTATTTCCCTCTTTTATAACATCATTTAAATTCCTCATTAATAATTCAGGAACGTTCTGGATTTTAATCACTTTTCTCATCCCCACGGTCTCTGTCAGAGGCAGCGCTCTCCTCCCCACCTGAAGGTGACATGGAGGCAGGGCTGGGACCAGGGGCACTCGCCCCAGCGCCCTGTCCGGCTGCAGGGTATTTCCTTCATTAATTAAAAATCCAAAGTTTACGAAATCTAAGGCTTGAGTAGGTCACTATTAGTGAAAATTTAAATTTTTTTCCCATCTGAGTTTAATTATGGTGGTATTTGTTTGATAGCTTGTTACTGTAAATACAAGAGATAAAAGGAGCCCTCCACTCGAGCAGCTTCAGAGTTGTGAAATATGTACCTAATTAAAACTATTGGTGTAAGAGGCTAATAAAATACAAGTGCCTACTAGATGTCTTATTCTAATGAATCTCAGCTAACTTACTCTGAGCGATGTCTTTTGGTGCTGATAGTAAGAGCTGAATAATTATGGAATTTATCATGAGGAGCTCACGAAGGACCACGGGGGTCTGGGAGGAGAAGGGGAGGGAAGGACCCCCAGCCATGGGTGGGTGCAGGAGGAGCGGAGCCCAGGCTCCCCCCAAGCACAGGGGCTGCCAGGGCCCAGCCTGCGACCCCCAGGGTGGCCATGGAGCCCCCGGGCCAGGCCCCGCGGGCTGCAGCTGTGCCGGCTGGGGCAGCCCGGAGGGGCGGCATGAGGTGGGTGTGTGCGGGCTGGGTGCGGGAGTGAGAGCGCTCCCACTGCCCCTGGGCGCTCCTCCCCAACCAGCTCCTCACGCTCTGCTTTCCCCCCTTGTTTTCGCCTGGCAAGGGTGAGGAGCAGGCCACATCATGCGCTCCTCAGACTCCCAAACCCGGTGCAGATGGGTTGTCTAAAGCATTTCAGATGGAGTTTTGGTCTTGTGCCAGCAGCTAATCAAAGTCTTAATTCTGGAGAATAAAAAGGCCGGGCTTTCCAAGCTTCCTCCAGCTGGTTTCTGCCAGGGATATGGACGGCCGGGACTTCTGAAAACCCTTTTGCTGTGGGTGCTCCCAGCGCCATGGGCGGGGCGGTGGGGTTGAATTGTGTAGCCAGGTTGGGCTTGGGGTTAGTTACCTGGCCCAGCTGAAGGGGCCAGCTTCGTACAGGCCTGTGGACAGGCACTCTCAAATCCATCGCAGTCTGACCTGTAGTGAAGTCAGGCACGTGAAAACGTGCAGAGAACCCCTGCCTGCGACCTGAGCTTTGCCCTTTGGAGCAGTACAGCCTTGTCAGGAGAAAGCGTATGTACTGAGAGAAGCTGAGTAATAATAAAGGGGCTGGTTAAGAAGAGAAAGAGCCCTCAGACTAGCACATATTTTTATTGCCTTTTTTTTTTTTTTTTTTTTTTTTTTTTTTAAAAAAAGAGAAAAAAAAAACCCCAAGAAAAATTTTTTTTTTGAGGTTTTNGCCCGAGCCCCCGGGGCCGGGGCAGAGCCCATCGCGGCCTGGGCAGAGCCCATCGCGGCGCTCCGGCGGGCGGGCGGCGGCCCCGCCATCACGGGCCCCGCGGCAGGCAGCAGCGCGAGCCGTTCGCCGCAGCGTCCGCCAGGTGGCGCCCTTGATCGCCGAGTGGCGTGAGGGGGGGGGGGGCTGGGAA
>VZRR01002333.1:552979-571284 GCA_013398015.1 Oreocharis arfaki
GAAAGAGCCCTCAAGCTAACCCATTTTTTTATTTCCTTTTTTTTTTTTTTTTTTTTAATAGAGCAGTGAAAACATCCCAAGGCAAAATGTCTATTGTAGGCTTTCGTGTAGTCCGCAATAACAATTACTTAAACGCTTGCACGTGTATGTGTCCTATCGGCGTCCCCCATTTAGCAGCACTGCGGGCGGCCGGTGGGGCTGCTGCACTGGCCTCTCCCATCGTAACCTGGGGCCCAGAAAATCTGTGGGGCCCCAGCCATGCCGTGCCTCGTCCCACGTGAGGCTGGAGAGCTTTGTGTACAGCCGAGCCATCTGGGCTCTGCTGTCTGTCCCAGAGTCAGATCTGATGAGTTCAAATGACTCTCTGCAAGTGTGTGGTAGCTGCAGCTGTTGAAAGCGCTCCGGCAGTTTCTGATCTGCACATGAATTTGGAGGTTTTTTACAAGTGCTGCATCGGCAGTTTTTCTGCAGAATGAAATTTTCACTATTGCTAGTATCAGCTGGAGAGACGGGTGGAACTTGTTATCTTCCTTGCAAAACCCACCTTTTCACAGGGAAGAGATCGTTTTTCATGGTTGTACAATCTGTTAATGGGGTAGATTGAGAATAAGATTAGGGAGAACTAGTCTGTTTCTGTCTTTGTCCCTGACTTACTACTTGACCTTTGTAAAGTCTCTTAGTCATTCTGGAAACCTGGTTTCTCTATCTAAAAAAAAAAAGCAATAATAGCTATATCAAAAGAGACAGTCATCAATATCTAGAAGCGGCTGTAAAATTTCAGGTGGAAGTGTTAGGTATTGTCACACGAACAGTGTCTGTTGTGCTTTCACAGCGACCTGTAAAAATCTGGTTTTTCCTGCTGAGAGAATTTTTTCCATGTTGCTCAATCAACGATCATTTTAATATATTTCTCAGTTACATCTCAAATATTTGTGTCTGTACAATTTTCATGGTCTCATATCTTGTCTCTTTCTGGATAAAACATATGTTGTCAGCTTAAGGGGAATGCTTTTTCTTCCAGCTTCTTTGTAATTACCAAAAATAGTTTTAACCTGTTAAAACATTTCTGAGTTGTTGGCATGCTGTGGTATGGTATTGAAACCTTGTTACTTTGCAGCAAACCTTCCTGTGCACTGTGTTTACCTTCTGATAACATTTCTAATAAGAAACCAAACACCAACAGAATGAGGGGGATACTTGCACTGTTGGGTCCAGTGTGACTTTGCATAATGAAAAAATGCAAAAATAAATTACACTCTCATGTGGATAAGAGAGAAAAAAATATAATCAAAATGTTCCTGCTGGCTTTTCTTCAAGGCAGAAAACCTGTGTGTGTGTTTTCTAGTTGAGCATTATTTGTACTATGGTCTGGGACCTGGCAGCAGTGATTCCTGTGCCTGTGCAAAGTTATTTTGATTTCAGCATGACTCCACCAAGAGACCCCACATAGAGGACTACTCCCTTTTAGAGGGCAGTGAGCTTGGGTCCTCAGCAAGGCCTAGATTTGAGGCACTCTGAACTAAAGTTATGAATAGAACCAGAGCAATAAGAGCTAATCTCAGTTACTCTAACAAAGACTGAGGCTGCAAGGAAACTTTCCACCGAAAGTAGGTTTCCTAGATGTTGATAGCAGATGGCCCTCCCATCCCACAGGCTGGGGATGTCCTGACATTTCACTCTCAGTGTAACTTGTTCTCACACCACAGAACTTCTAATCTTTTAATAACTGTGATTTGATAAGCTAAGATAAACACACTTATTTTAAAATTAATTTCAGGCATAAATCACTAACTCTGTTGTTCAGATTCTCAGAGATGGTTAATATAATTTCCTTTTTCCTTTGGCACCTAAGCAAAAATCTGACACAGATTTCATTCTTCTGGTGTTAGAGAGAGGAGTGTAACCATAACCAGAGGTGACCAGTACTAGCCCTATCTGAATGTGCCTTAGCAGTCTCTGCTTTTGTATGATGAACTGATGTTGCAGCAGCATTTTGGTTTTCTATGCTGTACTCATATCCATTGCCTTTATTCTCTTTTTTTCCCAGCTTTAGCTTGACTTTCTCTGTGAAGCCAAAGACACCTGACATTGGTAGTCATGTTTCTAAGATTGTCTGCTCAGGAACATCTTCTCGGAGAAGTCTATTTTCACTATTTTGCACATCCGAAACAGCAGCTTGGGACTGGATGAGTTGTTGCCTGGACAAGTGTGTGAAGAGAATTGGTTTAGGCTAGTACTGCAGAAGGGAGCTGTTTGTGAATGGACTGAGATGCACAGAGGTCTGAGAATGATAAATCCAAGGCTTCATCCCTCTGGGTCAATGGTCTTTGGGACAAGGCAGAGAGGAGACAGGAGTTGAGGAGACACTGCTGTTTTGGAGTCTGTGTTTCAGGTCACAGTCTTGTCAGGTCAAGAAAAGTCACACAATGTGAATGCTGCCAAAGCAGACTTGATGGCTGTGCATGAATATTTATCCTCTGTCTTTTTATTATAAACTTCATTTTGCATTCTGACAGAGTTGTCATTACACACCTTTTTTGAAGGCCTACTAGAAAAAACCCCAAATGTATTTTGTTTTGTAGTACCCTAGGCAATGAGCCAAAATGTAGGTCTGAGGAAACCTTTGTGTCACCCTCTTCTTGGAGCTTTCTTCCAGATCTTCTGTGTTGTACTGCATCCAGCCCTTTCCAGCTGAGCTGTAGTGACCCTAGACATTGCCCTGAGACATGTTTTGGGGCTGCTGTCTGGGCTGTGGTGCTGCTTGCAGCAGCTCTTGAATTTCTTTAACTGATCATCAGTTGGAGGTTATGGATGGTGCTTGACCCCTGACTCGTGTCTCGTACCCTTGTTTTAGACCCTGGTGCTCACTGATGAGCCAGACTGCCTTTCCCCATTCCCTTCAGCTTATAGATAGTTCTTTGGCATGCATTCAAACCTAGTGCAGCATAGAGGGAAAGGTCTTCAGGTTCCCAGAGTGTATACACACGCGTGGTCAAAGCCCCAGCTCATTAAATTAGTATGTGCAGTGGAGACTAGCTACTGATTTATGTTTTCATCTACGCAAGGTAAATTGGATTGAAACTTCGCACTGTTTAAAAAGGAGAGCTGAGATTCTTGCTTACCTTTGAGCTCTAAATTAGCAGGCACGTGACTTAAGCTTCATGGACCTGAAGAAGCTGGTTCTGAGTTAATATGATGCCTGTACTGTTGATTTCACGGGAGCCTTTTGTATCAGAAACCACATGTACACAGCTTCACATTGTGAAGCAAGATTAATTTAGCTGTTGGCAAATTATGTGCTGTATAAGAATGTTCTGTGAACGACTTGGATTGCAAATTCTACTTCTTAATTTTTGCAATGCAAAGTACCAGTAACACGAACTACTGGTTTCAGCTGAACAGAAATGTGAATGACAGGCACACAAAATAAGGAGCTAAATGTTGGAGAACTAAACAACGTAAGGCCTACTGAATCAGCTATTAAGAGCCTCAATATAAATGATAACTTACAAGATAGATATAAAGGTAATGGCAAATGTTTTAGAGCTTCAGTCCCTCTAAAAATAAAGAAGAGGTGGCCTCTCAACAAAATGTTGATTTCTGATTCTCAGCTATTATTATAGAGAACAACACAGGTGTGACTACTGAGAATATTTCCATGTTTCAGTGTAATATGTTATTTTAATGTTTCTAAAATCTCTCCACTTTTGGAACTAAAATTCTTGTTCTTTCTCTCTCTTTGAATTGCTGTAGCAATAGCTAAAGTGAAACAAACTTCCCATGATCCACCTACCTTGGAGAACAGAACCACTCCGGATACTAGAAGTAAATTATTGGTATAGAAACTCAGTTTTTGGTGTGCTTCCTGACTCTACCAATTCACTTGATGCAAGTCACTTATCAGTGAGATGTAGAAAGAGAACATTTTCTTGCTCTCTCTATTGCTGATGATAACTTTTTCCTTGAGTTTTATTCAACCTTAAGATTGTGTTGGTTCCAGTCTTCATGGTTACGTGTTCTCCTAGACCGAACAAATATCTTCACCAGTGCCTTTAGACACCCTTTACTAGCTGAAAACCACACCACATTTTGCTGCTTGCCCCGGTCCCTTCCCATATCTCTGCCATCAGAAGAGGCCAAGCAAGCGTTCCCTAATGCACTACAAGTAAAGCCAGCCTGGTTAGCTCATATCCATGTTCATCACCAGGTGAAATGAATCTGGCTGCCTTAACTTAAACAGATTAGAAGGTGATTTGTGATCCCTTGTGCTAATGGAGCAGTATGTTGGGTTCTTGGAAGACAGCAATAAGCACTAGAGACAGTGCTGTCATCTCCCAGAGGAGCTTTCCTGTAGTCTCAGGTTTTCACAGCACTCCCATCTTTGAACCCAGTCTTGCACCCCTCAACTTCCACATTTTTTCTGTGTATGTTGCCTTTATTTTTACTTTAGCTGCCACAACTAAAGATATATTTTGACATTTTAAATGAGTCTTCTCTGTTCAGCTTGCTCTGCCTGTCTTTATTAATTAAACTTGTGTCTTCGTATTAGGCTCCTTCAGTTCATCTCTTCCAGTTTCAGCTCTTACTTTCCATTTGCCTTCATTATACTTTGCCATCCTTGAACTGCACTGAACTCTTCCTCATTTCACATCTTCCCATACAATATTCAGATCTGCTATTCCTCTGTCTAATTTTACCATGGCTGATGTGAAAATCTTCTTTGCTAGAGAAGCAGCAGTGAGGAGACAGACCTTTCTTCTCTTGGCCACATTCGTTCTCGCTCTTACATAAAATCCCAGCTGAAAAAGGGATTCTCCTCCATGATCATAACTTCACATTCCTCCTTTTCCTGCTACTCTTCCCTTTGGAATACATTTTAATACATCCTCATCCATGGAAACTATACTGTTTATGTTTGCAATTTTTCAATGTGCTTGGAGTTGGTGCTTTTCAGATGAACGGTGTATTAAGATTTAATCTGAACCTAGTCAGATAATATTGACCTGCAATGAAAAAGCTGTATGAATGAGATAGCAGCAGACAGCTAAAAGTGCTGAGTGCCAAGTGCTGACTGAAAAATGATACCCCAGAATCTGGTGGTGGAGAGTAGACGGGACATTTATGAATGGAAAAGCTTTCTGATTGCTTAAATATTGTGGCCTTTTTTTCTTTACGTTTCTCTGTTTTTTCCAGTGTTTGCCAAAACTTGCCTGTGCCTTTAGGGTGGTACAGCTGCAAGCTTCCAGGAGCTGCTTATCCCTCTGCAGGCTACCACATCCTGATACCAACTCCAAGGCCTCTCTGTTTTGCCACAGTAGACTTCCCCAAAATTAAAAACTGAATCTAAGACTTTGGATTCCTGACGCATCTCTGTGTGCCCATTTCAGCTGTATTTCCCGCTATTCACTATCAGCAGTCATCAGGAAACATGCATTTTGGTTCCAAAATCAGGATCTCCTGAAACAAATCCCTAAGTGTTACAGTATTGACACAATTTGCAAGCCACATTGTGTTAGGGCCACAAACAATGAGTTGGGCCTTGCCCAAAGCAGATTTAATCCAGGTTATGTATATGGAAGATAGGCAAGGGAAGCTGATTCAGCATCTATCTGAGTTGCCTGGGTTAAATGTAGTGAATTATTGCAGCAAATAGATTCTAAACCTTCCCCTTCAGTTTTTTGCAAATTCCTAATTTGGATGCTGCTCTAAATGAAAACACACAATTAAAATGCCTTTCTGAATGCATTTGAAATGCAGTAAGTTACTGTAATTTCCCTGGGCAAGCCAGCTCTTTGGAGGGGGCAAAAGTTGCAAATGGAAAAACAAACAAACGAGTGAGTAACTGGGATGTGCTGCCAGAGAATCAGAAACAAGCCTAGTAGAAGGGGGAGGGAAGGGCTCTTGTCTGCCCTGGGACAATTTGTAGAAACAAAAATGTGGGAGAGAGTTGAAATGAACAGGAGGAAAAAAAAATCCACTGTCTTTTCCCCCTTTTTTTAAAAAATCCAGATAATCAGGCTACCAGGACCCATGATGCTGGTATGAAAGAGGACTGACTTCAACGCCTTTGAAAAAGAAAATAGAAATTTCCAACTTTGTTGTTCAGGTTTTTCCTTTACAGAGGTTCCTTTAGCCACACAACTAGGAGGTGACTCCCTTGGTTGCAACTGTAAAGGGGAAGACTGAATGACGGTGCCACGTTAACAGTAAGTGAGAAAAGCCTGACTACCAGCTGCCTTTCTTGCCTTCCAAATCCTGCACCAGCGAGAAATCCAGACATGGTTTAGGTCAGTGTGCAGGTACAGAGCATGCTTCACCTCCCATGAACTGGGGATGGGGAAGTGAAGGAAAGAGTGCTGCAGAGCTGCTGATTGTCTGCTCTCCAAAGGCTTCCTGTTAGGGAGAATCCTCAGTTGTCCATTTAGGGTAGTATTAGAGCTGCTCAGAGCTGCTGAGGCATGCAGAGAAGCTGCAGATGGGGCTGAGAGTACAGCTTGATACTTCTCTGTTCAGCCACCAGTTACAGCGTTATCAGATGCTCACTAGAGGTGGGTACCAAGACTGCTAGAATGGCTGAAGGCAAAGCAGGAGGTCTGCTTTTAATGAAAAGGTAGTTTACACACAGCATTTTTCTTATTAAAATGATAAAATGGATATGAAACAGTTACACTCCAGACCCTTACTTTTTTTTTAGTGCTATTTATTTTTTTCAGAACATTGAAAACAAAACAAGCAAAAAGAGGGGAGGGGAAAAAAAGGAAAAAGAAAACTCCCTTCAGACAACAATCACCTTTTGAGTTAAATTCTCATGCTTGGTCTTAGCCCAGAGGGATTTGTCTTGAGTGAAGTTTGAAGAAAATCCTTTCAGCAGTTTCTGAGTTACTTAAATGTAACCATGGAGGTTTGGATTCAGATGCCTTTTTTTACTTATATAACTCAAAAATAGCTTTGCTTTAAAACTTTTAAATTAACCCTCCTTAACTTTTCAACTTGTCACCTATCCTACTGTATAGCTTATAAAATTTTAAAGCTAATAGTATAACAAACTCAAATAATGATACTGCAGATGTTCAAATGAATCTTGGGAGAAATAAATTATAGGAGTCACAGTGGGTTGTTACTGAAGAAAGAGCAGCTGCATGCCTTAAACCATGTGTTCTTACTGGTCTGAAAAAGGCCCAATTTTTTTTACTATTAAGAAGCATAAGTGTTCTTGGGTGCGGATTTTAATACTAAGTTACACATACAAAATCAAGTAAGTAAGTCCTGTTCCTTTTTTCCTCTTGATAGCCCTGATTTAGACTTGTCAAAACATTCTTTTAAATTTTCCTGCTCTCTTTTTAACACAATCCTGATCAACAGGACACTTAAATGTCTCCTAAATATTTATGGACTTCAAAGTCACTGAAATGCTCTGTGATTCTCTCACTGTTATTATTTTATTGCCAGAAGATCGAAGCAATGAGAGGAGAAGTGTCTTGGTAAGTAATGTTTTTCTCCTTTTTCTTTGTCCAATCCTCCTGTTGCTCTCTGATGTTTCTTCCTCTTTGTCTTCTTTCCAACATTTCTGCCTCACTTACTAGTCCCGTTCTCACTGTCTCCTATCTATCTTTCAACCATCTTTCTCCATTTATTCTTCTCCAATAATTGCACTGAAGAGAGCCCATGATAGAATTTATTTTTACTTTGGCAGCAGCTTTTTACTTTTATCTTTTCCCTAAATGTGTGGGATGGGTCCAGGCAGCTCTCCCCACTTTCATCATCTCTCTTCACATTCCTCATGACCCTGAGCTCTAGTCAGCAATCTGATGTCTGCCATAAGAGCACCTCCCATGATCCAAAGCCACAATCAGACCAAGGTGGTGTAACACCATGTCTTGCTTTACCTACTTACCACGCTTGCTCTGCCGCTTTCTAGGAACTGCGCACCTGTGCCAGGTTTTTCTCACAGAATAGCTAATGACAGCACTGTCATCTCTCCTCCTTGCTCCTGTGCCCGTCTTCCTCTCCTGAGCTTTTGCAGTTCAGTCTCCTGGCTGGTGCAATTTAGCCAAGATATGGGAGACTTGTATTTAGGCTCTGCCTGAGGCAATTTGAACTTGAATCTCTTGCCCCATGAATTTGCACCCTACCCAAGAGATTATCAACTGTTCTGTGAGGAGGGTGACTCAAATCCTTTCTTTGAGTGGGAAAGCTTGCGCTTGACTTTTCAGTCTTGTAGTGGATACACTCACCTGGGTGGGGAAACCACGTCTGACAGGGCCTGCCCCAGTCAATACCAAGTATGGAGGTACTCCCTGGAAGAGGGTAGCAAATCCCAGGTTTCTTGCTCTCAGTAGTGCTTTGAGAGCAAGCACACAGAACAATCAATTTAATCCATTTAATTATTCCATACGAACTGGAACAGCTCCAACAGGTTGATCTGGAGAAAGACCCTGTTCAACAAGATCCTTTTAGAACTATGCTGATCTCACTTGGCTGCTGTGGGTCAGCTCCCTTATACCCCAGAGCAGCCATGGAGCTGCCTTAGCACCACTGCTTCATGTGGGACTGAGTGGTGACGACATGTGTGGAGACTGGAGGGAAGTGTGCTCCTGAACGTACTCCGTTATCTATGGCAACAGGTTTGTAGTTGTAGCTGAAAGAAACACCTGCCAGTGCTGCCTCAGTTACCATTCTGGACAGGAGTGGCAGCAAATATGCAGTGGAGGGAAAATAATTCTATTAAAAGACAGGGCAGCACGCTGGAGGACAAGGCAAATTGCTTTTAAAGGTGGAAATACAATAAAAATAGACTAAAGAGTCTTAAAATACAAAATCGATGCCAAAATAGAGAAAGCCAGAATGACTTCCAGATCTCAGCTATAGGCAGTTGTCCCCCAACATAAGCCAGATACTGTCAGTGTGTGGGAGACATCCAGGAATTTTCTCTCCTACAAAAATATTAGGGACATTGTATGTTTTAACTGTAATGGAAAACTAGAGCTCTAATGCTCAGTTCCAAAGAAGAACACTAAGCATTGGAAGTGATGTGTACAGGGTGTGTGGGGTGGGTGTGTGTGTGTCTGCTCCTTTTCTCCTCGGGATTCTATAGCTTCCTTCATTCTTCGCTTCTCTCGTATTACAGAAAGAAGGTAATTTTTCCTGGCCATTTACGAAAGCTCATTAAAGACTGAAGAGAACAAACAATGCTATTCCTTAGAGACTACCATTCAAAGTCATTCTACAATTCTCTGTTCTAATACTTGAGACAAATTAATTATTCCTTCGTGAAAAGTGTATAATTCCTATTCTTCATTTTTGGGGTGGGGAGTGGGGAATAATAATAGGAAGTTTATATCTGAGTCAAAAGCTGTCTGTGCTGAAGGGAAATGAGAAAAAATGTGTGTTCCAAGAAGAGTAAAAGCAATTATTCTAATAATAATTCTAGGGATATTAATGTCTTTTTAAAGTAGATTGCTTTCAAATAAACACCAAAGTTGAAGGCATAGGAAAGGCTGGTTTATTTATTAATCATTCCAAAAGTGCATTTTTCTAAATGAACAAGTGCATGAGCAACTTCGCTGGCACATATTAAATTTAGTTAAACGGCAACTTGTAAATATCTAAAAACTTCTGTAACCAGAGACTAATTTGTTTAACGTGTTGAAAATGTTATGTGGATGTGAGGAGCTACATATTAAACTTCAAAGCAAAATGCTCCAGAGATTACAGCATCTTAAAGACTGCATATTGGAAAGGCCTTTATACATTAAACATAAAGGACTTTTAATTCTCTTCTATTTTGAATACTTGTCAATCTGTGTGACTCATGCTTAAGATTGTAAACTGTCATTTTAAGGTGTGATGTCCAAGTTGAGACCTGGACCATGATTTGCAAGGGGCTGGCTTTTCTCTTTCATCTCTATTAATTAATCCTGTTTCAGTTTGCCCAGCGTACACTTCTGTTGACATCACCTTTTCCATATACTTTAAAGAGTCCCCAGAGAGATCTACTGCAGAACAAAAACTGGACAGAGAATACATTTGGAAACCATTTTATTTCTCAATTACCAACCAAAACGTATGGAAAAGATTTACACTCTATCTGATTTACACAATAATTATACTTTGAAAGCTTAGAAATAAATGGCTTGATCCCTGAAATCATTAGTTACTATACCAAATGTAATTGGTGTAAACTAATGAGTTTACTGGATGGCTGACCCTTAATTACTGATTATAGTTAAACTCTAGCCAATCAAAATTTCGTTCACTTATAAAAGTACAGTGTAGTATTAACAAGCATTACATTTCCAAGCAAGCAGCTTTATGATTAGTTGTAGCACACAACTCAAGCCTGTTCAGGGCTATCAAAAGCAGCTTTTTAATAACAGTGCACTAAGCAACCATCATTCTCTTACCTCAGCTTCTATCAGACAAACAGAAAGAAACCACATAATTAATCATCTCATGCAATAGAAATAAAGCATCTGGGCCAGATCCAGGTGGGATATACACAGCTGCCTAAGTCCAAAGAGCTGCAAGAGGCTGGGGATCTGCCTTATGATAGGATAACTGACATGGGGAATACTGTCTCTCTTGGGGGGGCAGTATGGGGTATGGAAATGAAATACTGATTGATTGTGTGCAGTCCCATGTGAGGTGGAGAAACCTATCAACAAAATAGGTTTAATAATTCCTTGAATTGAGGAGGATTTCTTGGGCAGATTCAGTCTGTGGTGATAGGACATTTGGTTACTGTACTGGCAATCCCAAAAATCCAGAAATCATAACTCCTCACTATTTATTAGATCAATCATTTGTCTGGTGGAGAATAATTTTTAAAATAAAATGCTAAATGGGAACAGATTATCTTCATTTGTTTCTGGTTGATCTTTAAGAGCTAATGTTTTACCTAACCAGGAAGACTCAAAATTCCTACTAAAAAAGTTGAAAGCTGATTTGTATTTACACCATGATTCCAGAGTTGGGACTTCAAACAGATACACCAAATATTTTAATAAAGTCGTAAGACTTTACAATGCTTACAGTCACATCTTTAAAGGTACTTAAGTAAATGACTCCAGTGATTTAAGGATGTGGAAATTCTCCGTCTCCTAGATCGCTCCTGTGAATCCTAAACTTCAGATGGGAGATTGATACCAGAAGGCACAAGCACTATATCAGGTGCAATGGAGGTTTAGTTGGAAGAATGTGTATGTGCTGGAGCTCTGCACTGTGTACTCTGCAGATGACTCAACAAACCTCAAAGCTGCAAGGGTTAATTCTGTCACGATTGCAGGTCTCTCCCATTTTTGTTTTTCTCTACGATGTTCTCTCTGAGGCTTGCCTTTTATAAGGGGCTGTGCTCAGCAGAGGAACAACCCTACCTGACGGCCCTTTGGAACAAGTACTGTAACACTTGCCCATTTGTTAGTATGGACATTTCCTTAAAACTCAGAAATTGAAGAATGAATTATTTCTCAGAATATCTGCACATCGGTTAAAGTAAAATTTTTGTATTTACCGATCTCCTGTTTGTGAGATGTGTCTGGGGTCAATAAAAGGTTAAAGCTGTTTACTGCCTTCAAGCTCTAGTCTTAGAAGATAGTTCAGAACTGTGCTTTGAGCAGCTGGAGAGAGTAAGTCCTTGGAGCAGTGAATTGCTGGTTTGATGTTGAGGTCCTTGGGCCTCAATAATAAAATTAGTTTGTTTCTTAAGGAAATCCTAGGAGGGACTTTATGGTTATATAAAGTCATTATACTGTTTTACAACACAACCTTAAAGATGCTTTGGAATGATAAAGAGTTTGTGGGAAGGGATCAAATTTTTTATTATTTGTGGAATATCCTCAAGCTGTCATAGCTACAGCACTGGCATTGCCACTTGGAATAGCTGCTCCACAGTTCAAAAGAAAAGACAAAGGATTTGCTGAAGCCTAAGTCAGGCAATTAGGGCATATCTGTCCAGAGAAAGCTCGTTGAATTGAATGGATCCCATGTACTTCCTGACAACTGGCTCCAGTTTTGTAGGAGCTGTATATTTGGAGCAATCAAGGTGTTTTATTACAATTCCACAAGAGCAGATAGAGGGCCTGTGAAGCTCTACAAGCTCTGCTTTTCACAGTTCTCTATTGGAGGATTCAGGGGTGAGCAGTTCTGAAAGTCATGGAAAAGGAAGAAGGCATATTTTCCAAAACTTGAAATTCCTGTGAATGTGAAGACAGATGAAACACTAGACTAGACAAAAACTTTCCTGTCCACCCTCTGCACAGCAGTGTTGGTAAGAACAATGCTGCCATTTCTGTTCTGCTAACACTGAGGCAACAGCCTCCAATGCAGAAGGGAGACAAGGAACCATTGATTTAGGAGGAGGGGCTCACACTACGGACAGGTCCACTCTCCTCAGCCTTCCATCCCTGCGGCACGGAGGAAAGGGGGGGGGGGGGGGGGGGCTTCTGGAATGACTGGTGGAACAAGCACCAAAGGGCCCCACCTTCCTCCTTTTCTGTGAACTCTGTATAACTGTTTCTATGAAAGAAAGCATCAAGCCTCATCTTGTTCATGGAAATACAACATATTTTAAAGCCATAGTTAATGGATAAACTGTTTTCTGATTGGATGAGCCGCACAATAAATCTCTTCCCGAGCCAAGTGCAATGCAGCTTATTCAGTTACAGTGAAATGAGCCACTGTCACTTTGCTGCACTTGCATACATCAGGCAAAATGCTTCCATCTTCATCAGTCTCTTAGTGAAACAGAAATAAAACAATTGTAACAGAATGGTGTCACTGGATCTGTGGCACCTGCTTTAAAAATAAATCTCTTAGCTTTGTCTTCACTATTACTTTCAATAAATGTCCTAGCATTGCCACAGCATTTATCTAGCAGCAGGAAACCATTATCCTATGACAACAATCTATTCCATTAACATTAGCTCTTAATTGTAAGATTGTTTATAAGACAGCAAAAGCTACTGAATCATAGTAGAATGATAAAAGAGTTATGGTCATGGAGTGTAGTAGTTGCTCCAGTTATGAAAAACAACCTAAGAGTAGAGCGCTATATTTTTATATGAAAAATAATGCAATATTCTTATGCAATACAATGTTTTTAAATAATGGATTACATCAGCAAAGTAACTATTAAAGAGTTAATGTTAAAAACTGTTACTAAGAAACTCTTTCTTTGATAAATGGTACAGCTAAAAAACTAAATAGAAAGCTTAGAAACTCTCCCTCTTGCTTTTAGCAATGCTGCGCTGAGCCAAACAGAGAAATCACAATAACAGAAACGCATTTGTCTGGCGGAATGAACAGAAGAAATATTGCAGAATTGAGATATGAAGGACCTCACTGCAGAATAGAAGGAGAACTGTCATTCTGATTGTTTGTCATTATTGTTTCATGTCCAGTTAAGTGAACTTAAAGTGACAGTTGTGTCATAGCTGCTGGCATCTATGTAAATTTCAAATCAAATACGATAGAGGCATTTCTGCCAGACACAAGTCACCAGGCTGCTCTTCCTCTTCATTTTTGTAACCCTCCATTTTTTCATACCATGCTGGTAGCCCGTAAATTAAAAAGACAGCTTCAACAGGGGATCTCTGTGATGTGTGTGTTTCAGTGCTCAACCTGTACCTTGCTTTCTCCCAGCTTTTTGAAACAACGCCCAGTGTCAAATTTCCACCAGAAACAGTCACCACAAACATCTGGATGGATTAGCTAAAACTATGCCTTCCCATCAATGACATATCATACATACAACAAAACCCTATGAAATTCTAGGTTGAGAACGTCCCCTGAAGACCTGCAAAGAAAGCAGCTTGAGCAAATGTTCCTCCATTGGTTTATTACAGCCCAAGCCAGGTACCAGAGAGGTCTTCTCTGTGGATAGGTGCAAAATAGGTGGAAAACATTGGTCATGGACCTTTCTGTACATTACAGCATTGTTCAGAGGTCATGGGAACTTCATAAAGATACCAGACATACTCCTCCATCGCAGTGAGCTACATGTAAATAATTCATTTCCTGGATATACTCAGACAGATATTCTAATTACATAGGATTTGCTACTGGACATACATCTTTGAAAAGAATTTCAATGCAATTATAAAGGTATTTTGTGTGGACAACACCATGAAAAAATGTTAAACATGCTATTTATTCACTCAGGGATAATATACTAATTTTTCTGCATATTTAAAGTTACTTGGCTAATTAATTAGATAATACAGGCTAGAGTTTTCATTTTTCATTGAAACACATTGCATAAATGATAGTGTTATAAACATGTACCTCTGCATTAGGTAAGTGCATTTTGGTCAGCTGATTGAGTCAGATTTTTGTTTTTGTAATTCCTTTCCAGTTGCTCTTTTTTGTACTGTAAATTTAAAGTAGCTTGGTGGCCACTTTTACCTATAATTTGGGCCTTCAAACAGCACCAAATTGTGCTGTCCCACCCTCCCATTTGTTAAGGTGACTAGTGAATAGAGGCAGCATATTAATGCCAGTTCTATAAAAGTATCCATGAAAAATACATTTTTTTTAACCCAAAGGGTAAGTTCTATATGAGTTTATAGTAGGTATTTGTCAAAGGATTTTTTTCCTTGTTAAAGATGGAGACATAGGAATCATAAAAATATTCATATATGAGACAAAATATCACTACAGATATGTCATCACAAAAATCAATTGTCAGTGTATGTTTTAGAGTAGCAAAATAATTTTAACTTATTTGCTTTAAAAATGCCTATAGACTGTGGAATGTAAAGACCTCTTTCAAAATTCACATAGCATTTCCAATTTTAAGATTGTTTTATTTAGTGAACTTATTACATACACATATTCTAGAGGCCTTTCAAGACTTTTAATTTTAAACAAAAATTACATACAATTTCAAACTCTGATACCTTTGACTGTAGTCTCAGAACCCACTAGCAGGACTTTCTGCAACTGATGTCTTGTGGTAATATATCAATTTCTCCCGACAGAAATGTGCACAGGACAAATTGGTGAACGTAATTTCAGCCATATGACATCATTACAAATATAGCCTGAGCTCTTCCAAAAGTGGACTTTATTGTTAATATAAATATATATCTGTAATTACTGACATTTATATTATTTGGCTTCTGTCCTAATTTATGGATACAGTGATGATAAAAGGGTCTTGCAAGTCCTTACCTAAGCAAACTGTGCTTACTAATTACCTCCCATGGTTCTGGGTTCCTGTAAATAAAGTTACTCATATAAGCAAGTTGAAATCTATACACATATTTCTAAATGTAACTTATCTTACTCTTGGGCAAACAGTACTGTCTACTGCTTAGAAAAGAATGCTAAGAGTGAAGCCATCCAGGATTCTTCCCAGCTTCTGCCAGGATACAACTCTACCATATCATTGGATATCTGACTTAAATACTTAATCCAGTCACATTTCTAAATTGATTGAGGCCTGAACCAGAAGATCCTATGCGAGTAAAAGGATGCATTACTTTAAAGTAAGAAATGGCTGTTTATTTTTCATCACTGTTTCTGGAGAGACTGGGGTCAGAGGGTTTGTTTTAGAAGTTTGTTTGTTCAAAAGGGGTAGCTTCCAAGATACATGGATTAGCAAAGTGCCACATGGAAGATCTCAAAGTAGCAGCCTCAACATTTCTCTCAAATGCGAAAAGGAAAAGAGAGTCCCCTAGGTATGCACTATTCAGGGAGAGAACCTAGAGGTCCCATAGGAATGCAGTATTTAGGGATAGAACCAAGACTCCTTTCCTGAATGGAGAGATTACTGATGAATTCTGGACTACCTGGTATCTTAGGGGCACATCTAGGTTTAAGAAGGATTTGGATCCCAGGCTGTAACATTTTCCAGACATTCAGATTGCAACTACTAAGCCAGCATTTTTATGCTTTCCTTTCCCTGACTCCAACAGCATCGCAATATAAGCAGCCAGATTTTCTTCTGCATTGTGTTTTTTATCCATTCAGCCAAAATTAACAGTCTTCTAGGATAACGTATGCCAAGTGAATTTAAATCTTGTGGACTCAAATCGACCTAAAGTTGATGGATACATTCATGCCTACTGCTGAAATCTACCAATTACACAGAACTATGTTAACTTACCATAGAAACATCTCATCTAATAGCACAGATGATGTTGAACTAACTAATTACATTATGGCACATAGACAATGAAAAACATAACGAAGATGACAGCACAGCAACAGCAGATGCTGCACAAAAGAAAAATTAGAAAAATATTGCTCTGCAAAATGCTCTCAGTTAAGGTTTCCTCTGTTAAAATTAATCACAAAAATTAGTGATGATCAGATTTCAGAAAAAGATATGAACATTGTGATGCTATTTGGAAGACATCATTAAGCCATTTAAAACTCTGCTCCTTGAGAAGGTAATTCCTGTTTTTTGTATCACTCTCATTTTTAAGACTAGTAAACATTTTAGTGCCTATGGCAGAGTTTCTCGGTAGAATATCTTTTCCAATAAGGATAGGTCCTAATGGCTCTCCCAGAGTCTGAATTTGGTAGCTTCCAGCCATTACAGGCTTAGATAATTACACAATGTAGATTTTATTTTAGCTTGGCATTTGCTCTGTTCTTGTGCTCTTAACTGTCAGAGAGCTAAAATGTCAGTGATTGTTGATTATCTGTAGCATGCCTTGTTGCTTTATATATTTTAAATTCTACCAGATCCTACATAACAAATCTAAAACTGCTGAGTATGTTTAAATGTAATATGTACATGGAGATTACATCCAGATGATATACTTCATAGACCTATGCTAAAAAAAATTTAACCATAACACTGGTCCTCTTCCCCCTTTCCCTGTGGAAGCTTTCTAAGAGCTCCGAAGTCTGCTTTAAGCAGACTTTGAACATATCCCAGTCTATGGAGAAACACAGAAATAGAATTTTCTCCCGTGTGTTGATCCATACCTGTGGTGTCATTCAAATGTCAATATTTTATTTCTTATAGATTTAGAAACAATATATATCTTCGCTATCCTACGTTTTCCCAAATACATTTCTCTCAGGTAGGCGATTTTCCTTTCAATTCTGAATGGTTGCTGGGCACACGGCTCCGTGCCCAGCCCAGGCCGGGGCTGCAGGGCTGCCAGAGACCCACAGGTGGCGATGTGGTTAAAGCACACCTGGGCTGCGACTGCCGGACCGGGCTCACCACCGGGCTCACCACCGGGCTGTCAGCGGGCGAGCGGGCAGCATTCCTGCGGCGGGGCACTTACTCGTTAGGAAGTGCTCCCGGGAAGAGTTCCGTGTACCTGTGCGGGGCACCGCGTCTGCGTTAGCCGCCTGCAGGAGCAGGTTTTAAATACTTTGTTGTCTCGGACATGCGGTGGGCGCACGGAGCTCGTAGCCCGGTCACGCTGCCATCACCACACACTTGACAGGGCACCGAACGTGCCTGCGGGCGGCGGGGCCGCCCTGCCCTGCCCGCGGCGCCCGTCGAGCGCGGGCCGAGCGTTGCTGCCGTCCGGCCAGCGCCGCATTGGCTGCTGCTTACGTCAGCGGTCTGGAATCGAGAAACTCCTGTTAGGAAGTTTTTCTGTCCTTCAGCGGATCCCGGGAATGTGCCACTGATGGGGTTCCGCCGCCGCGAGAGGAGCGCGGCCGCGTGCACGGGGTGACAGGGGCGCATGTGTCCCCTGTGCCGGGCACGGCCGGGCGTGGAACTGCGCCGGGGACAGCACCCGCATTTAGGAGCACTTTGTTATTCCGGGGGCGTGTTCCAGCGATTCGCGGCTGTGCTTATCCTCTGTGCTGCACTTAGGCCTCATAGGCGTGCAGTTAACACGTAGTGGGTTTTTCACAGTTTTAAGTGTCCTCTCTGAACATTACTTGTTCCGATTTGCCGTCATCCCGGGGCTTCTCCCCCAGAAACGCAGCTGTTTCCCTGCTGACGAGCCGTGCCGCCAACTGCGGCTGCTTAACCCACCCAAACCACTGGGGCGGCCACCGCGGGCCGTGCCCGCCTGAGTCCCGCAGCGCAGCTCCTGCGGGGAACGTGTGACAGTCGGCGGCTCGACACGGCCCCTCCGCCCGCAGGGCGAGCCAGGCACGGCCCGCGGCGCCTCTCCCCGCCCCGGCGCGGGACCCCAGGACGGGGTGCGGGCACCGGGGCCGGACGCGGCCGCAGACAGCGGGGGGCGCCACGAAGGCGGCGAGAAGCGGCTGCTGCGGCCGCGCCTCTCCTCGGCGCCTCCTCCCGGTCCGGCGAGGCCGCGGCGGCGGGAGAAGCGCCCGGCAGCCGTGAAGGGCTCCCAGGGACGCCGCTGCCCGGGCGGAGT
>VZRR01002333.1:574309-596809 GCA_013398015.1 Oreocharis arfaki
CCCCCGGTCACGGCGGGCTCCCTCTCCTGGAAGAGGGGCGCCGGCTGCGGGGGGAAGATCGCCGACCGCTTCCTGCTCTACGCCATGGACAGCTACTGGCACAGCCGCTGCCTCAAGTGCTCCTGCTGCCAGGCCCAGCTGGGGGACATCGGCACCTCCTGCTACACCAAGAGCGGGATGATTCTCTGCAGAAACGACTACATCAGGTGAGGCGACGGCCAGGCTGGTGAGGACCGCTTTCCCCTTTTCTCGCTGCCTTTTTCTCAATTTTTCTCTTCCTCCCCCCTTTTTTTTTCTCGTGGTGGGTGTCCGCAGGGCAGAGGGGTGGGCTGGCTCAGGATGGCTCCTTCATTAGGAGAGGAGAGACGTGCGGGTGCGGATGTTAGCGCCTAGCCCAGGGCGAGTTGCGATTGCCAAGTGGGGGGAAGCGTTTGGGGGGGCTGAACGACGACTGTAACTTTAAAGTGGTTTGTCAGCACAAAACAAGTTCTAACTAAAAATAAACAGCAATCAGAGAGGCTAAATTAATCTGCTTTGTTGTAGTGTTGAAGGAGAAGTGTGCATATCTGAACAGTAAATGTTAAAATCGTAGGGCTTAAATAAGGCTGTGGCAGAGGTGCTAAATAATGAAATGCCTTCCTTTAGTATCTGATTAATTATGATATTTACATAAGCACCTTTAAACTCCTTTGAGTGGAAACAAAATGACTCATTCTCTGTTCTCCTTGTGAAAGAGCTGATTAACCATCAGTTGGAGGGCCACGGATTCTACTTACAGCGAAAAACGGTGGTATGATGTTTGTCTCAGCATTGTTACAGAGAAGCTTTGAAGCGACATTTCTCTTAACTTCCAGTATAGACAATGCAGGAGATAGCAGAGGAGGTATATGCTCTTGCCCTTTATTTCTTATCTCTTCCTTTTTTGAAGCTGTTTGCTTTAAATGCCACAGATTTGGGTAGGGGGAACTAAGCCTCGCTAATCTCGCATCTGTTGGGGTACAGTAAGATTGTGCAGAGTATCTCTTCCAACAAGTTTCCAATATAATTAATAGAAAGAATTCATGAGGTCAGGTGCCCATATGATCTTTTCAGGTGAACTCAAGCTACTTAAACTCATTAATTTAAAAGGAGGCATTTTGAAGGATTACACATTTAATTTGAGTAAATGGTTTGATAGACTGATGCACATGAATGCTTCGAGGAGGTGTTCTGTTTCAACATTCAGTAATTAAAAAAAACAACAAAAAAGCCCCATACCTTCCCAGCATCACAGAAATGCTTAGTTAGAACAAATAGTGTTCTGTTTAAATGCTTCTGGCTTCTCATTAATAGTAAATGTCAAGAGTTAACCCGGGATTTTCCCTTCTCTCTGATGGCCAAGAAGTTCCACTTTTTTTTCCTCTCTGGAAAAAAAAAAAAACCTACCAAAAGCAGCCATCAAATCTTACAACATAAGCAAATTTGTAAAACGTGTATTTGAGAAGATGCGGATTGTAGTGAGTATGTGCACAGAGACTTCCTTAGTTAAGAGGATGGAGTTAAGATTTGCTTACTCTGATAGTGCAGCCTCTGACCTGGTATGTGGCCGTGGCTTCACATAGTTAAGTACATAAAACACATCCCGTGGTATGTTTGAGGAATTGAAGCCTTAGCTTTGCTAGTTTCAGGGTATTTTTAGAGAGAAATGCTAAAAAATCAGCACATTGTGGGGGGTTAATGGTGCTTTTTGGTCATCATCCTAAGCAACAAGCCTAAGCCTGGCAGAATAGTAATTAAATAGAGCAGAACGGTGTTAGGGAGAGAGTTTTGTTTGAAGTGGAAAAATTGACACTACTGTTAAGATGCACTGAATAGGACAGATTCATCACTCGACGAACACCATCAAACAAACCCTCATGTCTGATTGCTACTAATTAAAAAGAGAAGATGTGTCCACTGTGTCCCAGAGGCAAGTTAAGGCAAGCTTATCGCAGTCCTCTGGTTTTGTGTTGCCAAAAATTAATACTCGTTTATTTTAATGTAGGCGATTATGAATAGGATGCTTTATCAGATGAGGGGTTTGAATTGATCTCCTTGTTCTATCGCCTGACTTCTCTTTAGATCTCTGTAATTTGACTTGCAAAAATAACTCTGACAGATGCTTGCTGAAACTTGAACTGGACACCGTACACTCAAGGTGTGGGGTAGGATGGCATGGCACTGCCAGGGCTGAGTTAACTTGAAGCTCTCCCGCTGGAAATGGACTTTGCGGGCTTCCTCATGGGTCATGCTGCCATGAGCAAGGCCCTTGCCCTTTTTGTGTTTGAAATGGCCACATTCAGCTGTGGAGGCAATGCCACCCTGACAGCGAGTCTCTCTGGTTCCCCTCTGCCACCCTTCTCCCCTCTTAGTTTTCTGGTGGGCTTTTGCGGTGGCGCATTCTCTTCCCCTGGCAAGAGCCACGGGCACAGTTCTCAGCCGGAGACGCGGGGCACGCTGGACACGACTGACAAAATGGGAAAGAGCATTGATCGGCCCGGCAGGCGCCAGGTGAAAGGGACTTGACTCCTTCGGGCCAAGACCACAGGGCCTTTTATTAATGAGCTTTTTAGCTGTCTGAAGCTGTATGTGGGTTTTTTTTGTTGTTGTTTAAGCAACACAACACTCCCCTTTCCCTCCCTCTCCCCTCCAAAACCCGAAAACAAATTGGCCGTAGAGCTACAGCTGCAGCTTTCATTGAAGGCCAAGGTTCCTGGGAAAAAAGAGGTGAAAACCCCGGTCCGTTCCCCTCCCTCCCCACGGCGAGCAACGCGCTCAGGGAGGGGAGCGGAGCGCAGCCCTCCCAACCTTGAGATGCCAGATAAAGCAGCAGCGTGGCAGCGAATCCGCACAATTAAAAGCTTTAATTAGTGTCTCCTCCATTTTCTCTTAGTTCTGATAGGTTTTATCTAATGAGATCTGGTCGCTGGCTTAGATCTGCTCGGAATGACGTGTCCGAAATGAATGAGAGCCGCGTCGCAAACAAAACATTTAATTAACAAAATTGGCCTCTAAGAGAGAGCAGGGAGTGGTGGGGAAGGGGGAGAGGGGGAGGCTGCCCGGGTGCCTCTTAAAGGGGCAGCGCCCGGCGCCCCTCCCCGGGCGGCCGCTCCGCGCAGCGCGGCGGGGGCACAGCCCCAGGGGCGGGGGGCGGCCGGACCCGCCGCACCGCAGTGAGGCCGCGCCGGGGAGGGGGCCGCCGGGCAGCCAGTTCATTTCCCTGGTAATCAGCGGCAAGCTGCTATATTCGGGGAATGCTGTCCCTTTAATTGAACAGGCTAGGTAATTAAATGGCACTTTTCCAATAGGACGTGCTAGGTAAATCTAATAGTTGGTTATTTAATATCACTTTGAAGTCTGCCCACTCAAGCACAATGACAGCACAGGAGCATGTGAACTATTAGCTAGGAAAAAAAAAAAAAAACAGGATCTCAAAAATTAATTAAATCGCATGCAATTTAGGGGGAACGTTTATCTTGATTTGTCATAACAGAATTAATTCAAGGCCTCCAATTCACTTGGGGGCAGATCTGTTACTCTGAATTAACCAAGCGTAATTTGGCTGGTTTTTTTTTTTTCCCTTTTTTTTCTTCCTCTTCTCTAATGCAGTACTTGCCATTATGCACAGCCCCCCTTTTAAGTATCAATAGCTTCTGGTGCTTTTAAGGTGCTTGGTCTCTAGTTATTCTGAAGTACCTTTAATGGACTTGGCTTCAGGCGTAATTTCTGTGTTGCCTCTCTTTGTTACATTTAATATAGCTGGTGCAGAATTTAGATTAAATGTGGGGAATGTACAAAAACACCGATTCCTTCTGGATCAGTAGGTCTGGATGTGCATTTCTCTTTGCTAAGGCTTGGACGTATGTATGTGGACACAAGTGTGCACCGTGTCGTGCAAGAATGAGAGTGCTTAAATCTGTGTCCACGATTTTGGAAAGCAGTGGAACCTTAGTTTGTTAGTACAAGTTGCTAGAGACATGTTTCTGCTGATGCTGAATTTTGAGCAGCAAGATGGGAAACTGGGTTGAGAAGATTCCTTGCTGCTTTCATTCCCACTCTCCTACAGAAAGTTCTGAAAAAAAAAAACCCACCCAAAGAAACTCCACCAACAAAAAACAGCAGGAGTGTTTGGGGATGTGGGGAATGCTGTGTTGGAACCACACAGTAGTTAATTTAAGGTGGCTCAGTAAAATGCTGCTAAGTGTAGAAGGGCTGCCTTGTCTGTACAGGGAACCTCTTGATGTTTGTGATTGATTGCATTGCCCAAATGTTGAAATATTAATGACCTTCTTGGACTGAGGACCCAAAGAGGAAACCGAAACCAATTCTGTCATCACAATTAAAGAGTCCCCTGGCTTTAATTAGCCTGACCTGGGGTATCTCTACCCATTGCTGCAGTTAAAGAGAAAAGAGCCCATTAAAGTCCAGTCTGAGACCGATAGCTACTTAATTGAGCACCTAAAGCCTCAAGCCTTTTAAATCAAATACTGTCCTGGACAGTCCCCCTGGTTAGATAATTAGCTCTCCAGTTTCCCAGAAACCATGCAAAACAACTTTTTCAGTAAAGAATAGTTAATGTGGAAGACTTCCGTTACTGGTTAGGAGGAATAACATTTTTTTAAAAGATAAAACCTTTTTCCTGTTAATGGTGTAACAGAATAAAACCATTCATAACAGCAGAGAAGGAAAAAATAAAGTTTAATTTTCTTGGTAAATAATAATAAGCTGCGGAAAGGTATTCTGAGTTTGTAGGTAAATTTTAGGCATTTTAGCAGAAGATTCAGCTGAAGTGGGTTCCCAAAGTAGAGTTGTTCTGGGAACATGCCTGGGGAAAACTTAAGATGTGTGGAAAGCCTCTGGATTAGTTTGACTCCCATTTATTAGAATTCACAGACATTCAAGGTGTAGGACGACTCTAGTTCAGAGAGAATAGTATAACAAATGAATGCTTAATGAAGACAAGTAGTGCAATGAGATCAGCATTCTGAAAGCTGTGTTTTCAGCTGGGTGGTGCAATTGTGTGGGGGGGAAGAGGGGGGTTGTGAGAGACGGCTCACCATGTTCAGATTCTCCTGGACAACTGACATCATCTGTCCATTTTGCTGTTCTACCCAGCAGTGCTCTTGCTGCCACCCCCTTACTCTGGATTCTTGGATCTTTGCTCTAGAAATGTAGCAGTGCCTTTCTGCCTCTCCTCGGAGCCCGTTCCGTGCACCTTCTCTAGTGCCAACTTGGTTAGGATGAAGGAAGAAAAAAGCATATTGCAATGCTTTGGAAGTAACTGCGGTGTAACTATGTAACTATTCGGAACTGGTCCAGGTTTGGAAGATGCCCTACTAATGGACCTTTAGTTTCCAGACAGTTTAGTCCCTTTGGCGGGAGGTCCTGACAATGTATTAGTTCAGCTTTCCCTTTGTAACCGCTGTGATTCTGCAAGAACGTGTCAATGTGTCGTGGATCTCAGACTAATTAGTTTTGAAATGGAGTTTTGATTGAACTCTTCAAATCGATGCTGCTGCAAAATTTGTTTCTCAGCTTCCTATTAAAAGCCATCTTAAGGGGCAGTTTTACTACTCTCTCTGTCGTTCAGTCGATACATTTAATAAAAACTTACAGGCTATTTTCAATAAAGTGGCGACAGCAAATTAGTAGTTTGAACATGACAAGCCTTCTCTGCAAACTCAGATTCTGAAAATTCAAAGCAATTATTTTTATACAGAGGCACACTGCAATCATTCAGATTATGGGTATTCTGTTGTAATGCATGTCCTAGGTTGACACAAACAGAATTTTATGACTTTATTTGGACAGGAAGGAGATGCAAATATTAATATTTATTATGACACCAATACGCTAATTTGTAAATCCTATTACTGTGTTCTACATCGTGCAGAAAAGTGGGTCTGTGACCCTGCCAGCTAGTTCAGTTTCCTTTTTTACTGCAAAATGAATTGTGGTAGTCTTTATAAATATTTGTGTCTATTAGAGACTCGCGCAAAAGCAAATAACAGTTTTTCTAATTCTAGCTAACGCAGCCTGTAAAAGTAGAACTCAATAATCATTATTGTATTATATTTTGAATCGATGCGTTGTGCCTTTAAATGGATTTGAAGAATTATGTATATATTTTTCTTCACCACTCTTCTGCCTATTCCCCCCTCCCCCCACTGCGTGTGCCCCCCCCCAATGGCAGATGTTGTGGTCTCATTTGATTGCATAGGAAAACTGCAGTGATACAGCAAACACCCAGAGAGATATGATGACAAATGGGTCCAGATCCCGGTAAATTACTTTCTGCTCAAATCGAAATTTCATTCAGTTTGTTGCTAGCAGAGATGAAGTAATCTAAATTGTGGACTCAGGAGCAGATAGAGGGAAGTTGGAGCAAGCATTTCATTATCAAGAGAGAGAGAAGGTTAGGATGAAAGAGATGAGCAGAGGCAAATCTAAAGTGTTGACACCATGATTGAAAAGGTTAACCCATACACATTATATATCAACCTGGATAGCAGAGAGTTTCTAATGGAAACTCTGCACTGATGGAGGTTTACTGGAGTTTCAATACACTGAGCATGATGTCTTCTTAGATATACAATCAAATCCTCTTAACCCTTTTGATGACTCATATCTCAAGATATGATTAAAGTACAAAAGAGTTCTTCATATAATTTCAAGGACACAATGCATTTAAACTCCAGTCATGAATTGTATCTTTTTTTATGATGAACCCAGTAATCTGATAAAATGTGTGTAGTACAGAATTGTTTGTGTTCCTAGAGGTGTAAGTCAATATTTCTGATTAAATCCTGTGTAACCACATCCAAGGTAAGGTGAAGCTACCAGTTGTTAAACAAAAATATACTTTTTCATATTATGAAACGTAAGCAAGTTGGAAGACGAGGGTCAGAAGTCTAAAACAGTGGTGTAATAAACCATGGCAGTGATGTGCAAAAATGCCTAGAGCCTTCTGTGTATTAAATGATTCACAATCATCACCTCTGTTTCAGGTTATTTGGAAATAGTGGTGCTTGCAGTGCCTGTGGACAGTCCATTCCCGCTAGCGAGCTGGTCATGAGGGCACAGGGCAATGTCTATCATCTTAAGGTGAGGGGGTTTTTCTGTGTACTTCCGTTTTTAGTAGCTGATTAGTACTGCCGTGCCTCTTTAGTGTAAAACCTGCATCTGCTTATGAATGGAATGCAAAATAATAACTAGAGGAATGAGTACCTATTATAAAGCTTTCCCTAGTGCGTAGCTTTGTTCCCTCGCAATCGGTAAAACTCTCCTTGAGTTATGGACTGCACAGTCCCAACAGGTAACGCTAATGCCATATTTGGAGATACTAGAAACCAAGCAGCTCCATTTCTCAACTGCATTTGCAGCGTCTGAAGTGTAATTTTCAAACCTGCAGCATACTTAATTTGTGCTGTAGTTTCAGTTGCTGTCTCTTTCCTTTTCCAGTGTTTTACATGCTCTACCTGCCGGAATCGCCTGGTCCCTGGAGATCGGTTTCACTACATCAATGGCAGTTTATTTTGTGAACATGATAGACCTACAGCTCTCATCAATGGCCATTTGAATTCACTTCAGAGTAATCCACTACTGCCAGACCAGAAGGTGAATACTCCACAGTTACTAATAAGCTTTCTTAGAGCTAAATGAAGATCAGTTTCTTTTCATCATTCTGATTGTGGACATTCCCTACCCCTGCAGAGACCTTCAAGTAGCTGAACTTACTTTAAGTTATTTAGACACAGGCTGTGGGGAGAAAATAGTAACCTTTTAAATATGATATACAGGGTGAGTCAGTTTATTTTGGTTTGGGCACATGTGTCTGTACAGGTGTTGAACTCCTTAGGTACAAAGCATACATTAATATAAACTTTTAAGAAAGAGAAGTATTTTATTTCATAATCTTGAAATTAAGAGCTACAGGAGAGCAGGTTTCTGAGGGAGGAAAATTAGATCCTTTAATATGGAAATAAATGTCTTGTGAAGAGGTTTCTGGACTAAACGAATGTATTTCATTTTAATATTAAGGTTTTAGTTGAGGAGGCATGCTGGGGTACTCTTTCAGAAGTATTTTCTTGCCTATTTTGTGTGTCATAACTCAGATTTTAAAACCAAAGTGCTATTTTCTTACCATTCTGTAACACTAATAGCTGAACCAGAGATTGTGTATCTCTGTGGTTGATAGTTTTGATATTTCTAGCTAAATGAGTAAATAAAGACTGTACAAATCATAGAGTGAAGAAGAAGAAAAAAATTTCTGATCAACAGTTGTCTTGTAACTCTGAAACTAGATAGTTTTAGATGTATTTTAATCTCCTTAATCAGTCCTAAAGCTATGCAAGTGAGTGCATTTTGATAACTGCTGTGCCTAATTTGTAACAATTACTGTCAACCTTGAGTTAAGAGACTGTTCATTCCACCCTGGTCCAGAAAAGAGTGGATGTATGACTCTTGCACATAATTTTATTCACATCATATTTCATACTGATTATGTATTGATGACATTGATTCATTTACTCTTTACAGCGCCACTTGCATGGATATTAAATCTTATTGACCACAGATGAATTTTAATTTCAGATTGGTGATAGATTTTTCCATCAGCTCTGATAGTATATTTGACTTTTTCATCATTAACCCAGGCAATCACACAGCACTGAGTTATTGCAATGAAACAAAAAGTGCACACTTCAGTTGGTAATTCTTTATAGATTTACAATAGGAACTTCATTAATGTCTGTAAGGATCACAAAAAATAACATTTATTTGCAAGTAGGAATTTGGAAGATTAAAAAAAATCTGGGACAAATGCTAGGCTGATCTATTCTGTAGTATTCGGTGTATTTTGTAGTGCTTTTAGTCAGTGGAGAAATATGTCCGAGAAAACAGAAACTGCTCTTTAATTTACATGATTTTTTTTTTTTGGTTGTGTTGCTACATTTCAATATTTGTGTTTGCTTTTTTTTTCCTGTGCATAAATTTACTGATTAATTTTAAGCATTCTTTCAAGTCTTTTACAGTGAATGTAATTACATCAAAATAAAGCATGGGCCTTTTTTATTTACTTAATTTGTCAATTGAGGTGATGAGAGAATTGAGTACAAAAATGCTACATAGTTAGGCAGAACAAAGATAATTAAGATTGGAAGAGAATGTGCAGCCTCTTCTCAAGGAAGTACAAATACAGTTAAAGATTCATAGATTTATACTGTTGTGAATTTTAATGAAACAAATCTGTAATATAGACTAGCTAGCAGTGATTCTGTTAAATGAATATTTATAGGTATCCCATTTCAAAATATAGGTAAAACCATTCATCTTTATACACTGCAGTAAAAGGTTTACCATTCTGAGAGTGGTTTATCCACTTGTCTTCTATGAATGTAAAGTTTAATGTAACTTCAAATAGGTGTCTAAATTGTCATTTAGTTTTATCAGTTTCTTTCTCTGCCTTAGCAAAACATAAAAATGATTTAGTTGCAATAAAAGCAGTAGACATGATGAGGAACATAGAACATAGAAAAGAGAAGTAAAACGGGACTGGGCTTGCAGAGCTCATGACTGTAGGCACCTGGCAGGAGCTAAATGCGAGGAGAATGGTGGGAGCAGGTTTTTGTTAGCTCCTGTCACTGACTCCTGCTGGCATTGCTGCGGCCAGAGCTGAGGCAGATGAGCAGCTTAATAGGGAGAAGGTTGAGGGGACATGTAGTTTGAGGGGGTTTTTTCCTTATAATACAAGCTCTCTAGAATTGTTCTAACTTCTCTTACTGGTTTTCAAAGAGAATTGAAGAGCACTGATACTCCAGAAAACAAACACAGTTAAAGAGATAAGTTGATAATTCGTATTTGTCAGGTTTCTGGAACTTTGGAAGCTACAGGGGCAGTTGCTAAGAAAGCTATCTTTTATATTTTGCTTTTTTAACAGTCTAAATATTTTAACATCAGAGATGTTTTCCAGAAAGCTGCATGTTTTAGGCCACTGATTAAAAATATTCTTCTGCTGTAACAGAGTTGGCTGTAACATACTTTTAATTAAACATTACAGATCAATCATTTTCCAGGTTATTCTATCACTAGAGATTATAGACATAGCAGAATATGTACAGGTTTGTTTTTTATTTAACCAAAGAGATTGAGACACTCCCAGCATTAAAACACATTTTTGTTGCGCATATGAAGGTGACAGTTATCAACTTACTCTTGTCTTAGTGCAGTTTACAGGTGACCAGTGCAGGCAGGAAGGGTTGCATGGCCTAACTTGGTTTAAAAACTTGGGATTTTTTTTTTTTTAAGGAGACAAATGCAGGCATGTTTGCCATTCCTGCCTTTTGCCTCCCTGAGGCAATTCACATCTGTAAATTATAGCTTCCCATCACTTGCCCTGTAGTTTAAAAAAAATCCCTGTTTTCTCTGAACTCGGTACTGCTTGCCTGCAGAGTGCAAACTTTGTTTGTGATGTCCTGTGTGCCATTTCATTTGAAGGGGCTGTATTGTCAAGGATTCTTTCTGCTTTTTTTGGTACTGGTAGTATTCCTGTAGTATTTCTTGTTTGCAATAGTATTACCACCTACTAAAAGTGTAAATTTTTGATCACTTGGCAATGTTTGTAACAAATGCTTGTCTTCAGCTTCTATACTTTTAAATAAAGTATGAGTTACATTATGTCTCTTAGAGAAGATCTTAAAAATCTTCTAGTTTACATATCATTCAACGATTCCCTTGTAGTTACATAATTGGTGTTGTCTGTGTCCATAGTAGAAGATATTTGATGCTCATTTATTAAATATGCTTGCTGGCTGCTCCCTAATCTTTGTTCTGGACAGACAAATTACCTTTCTCGCACTGAGCTTTGGCTCTGGGGAATTAAACCTCCAAGCCTCTACTACTTTAATTAGCTTGAAAGTGGGGGGTTGCAGTTACTAATAGACCTCAGGCTTTTAGTAACTTAGAGAAAGGGTGAAAAAAGAACTTCCTGGGAAGCGCAAAATGTCATTTAAAAGCCATAAAAATCTAATATATATTATTTCATTTTGGTAATTGCAAACAGATTGTATTTGAAGACTATGGATGATCATTTCTATTTTATCCATGAAAGTTTAGATTTTTATTGAGTTAGACACTTTTAATTATCACAATTCATTAACACCAGTATGAAAGCACATGTTTGACTTCTTATATTAAAATGTTTATGTAACATTAACTAACGTACCAGATGAGGAATTTAAATGGGAGGGGGGAATCCTGAAATATCTATATTTAGCTCTTGTGCAATGCAGCATATTAACCAAAGTTGCCTTGGGAGGATATTGGCTGTACTTCATATTTGCTTTACACACTATTTCTTCCAATTACAAGATCATATTACTCGCTTCTTCAAAGGCATGGCATAATGGTTCTTCCCTTTTAAACGGAGCCCAGAAAAACCACCTTATTCACTGTATGATTTGTTACCAGAAAGTACACTTATTTCTTGTTGTAGTCTCTTTTTATGTCTGCTTTCTTTAGTAGTGAAACTGTGAAAAATGCTTGCTTTTTGCTATTTAAAGTTGAAACGCTAGCAGTATGAATGGCCAGTGTAGAAAGCCTTCATCAAGTCACAGTTGGAAAGTAGTCTAATAAAAAAGAGATTAGTGAATAGGGAAAAGACAAAAGCAGTCATGTTGTCGTTTCCTATCTCAAATTTAGCTAAGATACCCATTTTTATTTCTTACAGGTCTGCTAAAAGGTCAGAGTAATGCAGAATGCGTGCCTTCATCTCAAATTTTGTTCATCACAGATGGATCCCATGTCTCCAAGCAGACAAGTCACCTTTGTAGCTAGCATCAATGCCAGCTCCATACCATTGCACCTTCTTTATTCTTGATTGCCCTTCCCACATTTATTGGTGTATTAAAATGACTGAATATGAACATTAAGGACTCCATGAACCTGGGCTAATGGGAGACTGTAGAGAAAATGAAAAAAGATCCACCGGAGGACATCTTGGGGGGGGCGGGTGGGGAAGATGACTAATGAAGCTAATTAAAAGAAGCATTGAAATCTGCTTTCTACCCTCATTAACAATTAGCAGGGCACTGGCCAGTTTGTACCCTGTGTTTTACCTTAACAACATTCTATTTGCTCTTTGTATATTTAAGTGTTGTAAGGAAATGTGTTTCAATCAAACTGAACATGAGATAAAGATGTGGCTTTTGTGATATTCTATCACAAACACTTTTATTGTATCTCTGTAAAATACAATGTATGTATGCATGTAAGTGTTTTTGTCCTAATGTTGCTACTTCTCATGGCAAAAAAAAAAAAAGTCAGGCTCATAGCAGCTACTGTGTAGAAATTTTCACCTACTTCTAATTTGCTGAATGAAGAAAAATCTTTTATTTGTGATATTTTCAGAGACATTTGCTCTAGTATGGTGTATTTAAATAATAAAAAGTAAAACAAATCTGAGTATGGGTTTTAGAAGCTTTGCTTTTTTTTTTTAAATTACATTCAAAACATTCTGCAACTTCATCTTACATAGTCATTACCTTAATTGTCAATTACCTTTAAAAGTAGGTTTTTGGTTTGGATTTTTTCTTTTGTCTTATGCCAGTAAAGACTGCTAAACTACTTGACTGTGTTACTTTTGGCAAGGATAACGAGTACTACTTCAAAATTATCTTTTTTTTTTTCATGGAGATTCCTAATTCTGGTAACAGCAGGTATATTATAATTCCCATTGCAATGAATTACAGCACACACAGAGGTACCGTGGTCCCTTTCTTTCCAGTTCCTTCTGTGTTAAGGGTGTGCATGTGTCTCTGAGTGTGCAAGCATAAGAGGGTATGAATATACCATAAGAGGTCAAAAAAATAAAAGCGAACGCAAGGTCTGTACCTCATGCTGAGCACTAGAATTGAGTATTCATGACAAGGAATACAATAGCTGTTCTGATCTGAACAACATAAGGTTGTGTTTGCTGGGGTGAAAGACTTTAACTTTTCAGCACTGATAATCTTAAGGAAAGAAGGACCTGTTTCCTGGGCTGTTTCTGAGAACTACCTGATCTCGAAATATGATCTGTTCTCTGAAAGCAAACAAACAAAAACAACCTCCCCACAAAGCAGCAGGGCCACCTCTAAGCTTAGAAAGGGAACAACTTCATTTTCCATGTTTTTCCCATCAGCTGTCATGGTAGATCTGTGCAGAATACTTTTGAGAAAAAAAAATCTGACTTTTCATGTTTTTAGCAAGAATACTAACATGGGATCTGTGGCTGTGCACTGTATGCCTTCAGTCAGGAACCTGCAAGCAACGAATCTGCCTTTGCTGCAACTAAAAGCAAATCAATATTAAGAAATACTCTACTTTTATAGGAAACTGATACATTCATAATACATTATTTTGTTTAATTCTGTCTTTTAGAAGGTGTTCACTACTCAGCATGCTTGGTTACGGCATGAGCTTGACTTATTTTTGTTGTGATGCCAATACACAAAAAAGCTGATTTATAGATTTATTTGTCTGAACAACCAACAGCAGATATTTTTGCTTCAGATTCTACCTCCTGACCTCTAGTATATTGGAGGGCTGCTGAGTTTCTTCTTTTAACACTTCAGTGCTTGAGGAAGAAGCACTGTTTCAGAGAAAAAATGTAGCAATGTACAGTATCAGACAGTAAAGACAAAAGACTACTTGCATAACATATAAAGCACAACATAAATGACTGACACTAGGTATGACTTTTAATTAAATGCACTTATGGGTATTTTAAATAAGTTTCTAAGCTTTTTGATCTGGCATTAAAGTCTTTAGAGTCCTGCAAATTGTGCTGCTTCAATATCTTTGAAAAGACACTTGAAGTCATATGAATATAGAATTCTAGTATTAGTGAGACTGTAGACATCTTTTTGTATTCTTTCAGTATAAGCACTCAAGGTACAGTGTTTAAATCTAACATGTACAGATTTTTGGTTGTCCAATATAACCTAGAAGTGCTAAGAAGATAGCTAATAACTTCTAGTAAGTAATGTAGTATAGCATTTAGTGATGTAGAGGTTGAAGTTCATTAACAGCTTTAAATAAACTATTATATGACTCATTTGTAAAGCACAGCTACCTATTTAATAGCTTACTTTAAAAGCATTTCTTAAGTTGCAGACCTATAAGATTACAAATGTCACTCATGTTAGCATAATCCACATGCAAGTGATGAAGCCTTTGCTTTGATGTGCTAAATTGCAGGAGGACTAATGGAGCTATGAATATACAATAGAACATATTTAAGTAGTATTCTTGCTTTAGGTAAAACACTTTCTTGAAACCGGAGGCATTTCACACAATGAAACAGGCTGTAATGGGGACGGTAGGTGTGGGCAGGAGGCTACTGGCAACACTTAGATTTTGTCCTTATGTGAAAAATCACTTCTTTTTCAGGAGATCTGTTAAGAAAAACACGTACTTGTTCACCTTTTTTCACATGTATTTGCTGCACTGAGGATGAAATACACCCTCTGCATTTAGTGCTGCTGAAAAGTCAAATAATCATTCAGTAAGAGCTTCCCTTACTTTCAAAAATGAATGCTGTTAAAAAAAGAATCAAAGGAAATATTACTAATCTGAAATCATCCTCATGAACCTGGATAAAATGCTCTGTCTATACTGCATCTAAACATCTCAATCATATAAATTGTCACTCTTATTAATGAAACAATTTTGTAAAAAGATTGCCCTCTAAATGGGTTTAATGTTTTTACCTATCCAGCTGTCTAGTTACGAGATTTACGCATCCTGGCAGGCAGTGGGACATTAAGCCTTTCCAAACCAAATTCTGTTTGCAACAAGATACTGTCTTTTCCGTCCTACATGATTTATCTTTAAATATTTTAACAGGTTATGCAGTATCTTATGAAATATAAAATGAGAATGTCTTAACAAAATGAAGCCTATGAAATTAAGTCACATCTTCAGAATATTAACCACACTGAGTTTGTCTTCCTTTTTCCCTGTTAGTTAACACTGATAAAATTTGCATCATCTAACATTAGGGTAAATATTAAAAAACCCCCAAAACTCACATACTGGCAGAGTATGCCTTGCTATCAAGGTGGTGGAGTCACCACCCCTGGAGGTGTTTAAAGAAAGACTGGACATGGCACTGAGTGCCACGGTCTGGTTGACACGGTGGTGTTCTGTTTGACTCAATGATCTCAGAGGTCTTTTTCAACCTGATTTTGTGATTTCAAAAGATCATTTCAATTTAAATCTTTTATCAAATTACTTTGCTGGTAGTTGTATGTGAAGTGTGCGGCTTTTTGCAAGTAGCTATTTTGAACAGCTCTATTAAAATAAAAAATAAAATTGAGATTAGAAAATTCATGTATATACATTTTTTTTAAGTATTACATTTAATCAGTGTGAAATTGTGTTCTGGGTTTGATGGCACTGCCTGAGACTCCTGTACATGCAGTACCAGACAACCCTTGTTGCTGCTTTTTACTGTTACTACCAGGTGTATGCCTATTGTCAGTCCAGCTAAGCCACAGACAAGCTTATTGCAATTAAATAGCAATTTGTTTCTATGAAACTGCAATTAAAGCATTACTGATCAGCCATTTTAGATTGGCAGTGCTGTGACTGCATGTTAAACAGAGGAGCTCTCGATTCCTTTCTGCAGCTGGAGAGGCGAGAAACAGTGAGGTGTAACATGCTCACCTCTGTCCCCTGTCAAGCTGGAAGTATGAGTCCTTGCTGAAGTGCTCTGATCTCATCACCAACATGCTGAGAGCGATGACAAGTCAGGGCTGATCTCTGTAAGTTGAACTTGCAGCTTACAGGACCTGAAGTTATTGCTGTTTCTGTTCCTGTATAAGCAGGGATGTGTACGCTTCCTACGGGGATGTTTTCAGCTCCAGATTGATTCTGTTGAGGATGGACGGCAAGTTGTGGGCCCCAAGCCAATAACGTTCTGCAGGTCCTGACTTGTTAGAGCTGTGTAAACAGGGCTACTATAGCTCCTTAATCATAACTAATAAAAGACTAGAAGAAAGCAATCAATTACTTTTTAAGTTTGGTTTGTTTTGTTTGGGTTTTTTTTAATAAAGAGCAAAAGTTTATCTGACATGATGATTATTTTCACACTCATACAAGGGATGAGAGTTTAAAGCAATCTGATGAGCTTACCTGTGTGCACCTGGGGTTTGCTGGCAACTATTTGCTTGTGATATTCCTGGGAAGCCACAGTGCTCCTGCCCCTCGGCCTTGCACAACCCACCAGCCACTGCCTGGAGTCCCTGGCCAAGCTTGTACCATTCCTGGTTGACTTGAAATCTGGAATGTAAATTTTTGGTGCAAATTAAAAACTTGTTTGTAACAACCCAGAGAGGCATTAACTTTGTAGTGATAATTTTATTTTTTAATTATCACCATATTCTAGTCTGAGATATGTTAACTTTAGTTCCTGCGTGCGTTTTTGTAGAGTGGCGGCTGTAGACATCCTGGTTCCTCCACAAGAGGGGATGACATCACACCTGTGGCATGCATGAGATAAGCAGTGCTTCATTTAGGCACAGGTTCTTGTCTCTGAGAGATGTTCCTCGGGGAGTGAAGGTTTGGGTCCTGCAGTGTGACCCATGAGATGGACGATTGCTGCTTGGGAAACTGCTGCAGATTTGCTGTTCAGGTAGCACATGGGTAACAAATGATACCTGAGCAGCTCTTAGCTTCTGGCAAATGGCAGGTAAAATGCCTGTGCTTAAACCTAAGTGAAAATGGCCCAGCTGACAGTAAATCATTCACCCTGGTAGAGTGGTCTTATGTCTGAGCCCAAGGCCTGAAAAGAGCCCTGTTTACTGGAGACAGACGCCAACGTGTTGAGGATTTTTTTTTCTTTCTTCCGTGGGTATTTTTAAATTAATTCTGTTGGGTTTTTTTCTTTTAACAGTAGTTCTAGCATTAAGCTCACAGAAATGTTTTCGGTGTGCAGGAGGCTGCACAGTTCAGGGGGGGAGGCAATAGGACATAACGGGGGTTGCTGAGGGTGGCTCACCAGAGGCTTTTTTTACCCCACTCATCTGTAGCTTGTCCACTGAAGGCCCCTGTAAGAGGGCAATATTGATGAAGGCTCTGAGGGGGCTCAGGCCCCTAAAGGACCAGTCCTGAAAAGGGCCTGGGCTTTCAAACAGCAGAGCATGCACCCCAGGAAGGCTGGAAATTTTAATTGGTGCTAACTTTCAGCAAATGTAAGCTGAAAGTTCTCTCATATTCACCTCATAATGGAGGCCTTGTAGAGCATTGTGCCATTTTGTTCCCATGTGTAATATCACTCTTACGTTTTTGTGATCATTTTATCTTTTTAAGTCAGTTCTCTGCTACATTATTCACCTGAGCTTAGAAATGCTGAAGCTTGAAAATAAATTTTTTTCGAATTATCACAATGTTTAAAAAACAGAATGTTTTGCTTTTTAGAATTGTTCTTATTCGCTGTTATGTATTTAACTTTAAAAAAACAAAATCGAAACAAAAACCCTCAACAATTTTGTTGAAACAGTCCTACAAACCGTAGTATTAAGACCAAAATTAGGCATGAGACATGCCCGACCCAATAGAGTTTTTTTTGAGCGTATAATGGAGAGAAAGTAAACATTTTGAAAAAAGTTGTTCTTCCTGGTTGGGTGCTGCACATGAGGAGGGTGCCATGCTGACGAGCACAATGAGATGGGCAGCATGAAAGGAGCCCCCATAGACAGAGCCTGCCCCTCTGCCTTTCCCAGCTCTGCTGAGGGGTCCCTTCTGGTGCCCATCGTGTCCTTTGCTCCTAGTGGTGGCTGCTGAGCAAGCTAAAGCTCTCCCTGTGCAGTCAGATTCCTCTGCAGCTAAACCAGACGATGTTTCTTCCTCACATTGCTGGAATATGCTGTTAATTACATTTTGAAATATCCATAACTTTTCCTCTTAGGGGATCTTACAAGCAAAGTTCTCACTAACAACTTCCGTGGTTCACCATAACCTCTCAGAATAATTATTGCTTCCACTAAACCTATGCCAGTTGTTTTGTTAAACTAAGTTGAGAGAACAGGGCCTATATTAATTCTCGAAAGTCAAGAGATTGCCCTGTGATTTGGGGAAATCTTGATTGCTTACCATATGAATAAATGAACAAGGCAGATATTAACTTTACACCTGACTTCAATTTCTTTGAGCAGTGAAGAAATGTCCAGTAGGAGGGTAAAAATCCAGCTAAAACTCAGAAGCCAGCCATTAATAGGCTAACTTTATTGTGCTGCAAAATCTTCAGCTGCTTACAGAAAACAAAGGGGCAACGAATGCGGTATTTGTCTTTTATTCTTAGAAAAAAACGTTAAGATCAAACAGCCCCTAAAGAGTGAGCTGATATGCATCCCACTTACATATTTTTGGATATCATCTGTTATTCATTCCACTGATGTATTTGATAGGTAATTATATCAGCCATATCGAGATGCTGATACCAAATAGTGGAAGACTTCAGTGTTTTGCCATAAAGCTTATACCCCTTGTTACTGAACTCTCATCACACTTGAGATCTGCAGCAATCATTTGAAAGCTGTAGTTGGTATTTTTGTGCTTATGCCACATTTAAAAATTATTATTCTTGCTTCATCAGTTAGTCTTTTTAGCTGACTTGGAAAAAAAAGCACATTGCAAATGAGCTACTATTCTTATTTGTTGTTTTAAGAAGGGTAAGCACTGAAGTATTCAAATGGAACAGATTATACCTTTAATTACATCCAAACAGGATGCTGAGCTGATTTTTCTATTTTCCGTTTAATTGCTATAGTTCAAAAAGATATTGCAAATTTGTAGATGAATTATTTAAGCATAGCCTTCTGGCCTCTGTGTTTATGGGAGAGACCAAACAAGGTGGGGGGGGTGGTAAGGAAACAGACTTTAAAGGGGAAAATTACCACTTCCTTCTTTAAGAAAAAAGCTTGAATAAAACATCTTGAGGGAAGCGTTTTACCTGGATAGATACTTTATCCTTCGTGGGAGCATCTTGGAACTCCATGGGATTTGCTTGTATCCCACCAGCCACAGCAGGTGCCTCACTTCTGAGGGACCCCCTGTCTCGTGCCATGGGTACAAAAGGGCTGTTTCTCCTAAAACCAGCTCCTTGGTGACTGTGCTGCTTCACAGATGTGATCCCAACCAGCCACCCTTCTCACCAACGTGCTTGATCTCTGTTCTCCTATGTACAAAATGAGAATAATGGAAGCAAGCACAATTCATCACTTCTTAAACTAAATATATTTCCATTTTGTTTGCATGTGCATGTGTATATATCATTCACCGTATATATTTTGAATATGTACAATGACATGACAGCCAGTGATAAATCCTACTCACTTACTGTATGTGTTATTTGCTGCAACATTAAACTCAGTAAGAATTTTATATGTAACTTGTACCAAAACTAAATATATTGTGAAATTGATGCACAGTTGTAAACAAGAACATCACTCCCTGCTTCAACACAGTCGAAGGTGGCAGCTTGTGTGGCAATTCTTTTGTAAACAACTGCAGACTTTCCAAAGAATAAGCCAGTTAATTAAATTTTTAATGATGTTTTTAGAAAATAGTATTCTGGGGGGGAGGGGGGAAGACCCCAACCTATAAACCAACAAAAAAAGTAAACCTAAAGCTTGTACTGTATAAAGAGATGCTGTCAGTGAAAAACTGAACTGTGCTGGGCGCAGGTCTTCTGCTCCCCCATCTTACTTTTTTTCTTCTACTGAACTTGCCTGCGTAAAGTACTTTTTTATAGCTCCACTGTGAATTCAAAGAAAGATGACACTGGCACAATCTATTTAAGTTTTTTGGTGGATTATCTTATTTCATTATTCTCAATACTGCTAAGTATGTGCTACCCACTTAGAGAGCTGATGCAGTGCATAGCAAAGCTCAAGATGTCCTCTTAAATACACAAAGCTTATGCAAGGCCGTGACACAAGTAGGTTTTAAGCATCAGCAGTGTTGGCAGCTTTGAAGGGCTGATACGATATAGCCTTGCTAGCACTTCACAGGTTGTAGGGAGAGATTCAGGAAGAAACAGAACTAACCAGAGTAAGAGTAGGACACAACTTTTATTGATGAAGTTCAGGGGAAAGAGGCACCAGGGGCAGCTGTATTAATCCCATAATAACTTGAAATATAATCAGTACATTGCTGCAGGGATGGCTAGGAAGGCAGGGAGGTGAAGGTGTCAGGGTTTAAGTTCACAGGCTTTCCCAGTTCATTAAAAAGTGAATCAATCAGAAAAACAGGCTGGCTTTTCAAAGGGCTGGCAGTTGTGAACGGGCTTCGGACGTTGGGAGGAACACAGATGGTGAGCCCGGCCTCGTGCAGCGGCTGCTGGAGCTCACCAGCCATTCATTTGAGGAGACGGCTGTGTTTTACCCTGCTTAAGCCAGTAAAATGTGTTATAATGTGCTAGGGGAGATTCTGGCTGGATTCTGAAAAGTTAAAAGCTAGGCAGTGTTGGTGCTGAGGGCCATATAAAGGTGACGCTGATAGATGTTTATAAAGGGAAAAAAGTTTTGTTTTATAATTTCTAGAGTGGTGGTTTAACCAGCAGGCAAATGGGCAGAAGGAGTCTGCCTACAGGACCCCTCTTTGTAGGCAGCTGGTATAGTAATTAGCTCATTACTATTAATTTTTGCCATCCCTGGACTGATCAGTGATGTATTTAAAAAAAAAAGTGGAATCCGTATATCTGGATCTGGCATTTCCTACACCCTTTTGCTGAAGCTGGTGTATGTACACAGACCAGAGAACATCCTTGGGGAGTGAGCTGACACCCACAGGCACTCAAAGGTTTAGGACAGAATGCCGTATATTTAAATAGGACTCATGACTTTTTAATTACTGCACAGTACAACAGGGCTCAGTGAGAACACATGGTTGTCCAAACTGGTGTGCTGTGATTGCTCACTAGTGGTATGGGAGTGCATTTAATCAGTGGTCTGTAGCTCACCTGAGAATCAGCACCCACCACAGGCACAGGTAAGAACACTGGCAGACAGACAGTCCTTCCATAGGAACCTCAGCCCTGTGTTGGGAAGATGGGATGAAAAGAGCTGTGTCCTATGGATGGCTGATGCAGGCTGGGGAACATCCATGTTAGAAGGCAGCAGTACTAGTGTGACCTGGTAGCTCCTTAGAGGGAAGCACACCCCTTTGTGGACATCTTTGCTGGAATCCTGCCATGCTCACAATGGGCCAGGGACAGCCCTCAGGTTAATTAATAGTTCCACTGATTGCTGGAGGAGCTGTGGAGAAGGGGAAAGACAAACTTGTCAGTATTACAGTTAAGAGAGGCAGGCTCTTTTCTTGACATTTCCTTTTAAATAATTTTTGCTTTTTAAGGTGTTTATAACAATATGAACAACTCAATGGACCTATTATTCAGCATATATTCAAAGCAAATATTTGGCAAGGGCATATTTTAATCCCACCTGCCCAGCTTCACTGTACATTACTTCGGGCTAGCAAAAGACTTCTTTGAATAGGATTAGCCATAGCTTGAACCTCTCCCTATCTCTACAATGCGGTTTAAAGCACAAAACAGGCTGGTTCCACAACTCTTTTCTCACATTCATAGGTCTTTCCAAGCACTATCCTGAGCCACAGCCCAAGGCCAGAGAGTGGAAAACCTACCTGCTAGTTTAATTTTATTTTCTTGTTGTCAGTTTCAACCACTTCCCAAAATGGTTATTTTTCTAAATGTAATTTCCTCTTCCATTCTCCTTCATCCCAATGCCTGGCTCAGCCTTGCTTGTGTGTCAGCCTGCTCGGAGGACTCATGTTCAAACGGATTCGGCTGGAATGCTAACGTGGCTGGGAGCTGGCACTCACGCAGGGCTTGGGGCAGCTCGTAGTGGCCTGACCTGTTTTTACTGAATCAGTTCCAGTTCAGCAGAAGTGGGTCAGACTACCTTCAGCCATGTCGATCCAGAGCTTCACAAGAACTTGCCACTTCGGCAAAGTGGAAATTAATTCAGCTGAAGAACAACCTCAGAAAAGCAGAGATGTCTCTGGCATCTCGTTGGCACCATAAACACCCCCAGCTATAAACATCGTAGATCCCCCATGCCTTCAGCACAGTTTTGTTGGTGGGGAGGGGCTGGGAGGAGGTGCTGGAGGAAGGGCAGCGCAGCTCACACGCTCACTGTGACTCCTCAGTGCCCTGGCCAGCGAGAACGAGCACACCCAGCGCCACGAATGAGGCCTTGTCCAGTGGTCTCCACGGCAGGGGTCCACACCACCCCATCTCCTGGAAGCCTACAGAGGATGACATAAAGATATGCTTCCTGCCATGCCGTGATGGTGAATCTCCTGATTATACATGGGTCCCTTACTCCCTCTTGGGATAGATCCATCCCACACTAGCCTGATCTGGGAACGCCTTCGAGCATGTGTTGTGAGCAGGCTGCACAAGGACTGCACTGGATCAGA
>VZRR01002333.1:601809-706809 GCA_013398015.1 Oreocharis arfaki
CCCCCAAGTGGCTCCCCTCCAGCTTCATAACCCCAATTTATTTTTGACATTGCACCATAAGACTGAAATGATTAATCTATAATAGATTATCTCACAAATCTGCAACAGAAGAACAGAGGATATGATTTGCTCAGGATTTGGCACACTGGCAATGGCATGCCACAGCAAAGGTTTTAATGAATAACTTACAACAGAAAAACAAACTGGGGAAAGGCCAGGCTATTGCAGAGAGACTTTGATGTGGTGCAAGGGAACCCACCAACCCAACAGCTGCATTGACCACTGACCATTCGACTCACCACTGACATTTGAGCAAGTAATTTCCATTGGCTTTCCAGAAAGACTTCTCTAAGCGTAGATGCTCCTCACGGCCTGCCTTAAGCTTGCAGTTCCTAAGTGCTAAGTACCTATAAAATAGAAGGAGAGATGTTTACCCTTCCTTTCCAGTTGCCCTGAGGGGTCACAGGATGTGTGTTATGGAAGTGCAAAGTGTAGTTATTTGTGAAAAGTGTTGAATTCCTGGGGGAAACACTAACAATTGGATGGCTGTACCACGTACTTGTGCTACTGAGTGCTGTCCTTCATTTCTGAGAGTAAAAGATGTTTGTGTGGAACCTGCTGCATAACTTACTGTACTGTGAAACATTTACCATAGATAAATTTCAGCCCATGGAATTCAGTTAAAAAGGGCAAGCATATTTTTTTCTGGGACATGGCTACCCTTTGCACCAAACTTAGAAGCCAAAAGCAATCACAAAAAATCAAGAGTTTCACCCAAGTTCACAGGCACCATTTTCTGGTGACACTGAAAATGCATTTGCCAGTTAAAAAAAGTTATTGCCTTCTACTGTATTTTAAAAATTGATTAGGAACACTGGAAAATTAAGAAAAAATTCCTTCTCACCTGTCTGACCTCGGCCAGATGCTGAAGAGCAACCATCCACCTGAGAGCAGGACACTGAAAATGGAGGGCAGAGTAAAGCATGGTTGTACTGTTATTGCCATTCAATGACACCTTCCTTCTGTAAAATCTCCAGTTCTCTTTTTGCAGTATTTCCCTACTTCCTAAGTAACCTGGGATAAATATGTTGCCCTAACCTTGATTTCTGCTATTTTCAGGGTGATTTACCTGCCAGTCTATGCTGTCTTTTCTGGCATCAGAAGTTGAGCAAAGTTCTCTGTGTAGTAACAGGTTTTATTAGTCTGCAATGCCCCTTCCCTTGACCTGTTTGGACTTCTCTTTTGTTAGTGCTACTGTCAGTCCTTGGCTTTCTGTGTGGGGCCAGTGAAGGTCTCACACTCTAGACACTTCAGCCAGAACCAAGACTATTAATTCATTTGCATGCACCATCAAGCAGCAATCGTCTTTAAATTGTAGGCCAAAGGCAAAAGGGCAGGTCAGTGGTATCTCTCATGGAATTACATGAGGATGGTGGCAGCAGGGTGGGTCTGAAAAAGCTGTGGGGCCAGAGAATTGCCCCATGAGCCAGCGCTGTTGACAGACAGGTGTGACAGACAACATCAAGATACCGCTATGCTCTAAGGTTCAGCCCATCAAAAGGAGATGTTAATAGTTTCACATAGCTGGGGTTTTGTCCCAGAGGTGCAGTGTTTCTTTGGTTCTCTGTTGGTGTGTCTGGGTGATGGCAACTTTTCCCTTTAGTCCAACAGCCCAACAGATGAAGCTTGCCATGGTAGTGCTGAGACTATCCAGCTCCTGCAGCAATGCACAGTGTAGTAGTGCACAACACAGGGAAGTAAAACAGTATAGGAAAATAGGGATGCTGCTGCCACAGATCCTGGGAAGCTTGAATTTAAATCCCTCCTCTTCCCTCTGTTGAGGCCTTGCTCCTCCCTAGAGGCATCAGAAATAGGGTCTTTCCCTCACACTCACCCAAGCTCCAGGAAGGGGTTTCATTTCTCTTTGCTGGGAAGTGAGTTATATATTGGAATTATGCAGGATTTTTGACCTGGTTGATAGCAAAGGCAGCATTAACAGCTAAAGTTTAGAGAGCAAAACAGTACTTCAAGCTTTTGGGGGATTGATGCAAGTGGTTCAGCTTGATGCAAATTTCTTTCCAGGCCATTTTATGAGAAAGAATATTGTCTCCATCTCTACCTCTAGGCACTCCTGACCACAAGCTGAGGTCTCACCTACAGACCAGGAATGGTGGGGTGTCCAATGGCAGAGAGTGCCACAGAGCTTGAATTTTACTTATACATGAGACATATACAAAACATATAGGGTTTCACATCTCCAGAGGGAAGTATCAAGGGCTTTAGCAGACAGAGAGGGCTGAAAGCATCTGCATTGAAACAGGAGTCAGGGTAGGTTTAAGTCGAGGCTCTGGCTCAGAAAGCAGAGAGCAGCGGCGTTTCATTCCTGGCTATGCAAAGATGCAAAATCACGCCCTGCCTCATGCCTTACTTCCCATCCATGGCATTCCAACCATGGAAAAGCTGTTGTACTTACGAGATGTTAAACTCCTCTCATGCTTTGGGGTTATATAAATGCCACGAAAACCCATAGAAATGGACATGGAAAACCAGAATGGAGATCCTGGTCCCAGTCAGTGTGAGAGTGTGTGTCCTCCCCTACCACTGTTGCTTCAAGCTCAGGAGTGCAGGCGAGTGACAATGCGTCCCCCTCTGCAGCTGATGGCCCTGGACCTGAGTCCACAGAGTTCAGGGGTCTTGACAGTATGGAGTAAAATGTAAACAAGCGGTCTTTTGTTGTTGTTTGTTTTTGTGAAAGCCAGTAATCACAGGACTAAAGCAATTGGATGAATCATAATTTACTACCATGAACTCCTCGTCTGTCTTTTTCTAAAGGTAACAACCATAGATGCTGAGATGGCTGCACTTTGGACAAAACAAATGCTGTAACAGGATGTAGCTGTAACAAACCTGTCAAAGTTCATAAACAAACAATCATCCATTTAATCACTAATTATTAATCCAATTCCTATCTTCAATTACTCAAAACGAACTGTTTAAAAAAAGTGATACTTGTTAGTCTAAAGCAATTTAAAAACATGTGTCCAAAAGTAATGCATTGGTTTACTGTGGAAAAATTCATCTGTTATTGCAAGAAAATTAGGACAAGAAAAAATAAACCTTATCCCATGAAATCAGCCATATGAGAGAAGATTCCTTTTGAAAATGCCCCTACCTGAAACCATAACCTGAGTGCTGAAGGAGGCAGGCAAGCATTAATGAGCAGGAGCACAGCCTGCACCATATTCCTGCCCCTCTAAAGCAGCAGAATTACAACATGGATTGGCATGAAAGAAATTACAGATTTCCTTCAGATATCTGCTGTTTAGTGCCTAAAAATTTAGTTTAAGGAGCCTCTCAATATATGTATGGAAATGAGTCAACAGCAGAAGCACTTCTGACCTCCTTGAAGATTTTTTTGCATCATCTCAACTCTTCTTAAAACCTTTCCAAGCTAATAATATTGTATTCTTGGATTTTAGTTGTTTTGGGTTTTTAAAATCAAAACTGTATATATTTCAAATTTGTCAAATGACTGGACAAAGCAGTGTTAAAAATTCAACTGCACTAATTACTAGCTGAGCAGCATAAAAACCTCTGAATAAATGTCAGTCTAGGAGATAAGCTCTTATCTTAATCTAATGACTCCACAGACTTAATTTGTCAGGCCAGCCTAGTTGATGAAAAACAGGTTTCTATTCTCCAGTGTTAGCAGCCACATCTTTCCAAATCTTTGAAGTTGGATAGTAATACCATCAGTGTCATCCTGCAAAAATCTTGTGACCAAGCCAATTCCATTGCTATTGTCCTGTTACACTAATTAAAGTTGTTTTACCCCCATCAGTGTGCAATAGGTGAAAATGAAGGCAATTTATTTTTAGATTTGTTGTATTCTGGGATAATCATTCTTGCTTCCCACTGCCCACAACGATGTGTTAATATTTGCAGCTCTCTCAGTATCAGAAAGCCAGGCTTTTTAGCAGGGCTCAACAGAGCACAGTGCTATCCCAGGACAATTTCTGCAGTGCAGACAAAGCACACAAGTATGTGTGTGTGTGTTTATTTGTGTAGAGAAGAGTAATTTTGAGCTCAGGCAATGAATTTGATCTTGAGAGATGATTTTTGGTTTTTGAAGTTCTTCCCTAAAGAAGCATTTGACATATTTAGAACTAAATGCACCAAATGTTCATAGTGTTTGGACAAAGTGGATTAACAAATATAAAAAAAGAAACTGGCTGTAACCAGTGTTTCCAGTCCCCCAGTCTTCAACTAGCTCTTCTGATGGGAACCTGGTAGGCCCTTTGTGCACAGTGCCCCATTTCAAAGGATACCATTCAAGCATGGTACTCTTTATCCCAATTCCAAAACTTAATGAGGGATATGCTTGGGTTGGAGGAGTTGGGAGAGGAACTTTATTCTGATCAAACCCAGGAAGATGACAAGGCAACAAAAATTTGATGAAAATATAGCTCTAGGGTGCAACGTACTGAGGCAAATTCAAGAGGCCAGTCCTGCTCTGCATTCTGTTGGCACTGACATTATTAACGTTATCGACACTAAATATAAGATACCTGCTCTGTTGTATCTGGTTTTATAGCAGTGCAACTCCACTGATTTCAGTAGCATTTCATATCGTACAAGCAGGAAAGTGGAGAGTGGAGGGTTAGCCACCTTTTTCTAGTATTACAAAATCCCTGATGCCCAGAACTGATGGGTCTGAAACCCACCTTACTCTTCCGACTGGCAGGAGTGCAGGGTCAGACACAGCCCTGTGTGGGTGCAGCACAGGTCATTCTGGGGTATGTTTCGGAATGCTTTAGAAGCATTTCACTGTCTGGCTGGGAACACCCTCTTGGATAACACAGAGTTAATCAATTAGATCACAAATGTCTATCCTCTTGAGTGAGAACACCGCCTGCTCCCAAATTTAGTCTAAGTAGGACTGCAAGGGGACCACACAGGTCATGTGCTGGCATATCTACGGAAGTATTCAGGAGCTGGTCCACGCACATTTTCATTTCAAAGGCTCATGTGTGAGCATGGACAGCCAGCCACACGTTAGCATCTGAGTCATCCTGGCTGTGATGTGAGTTGGGTGTCAGCACTGTAGCAGCCAAAGCCTGTGAGCCCATGCATGCAGGCCATGTTGTCTAGATGGGCTTCTCCACCTGCAGCAGTGCAGATCCTCAGCAGGGGGACATAGAAGCTGAGAAGAAGGGTGGGAAGCTTCACAGGCTGCAAAAACCTTAAATCAGAAACTGTAATTACCCCAGCTAATTGGGTTCTGCATCTGATGCGTACAATGACACCTTCTAACATCCTGGCTAATACATCATTGCTTATGGCATCAACTGTTAGTTGAGAGCCATAATACGTCTTTCTTCCTGTTTTACCCACAGCTATGCAAAGGAGCAGCATTTGCAGAGTAGTGCCAGGTGAGGTATTCATGGTCCCTAATGTGACCTAGAAGGACAGGGCTGCTGGATAAATTAGAGGCAGATTTCCACAGATATATGAGCACCCCCTGGATACAGATCAGTACCTGCTTCAGATTTTTAAAGCTTCCAGGCTCCACGTTGTCACTGGGAGTTGAGAGCACATGGGTTTCTGAAAACCCCAGGGCCTGAAACACATTTAAGCGTGGTTGCCTATTGCTTCCTTGGATCAAGACAACTGAACTCTTTGAAAGCACTGGGCTGCAGTCAGTATCTATCTGACCTTCTGAACAGTAATAAACATTTGATGCAGGGTCTGCAAGCTTGAGGCCTCATCTGACCAAAGCTGAATTTATATCCATTGATTTCATCATGGAAGTGATGGTTCACTCCTGAACATGCTGAATTCATATATGTTAGGGCTATGGCCTGGAACAGCATTTTTTTAGTAAGAATTAATGGCTCCTCATTTCTGCTGCTCTGAGTCACAGTTAAAATCTACAGGCCATTCCCAACATAGCTGAAACAGAAAATGAACACATTGAAGTGAAATTTTCAAAATGACATTTGAACCCTCTCTCTCTGATGAAATCTCACCTATTGATCCAGTCAAATGACTGCAGCCTCCTCAGGTCCATCCTGTGAAGCCTTCTTGACTGGCTTATTACCACAATTCTTCAGGAGCACTGTGACCTGTCCTTTCAGTAGAGGACAGGTGCCAGCTAATGAAGTTGAAAAAATGAAAACTTCCATAGAGTAAATCCTAGTCCTGGTGAAAGATATGGCAAAATTTCCACGGAATCAAGTGGCTACTTGTATGTTAAGACATTATCTCAAGTCTGGATTGCCACTGGAATACTGATTCCCTGATTTATGCAATGAGTTTAACTTGGAATTAACAAATTTATTGCCCTTTCCTCAGTAGCTGGAGCAGTGAAGAGGCTGGCTCACATAGGAGCCATTCCCTAGGGGTGGTGTAGTGGGATCCAGCTGGCTTGGGTCAGGCTGCCCATGCTTCAGGAGACTTTATGGTTCCATTACTCTCTTTGCTCCCCCAATACTCTCCAATGCTTGCTCCTGTCATCCCACCACAAAAAAAGTTTACCTGCTCTGGTCTGCAAAGGAGCCCTGCTATTTTTGGACTGCAGCCTATGAGAACAAATTCGGGTGCTAAGGAAAAATGAATCATTCTGAAAGAACAAAACTGGGTCCTTTATGGAAAAACATTGTGACTCTCAACTGGAGGGCTGTGGATCCAGATCAATTTTCCTATCAAAGAGGAGTAACTCTAATCTAAACATAAAAAAGGGGTCTGTCATGGTGAAATACAAAAATGTAGGGGTAGCTGCCAGGTTTGAGATTGGTCTTGAGGAAGTATTAGTGCTGACAAGCCCATATTGAGCTAAGGCCCATGGTGAGGCTACAACAAGCTGGGGCCACTTGACTTGACTAAATGAAGTCCAAATGCTGGCATGACTGCTGGAGGCAGGACAAGCAGAGTCAAAAGGAGCAGGATTTCTTTCTTGATTTGCAAATAAAGTATCACAGGTCACACACCTTGTGTGCAAGTGCAGGGCTGTGTGTGCCATGTTAACACCTCTGATGCAGCATTCCTAAAAGGAAGTGTTTGTCAATTTGGCTTTAAGTGTTTGAGCACAACAGCCTTAATTCAGAGGTTCAGCTAAGAGAAAATCATGTTGGCTTGTATTTATGACTTATCACTTCTATCTTAGCACTAGAGATGTTTGGAGAGCAAAACAACTCTTCAGTTTGCATTTTGCTTTGCTTTTTTTTTATCCATCTAAGCCTTGCCAGGAAAATCCATAACACTTATATAACATTGCCATATCTGCTGCAGAATAGGTGGGAAGACACATCTGAAATGCACCGAGGGGGTATTTTTGATAAGGCACAGGTTATGTGACTTAAGGGAAGGGTAGAGAACCAAAGATAGACAGGAAGTGAAGATGTGCTCATGATGGGTACCTGATGTACATGCTATTCCACAGGTCAAGGAGAGCCACACCCAAAGCAGCACTACTGATGCCTTGTATTTCTTGTGGCCCTTAGGCATATTCAGAATTCTTGAGCTAAGATTGGAAAAAGGATGACCCTCAAGTGACTAACATAGCCACAGAGAAAAAAAAACCCTTCTAATGAACAAAGAAAAGGTCAGAATTCAAGCTATTTGTACCAAGGTAAAAGCGTACAGATCATCTCAGGAATTTGGGTGCTTAAGTTTCTTTGTTTAGGATCCTGCCCCAAATGTCTTTGATGACCTGGGCCAGTATGGGTGGAGGGTTGTCTCATACCTAGAGGCTGGTTAGCAAAACTCCACTAACACTAAAACAAAGAGAACTGGCTTGGTTATTCTACCACCTGATCATGACCTTTTTTTGAGATCCTTATATGCGTGGGGTCAAAGCAGGTAGAAGGATGGGTTAATCCCAGTTGTTCCAAAACATGCTACACTGCCATTTAGAACGGCTGCCAAAATGTTTGGGTGAGGCTCTTGCTTTTATAGCAGTGCTGTGCAATACAGAGAATGAACAGTTTTGTGGAGATGGGCTTCTCTCAAGTGGGATGCTCTCTCCTCTTTCACAGGGACTCACCGGTGTGGCCTCACTTTGAGTGATGCGTATAGTTTTGGGCACCACAATATAAAAGGATATAAAACTATTAGAGATCATCCAGAGGTGAGCTACAAAGATGGTGAAGTCATATGAGGAGCAGCTGAGGTCAGCCTGGGGAAGAGGAGACTGACGGAAGACCTCATTGCAGTTACAACTTCCTCGTGAGAGAAAGAGGAGGGGCAGGTACGGATCTCTTCTCTGTGGTGACCTGTAACAGGACCCGAGGGAATGGCCTCAAGTTGTTTCATGAGAGGAAAAGTCTCTTCACCCAGAGGGTGGTTGGGTACTGGAACAGGCTCCCCAGGGCAGTGGTCACAGCACCAGCCTGACAGGTTCAAGAAGCGTTTGGACAATGCACTCAGGCACATGGTGTGACTCTTGGGAATGTCCTGTGCAGAGTCAGGAGTTGGACTGGATGATCCTTGTGGGTCCCTTTCAAGTCAGCACATTCTGTGATTCTGTGATTTTGGCCTTGTTAAGTGCACACTGAAGATTTTCCACTTCTGTTGCAAAGGGAACCTCCAGCCCCTCACAAGTGCCAGTAACTATTTCCCCTGTTACGGGCTCAAACAGTTTCCCTACACTCTTTGGGAGAAGAGGCAGATAATAAGGGGAGCAGTAGAGCTACACTGACTCTTGGGACTGACAGTAAAGGTACCCAGTTAACAGACTGAGTGAGGGAGCTCAGATTTGCTTGCAGAATCCTGCGTGAATTGCAGAATTCTTGCAATCAAAGCGATTGTGAGAAATTTGACTTTCAATTCTTTTTTTTTTTTTCATATGGGAAAGAGGATGGCTTTGTGCAATGACTGTTTAAAAACACTTCAAAAGAACTTGAATCAGTCCATGGCTGCACTATATACAAATTAAAATAATTGATTTTCTGGCAGCCTTTTAAGAGATCTTTAAATTAAAGGGATTTCTGATACATTTTGGGGGACTTCATTTCATGTTGACTTTCAGAGTGCCCTCTGTCTCTGAGTTGAAAGTCAGCCACAAAACCAGACAGAGCCTCTCATTTACCCTGCCCTCCTCACACAGGAGTCAGTGGATCTCCTTCAGGAGTGACCATGGTGGGCTGTGGTGGATCCTGGACCCCTGCCAGCTCTGCACCCTTCCCTTTAATTTCTGCTTTGAGAACTTTACATCAAGAAATAGAAACTGCCCCAAACCCACCCCTCTGGGGAGTTAGTTTCTCTCCTTTTCTCCATTAGTACAAACTGATTCCCTCGCTCAGTTTGTGTTGCACCTGGGCTGTCCCCATTCTGTGCTCTGATGGCAATGGGTTCAGTTCTATCTGTGATGACCTAAAAATAGCACTCAATTAACATTGCATTTCAAGAATTGGAAAATTTCCCAGAAGTCCATTCTTTTTTCTTTTTCTGTTTCATTACATTTTACAGTAATAATACACAAGCCTGTAGAAAACATGACGGGTAATGAAAAAATGTAATTAATATAAGCAGTGTAAAGCATTTTTTTTCCCTCTGTTGTCCTTGCAGAAAATTACTGCTTTAAGCTGAGCAGGATGTGAAAATGCATAAAGCAAACAGTAATATGCTGTGGTTTGTAAATATCTTATGCAAAATAGTTAAGTCAACTGCTGTTTATTTTTCTTACTTTGTGTCACAAGCTCTTACTTTCTTTTGTTCATTACTTTTTCCATTTGTTCTCTTTTGGGGGCTTTCTCTCTTTCATCTTAAGAAAGTCACTGACTTAACTATATTTTTTTCTGCTACAGCTAATTCTTCTCACCATGTCCTCCTGTTTGCTGGCTCTGAAATGCAACATATTCTGCAAAAGTGTAGTGAGCCAGATCCTCACTATACTGAGAATCTGCTCTCGTTGTTTTGGGCTTCAAAAAAAAAAAAAAAAGCAAGCACTCTCTTATTCTACAAACAAACAAGTAATTACTCCAAATCCTGCAACAGCTTTACGACTAACTAGCATTCTTGACTGTTACTGTAGGATTCTGCAGTGTTTTAACAAGGCTGCCTGGTCACAGTTCAGGAACAGGCTGTGAGCAATATGCAGACAACACTAACTAGTATGGCATAGTATATGCCATCTCTCCTTGGAATATTTCTCTCTGGCTATCTGCAGAACTTGTAATACCCAGCAATATCTGAAGGTCACAGCAGAGTTTCTGAGCTGAAATACAAAACAGCATTCCAAACACATCTTCTGTGGCCAGACAAGAAACTGCTTATGGTTTATTTTCCCTCCCCCCTCTGCACAGCTGACATCCAGCATTAGTTATTGTTTATTTTTGTCTTGTTCCTGGTTCTAAAGGTTTCCCTCATGGCCCTGGTTTATGTGAACTTTCAGATATCACTTGGGGCTTTTCTGCCTCATCCCCTCTGATGTAGCTGGTTCCCCTGTGAAGGTAGGTTTCCCCAGCTGAAGATCTGTTCCTCTCTCCTGTGGCATTCTGTGAAGCCATTTGGAGTCCCAGATGTAGGAAATGAAATAATCCACGCTCATACAGTCATGAAAGTGCCCATCTGGCACACAGGAACATCACGCATTGGAAGCACACAAGCGTGAGCTCACTTTTGTTATGGCATTTCATAAACAGAGATGCAGTGAGCCAGCAAGTCAGGTCCTTTGGATAATAACAATTGTCTCCATCACGCGTTGTGTTTAAAAAATAGGGAAAGAAAAAATCAAGACAAACTGGAAAAAATTTACTCTGAGGAGAAATTTCTACTTATAAACGTTTTTTTCCCAGCGGCCTGCTGTACTTACACTTCTCTGGCTCTCTCCACTCTCTATGTAGATTTAAGACAATGGTGACAGTTGAAATGTAGCCAGTTAACTCTTAGTTAGCTCCAAAATCACCTCTTTCTCACTGCTCAGTTAAAGGAAGAAAATATTAGACCATACTTACAAAAGTGAGTCCTATAAAAACAAATTGCATGTTACTGCTTTCTTATCACTACATAAAATTCACAGAAACAGTCTAATAAATGACCTCACCACTCAATTGTGAAGTATACAAATTAAAGACAGCAACAGATAAGCCAAGAGAGATTAATGTACAGTGTGTGTGCCTGTATGTGTGTGTTTGCATGCCCCTATGAGGATATACCCATATGCTGTTGACATTCAACCTCTGGAATTATAATTAGGGGAAAAGGCAGATGTGTAAATTCATCTTGCTGAGCAGCATTTATGTGTTGCACTAGTAGCTGATTAATTCAGTACTTGAACACTTGAACACATTTACCTTAAGACAAAAGGTTTCTGCTGGGATATGTTGGCTAATAAAGGGGTAAAATATGATGAAACAATGAACAGCCCAAAAAGACGGACTAAGTTCAATACCAATAAGTAAAAACCAAGATTATTTATATTATTTTAGCTTTGCAAAGTAATTGAAAAAAGACATCCTAGGCATTTTGTTGGATGTCTTTGCTGCTGTAAAGAAATCTCGGGATGTAATAAACTTCTCAAAACCCCCATCATTAGTTCTGCTGAAAGTGCTGGATCTTCAGGGGGACTGCTGCTCAAAGGGGTGAGATTTTAAAGGCCAGGAAAGAGCAGAAAGAGGTGCCAGGTCTCCTAAACGATTGCTGAAAAACTATGCCCATTCCAAAGTGGGGACCTGGGCCTGCCAGGGGCAGGGGCCTGCCACTCTGTGGTTTATGAATATTATAAATTATGGATAACAGTAAAAGAAAATAGTATCTGAATTTTACATGACCCAGTTTTGTATTGTATTTGGCAAACAATATCTGGTCCAGTATATTATAAATACTAAGTGCTAAGTTAGGAAAACAATGAGATATTTGTAAATATGATAGACCATTACAATATACTGCTTCTCATTTGAAAAGTCATTTGTGCAAGAAATGATTATTGACCCATAATATGTAAATGATTGAAATACAGAAATTAATATTTGGGTCAACTCACATATTTTTCAACCATGAAATGAAAAGCTCAGTATTCACATTCCAATTCATACATGAAAGCATTACAGCACTATTACTTGGCTATTGTACTAATTTATTATTGTCTTAGTTAATGACATACAGAGTTATATCTCTACTTTCAAATGAGAAGGCATTGTATGCCACCATAACGTGTCAACCCAGAATGTCCCTTATTCTGGACTCTTTACTGGTGACAAAAACCCAAAATCAGAGCTGACATGGAAGCAAATAAACAGCAATGCTAGCACGAAGGAGGTTTTGGCCCTAATATACCTTAAAGGTTGCACAGGGAGGACTGGCTCCTGCATCGCAGCTCCTCTGTTCCAACTGGGCTTGATTCTCATCTCCTTCATTTGAGTTTTACCCAGTGTGATGCTCCTTATTTACTGCAATTAATTCAGAAATATAAATGGCACAGGATCAGTGCTTTTAGTGCTGTGAGGTAGTCCTTATCCTAAGGGTTTTGTTTCTGCTCCCTCCTCCTCTTTCCCTGAGTCATGGGGAGTCTGTGGGAGTGTGAGGTTTCTAACTGCACCGTGGGAGTGCTCTTTTTTCCTGAGGGAGCTGCAACAGGCCCCTCAGCCCAAGGTGACTTTCATTCCAATCAATTCAGTGCTCACGAAACGTGCCAGGTTGTGAGCTCCAGAGACTCAGGTGCTCTCTGTGTCCCCGGAAGGAGTGTCCAAGACCTAGAGCAGCAGGCCAACCTTAGTCCATGCAATGCTCTATCCCTGGGGTGGCAAGAAGGCAGCCCGTGAGCCTGTGATAAGGTACTTCCCCAGCCACTCAGAGCAAAGGGGCTCGATAAGGCTGTCAAATAAGAGCCAACCTGTGCAAGCTAGATCTGCAATATGTTTGGCTCTTGGACTATTATCCATTACATTTCAAATGCATTGGCTACCAAGCTTAGCTGGATTGAGTCTGACTTAAGGTCAACCATCCAAATAATTCATTAGTATCCTACAAACGGTGTGCTCCATCTTCATGGCTTTTTATGCAAAAGTAAACAATGCCTCATTCTTGGTGCCACCAGGTATTGTATCACTTGATGGGTCTATCTCCTTAAAGAGATGCATAATTTAAATACAAATAAATGTATGAGTGAAATCCATGTAGAATGATATTCATGACAGACAAAATGAATGAAGAAGAGATAGGCAAAACAATTTAGATAATACCCAAATGCAAAGCATCACAGCTAAACCAGGATTAACTCATGAAGCATGATGTGTTTCATGAAATGACTTCGGTGTAGTCTAAAACTACAATGACTCAAATTAAGAAGGGCAACATTCCATCAAGTTTGCTCTAGTGTTCAAACATGTTACACACATATTGGATCATGTTTACAGGAAAGAGCCTGACTTTTTTTTAAGTTAAAATTATATATAATTACATTTGCACATATTTTACAGACAAAACACTTTAAAAATTTATTTTGCATAAAACTATCTAATATTCAACATAGAAATTATTTTAAGCAGCTCTAAAAGGCAATAGACCCAGCTCTTCATGGCTTGCAAGGCAAGGTAAAGTAAGGCACAGTATACGGGCATGTTTGGGTGGTGAAGAGCAAATGTGGTACCTCAGCACTACATAAAATCATGATGAAGGTGAAGCAAAGGTAGTGGTGGTGTCAGTGATGTAGCCACTGCCCCCATGGTGCGATTTAGAAACCGCCCACACTGGCCAGCTGTATAGGAGGAGCGACATCCTCGTGGTCCTGCCCAATTAATCATCCTCTGGTTTTCTCAGCCTCTTGTGCAAAAGGCAGGCCCAGATGACTAATTCTGGCAATAGAGGCCCTGCTTGTCAACAAGACCTCCCCTTGATAGAGGCGTGATTTGGTTTTAATTTTCTTTCAGCCCATTCATTTATTTGAGGCTAATGGCTGACATGAGTCATAGTGTTAGAAGGGAGAAGCACGATTTGTACTAGCAGCCTGGAAGAGATGGCATGTCCACCAGGGATGGCAGGAGCAGAGGGTGCAGTTTCTTGATGCTTTGGACACACAAGAGGATTGGCAGACCGACTCCTCCAAACACAGTGCCCTGCTCACAGGGAGGGCAGCATCAGCTCAGAGCACAGCCAAGGTGCAAGCGGAAAGTGGTGCTATTTTGCAGTGGATTCTGTGGGAGTCTCAAACTGACAAGGTGATGATTACTGTGGCCCCAACCAAGTGCAGCCTTTGTTTAACTTTACTAGTATGAGTAAGCTAATTGGCGTCACTGGGCTTGTGTGCTTAAAAGTTCTGGCTGTGTTAAAATGCTTGGTGGGCCAGGGAATAATGGGTGTTTAGCACCTTGCTGGGCGCAGCCCTGGGACACGCCTCGCCCCTACCTTCCGCAAAGTGGGTGCACTCAGCTGTGGTTGCACCGCCCTGAGCCCTCCACAGCCCCATAACTCTGGGCATTGTCTAAATCACAAAACATGTTGCACCAAGGCAGACAAAACCAACAATAAAATTAGCAGGAGTCAGTCCAGCTGACTCTGTAAGAAGCTTCAGAGTTTCAAAATTAATCTTAAATTTACCTCTAACCCTGAAAACAAAACTAATTGCAGAATGTAAGACTCCCTGAACATGTTAGGAAACTTGATAGGAATACCTAGGAAAAAACACACTTTAGATAAATTCCCCATTTTAATTGTATCAATTCCGCCAATTAATGATAATGGAAGAGCAGCCCAATTAGCTAAATAGCTAATAGTTTTATCAAGCAGAGGCTGGCAATTTAAAGCAAACAAATTCATTCTAATTTTATCCCCTTGCACACCAAGATGTTTAAAGGATAATGGGGGATCCAATAAAGGATATTGCTCAAATAGAGCTACATTTAAATCACCTAATGGCTTTAAGAGTTTTACCCCAATTAACAAAGAAGAAACATGAACATCATTCAGTGACTTCCAGCATAATCTTCATTAAAGAAAATCTTCATTAAAAAAATAACATATCCTCCAACTAAGGGCAGAAAGGAAAACATCACTGATTTTTCCCTTAAAAACAGTGATTTCTCCCAAAACAAAGGCTCCTCTGTAACAGCAAAAGTATCAGAGAAAAAATACTCTCATGTCTAAGCCTCAGTATATAAATCATCTTCAAACTGTGGTCATTAGTTTTAACATAACAGTGGATTTGAATAAAGGAGATTGACCTATCTAACATATTTAAGACCAAATCCTACTGTTACCTAAATCTGAAATAAGTTAAGGCTATTGAAGAGAATCAAAAGCCTTTTCAAAACCAATAGCCAGAACAAATTCCCCATGATCATAATTTCGAGGATAAAAAATCCATTAAAGTGATGTCTTTGATTGCTATTAATGAAGCAATCTGGAATAAATCCAGAGTGATCCATATGGATAATCGAATCTCTCATTTTCTCACATTTTACAGATTTGGGCCCTGATTTATATGAGAGTGATGGGCGAAAGGCTCCTTTCCTTTTGACTCTGGGCTGCTCAGCCTGGACAGCTGATGGCACGGTCTCTAAAGGGAGCTGGAAGAACAATGAACTCGATGCTCAAAGAAAGAAGAGCTCAAATAAATCGACTTCCAGCCTCAACCTCAGATCCCCAAATACCTCTCCTTCACTGCAGGTCTTGTGAAGGTTACTGTGGGCTACAGAAACCACCAAAGTGCTGCTAATTAACTGGCACAAACCTCCCTCCCTCCCCAATATCCCCCTCATAGCTCAGAGGTGCTTGGCACTCTCACTGCCCTGCCAGGCTCAAGCTGAGACAGGGATGTCACCCACGGGGCAGAGGTGGCCTCCAGAAAAGCCTCAGGTAAAGCCTTTGACTGAAGATTAGCTGCTTTTGGGGGAAGGTAGAAAGACTTTCCCTTCACTGTTAAGCTCTTGTTTCCCCAGTCAAATAGTAAGAGATTTAGGCTTCTCTCACTTTTTTTTTTTTTTTAAATGAATAATGTCATGAACTCAGAGACAACGAACCCCTCTCATTCCTGGAGCTGTGGGCAGGTCACCTCATGTGGGAGCAGGGTGGGTGCAGAAGGAGCCTTGTTCTTCCCTCTGCCACCCACAATGCCAACCCCGAAGTTTTACTGCTCTCCTCCTTTGCTCTATTCTTTTCAGACAGATGGTTCCAGCACCTCACCCCTCAGCACCAATTTTATGGCTTCCAGATACATCCTAACCAGCAGCAGTCTCTCCCTTCCCTGCAAGCTCTGCTGCCTGTCAGATCACCTCCATGATCCAGCCTGCCTTCCTCCCTGCCCTTCCCCCTGCATCTCTTCTCCCATGTAGCTGTCATCTTACCCAGTGCCTTGGTTTCTCTTGCAAAGATGACCATCCCTATTCTGGTTCCTTGGGCTTCACTGAAAAATCTGCCACTCATCCCAAATTTTGAAAATTTCATCAGAAGACCACTAGTACTAGAAAGGAATACAGAGTTTTCATTTGTGACTTGGCTTTTTTGCTGCCTGTAATCTCTCTCTAGGGTAGGTGCCCATCTCCTTCACCTTTCCCTGAAGTCGGAATTGTCTGTGGTCTGGAAACTGTCACATCCTGCAAAATGCTCCTGACCCCATGCCACATGGCCATGACTGGGCCCCCAGTCTCTGAGCAACACTGCCTCAGTCAGAATTTAATAATGTACTTGTATTATATGAACTGGTAGGAAGTGATTTTTATTTGAAACCAAATTTTAGATTTCAAGCAAGAACAAAAAAGTTAGACAGCAGGTCAATACACTTTGTACAGATACCACACTGTATTTTGAACTTTCACCTTCATTATCATCCTAAACTATCTTTGAGTCAAATTTAATTTCACAGGTGTAACAGCTCCTTTTCCTTCTAATCTATTGACTGCACACTGAAGGCAAAAGCTCATGGGTTCAGGTTTTTTATATACTTTTATCCAAAGCAGATGTAAGAAGGTCTTTAGAAGTCTGATCTATATGTAAGGAATAGTTACTAACAGAACCATCTGCCTCTCAAAATAGCTGAAATTATTTATAAAAGCTTTCACTCTGACTTCACAACCGACAGTCTCCTGTTGCTCCCACTCTTGCAACTCTTTTCTGCATTTAGTTGCCACTAAAAGATTCAACTCCAAGATGGTTTCTTTAACAAGTGCTGCATCTATCATGTCAGTCAACATGGATCCATGTGTCAGAGGTGTCTCTTTGTAAAAGGATGCCCTTGGGTGACCAGGGTCAGTAAAAATTGCTGCTTTTCCTTATGACAGTGCAATTAGGACAGAAGCTGTCTCCTTTTTTAGACTCACTAAAAATGAGGTAAACATAAAAACCTAAGACCAAGAACACAAGACTGAAAAAAATCCAACTATTCCAATATTTCATGTCTGATAACTACCAGGAGTGGACATTCAGGAGCAGAAGTGTAAGAACAGGCCAAAGGCTGAAGTTTGGCCAGTGTTACGTACCCTCCCGGTAATCTGCGGCCTTGGCAATCTTGCTCAGACTCAGGCAGCGTGTGGAGGGATTACCAAAATCTTCAAGCTAGACTGGAGGCCAGTTGTTGACAATTTTTGAGAATATACAGAGATTGCTGTTTTAATGTTAGAGTACAAATATTTTTTCCTACTTTTTAGTGATCTGAAATGATACCTTCAGCTCATCTAAATGATCTTCATTGTTCTTCACTGACCACAGCACTTTTCCTCAAATCCTTTAATCAGCTTGAATCTGAGAGGTGAAAGCAGACACCTTACCACGAGCTTTTTGGAACTTGTGCTGACACAGTAGCTCTGGACACCCCTGTGATATGTTAAGACAATTGTTAGGAAAATTGGGAGAATTAAAGGAGTAGAACCAGCAGTGGCAACATCAAGATTCTCTGCTAGTGATGGGAGAGAGAAACAATTCACTACCAACATATGCCCTTGCAGATGGGGGCTTCTAAGAGCAAAAGTGCTAAACCCTGGCATTTGTAGGATGGTGTGGAGATTGTGGAGCAGGCTTCAGGAAGCTTAGCAGTCCCAGCTGGGTGATCATCTACAATGGCCACAGTGCAAGGATTTAAGGAGTACGCTTAGACTAGTATTTGGGAGATTCATTAATAAAATTTGACCTGGAAAGCACAGCATCTTTCATCTGTATAGAGGCAGTGAGTAAGATGGAAGGAGCATTTGCAGTGGAGTGATTCAGCCTGCTGAGCCCACCTGTCATGGCCCTGACAGAGAAGAACCCTTCCCCCATGAAGTAAAGCTATCAAAAGTTAACAGGATTTCTTTGCAGCCAGACAGGGTAAAAGAAGGGATACATGAAGTTTTCTTCTCAGGGTTGTTAAGAGTCTCTACTGGCAAAACTAATGGACAATGTAGCAAATCACAGTCACAGTATTTTTTTTAAAAAACAACGCCACTAGTCAGCTCTGGGACACAGATTGAAACATACAAAAACAGTTATGAATTCCATTAGCTTTTTTGAAACCAAAGGAATTTTACCACCAGAGAAGAACAAATTCTGCTGCTACTTACAGTGATCCAATTCCAGTAAAGCCGACAGAACAACTACAGAATTACTGGTACTAAAGCAAACAGAACTACTACTACTTCAGGTACAGGAAGTATCTGCTCCAAGCTCCTGGAATACATGTTAGGCTATGATGAACATACATAACTACAGAAATAACTACCTCACTATGTTGAGTAAGAGCAAGAAAGAGAGAAAAACATTTTATGAGGTTCTACCCCTTAAAAAGAAACCTGAACAGACATCTTCTTTTTATAAATAAATGTGTTACCTGAAGAACAGTTGAACACACTAATTTACTTAGAATTTGGTATACATCTGTGCTCTTCAATAGACTATTCCAAACCTTGAGTATTCCTATAATTAATGTCAATATGCTTGGCCTATTTGTTATAAAAGAGTTTCTAATTAGCCTTTCTGATGTGCAAAACTTCAGTACCTCTCTAGTGTTTTTCAGATCATGTTTCTTATTTTATACTACTAAGTGATAGTAAGACTTAAGACTAATTCTGAAGATAGTTTAAATTGCATGTATATGATAGCCAGGCCTTGACCTGGCACTCACCACAGAGTGAGGTCCTCCTGCTATGAGAGATGTCAGAAATCCACATAATACAAATTTGCCTTGTGACAAGTCAAACATTCCAAATTCCCATTAAATTCAACCAACACTTTGCATATTTCCCTTTATTATAGTGATATATACAATTTACCTTTAAACCCAAGCAAACCCTACTTGCCTTCACTGAACCTCAGGAGAGTCTTTGAGAAGAACAAAACCTTCACAGCAGTGACATTCAGAGGCTTATCACAACACACCAGGGACACAAGTAAATCTCAAGCAGTAGAAAATAGTACAACTGTGGTAAGCTGCCTCGATGTAGCAATAAAAACGGTCGAGGTGAGCATTTTTTTATACCAGTCAACCCTGCAGAAAGACCAGACAAATTAAGAAGTTTTTGCTAAGCCAAAGGATAGGTTCTATCAGCAGCAAGTAACAGGAAGGTGGAAAGTTACATGTGCAGATTCCTGTCTCTTATCTCCTCTTTTTCTTGGGAGGAACTTAGCAGTGAATTTACATGTAAGTAAAACCATGGCACAAGACTGACTGGATGTCTGTTGGAAGCAACTGGAATATTTTCTTTTTACTTTGAGTCTTGGATTAAACTCTAAATGAGAACAGAGCTAGGCCTGATCTGTGGAGGCATACAGAAAAAAGAAATTGTGCTTCTCTATTAAATTGGACATCCAAAGTGCTTTATTGAATGCTGAAACGAGATGTGAAATTCCATGACAAGCTCAGGTTTTCTTTCCTGTGTAGCTTTCATTTAACACAAAGAGGCTTATTTTCCATATCATGGGGCCCTTGACCCTGAGCATTAAATATAATAGCTTCCCTAGAAGCTTTATAGCCTTGGCAAGACAGTATAGATTGGCCTTGTTGGTTGACTTGTTAATTCAAACAAGAATAGCACATTTCTAAAACTTTGGCCAAATTAACATCTTTTTGACTGTTCCAATGAGCTAATATTGCTGTAGAAACCTGGAAGCAGTAGTCAGGTCTTTGATGATTTATTTAGTAGTAGTCATCTAGTAGCTAATTGACTGCAATTTTTAACCTCATTCATGTGCACTGCTGATTCTTCTTACAGCATCTGCAGTTTACTCCTTAGGCTTTCTTACATCTCTGTATGTAATATTTCCAGATGGCAGCTCAACTTCATCACAATATTTTTATGAACTTGCCAAACCACATCCAAGATCTTCAGACTCAAAAGTAAAAGATAAAATCATCCTCAGAGGGCACCTCACCCTTGTGCACCCAGGCACATAAAAAAAAGACAGCTTTAGGCTCTGACATTTTACATTAATGATGAGTCACAGCTTAGGGTTTTTTGGTTTGTTTTTTTTTTGGTGTTGGAATTTTCACCTTTCCATTCTTCTCCTGGATTTTTCACCTTGAAACCATATCAAAAGAGAGTAAATACTGGTGTGCCATGTTTTCTGTTTGTACTGCAGAAGCTACTATCTCTATAGTGCTGGCCCCAGTGACATGCACACCTGTCAGTCACTGCAGATGTACCACAGGAAGAATGAGGGATGATCAGGCAGGGAATTTTTGGCCAGGAGTGCAGCAGACTTTTGTACCACATTGTCAGTAAATCTTAGCAGAGATCAGAATTAACTCAAATGCTCAAGACATTTGACGACTGTAACCTAGATCTTCCTGGGTAAGTTCAAAGAAGAATCTGACTCACTGTGTGGTTTTGTTTCCACCACGGTTTAAGGATTGTCCTGATGTCTGTTAAGTCATAAAAATGTAACAGTTCTAGTCACATTTCTGGTTTATCTCATGTGATTCTTCATGAGATACATAGTTCTTCCTGTTCATTCTCTGCCTGCAATTATTCCAATGCATGACTCAGTAATTGTCACACATCTGTTTTGGGGCAGTTTAATGCCATGAGTGAATGAAGGGCTCTTTATGCCTGGTTTCTGTCTCCTATTTGTATGTTTATGAAGAAGCCTGTGTCCCCTGGGAGATGGAAGATACTCCATTTGGGCAATATTATTACCATCATCTACTATGATCCATGCCTGTGGGAAGATATTTTTAAAAATAATAAGTTCTATTTTGGTAATGTAGCTATTGTTTAAATGTAAAATATAATTAGAGTATCCACCCAGGGTGTATGTTGTTGTGTAATTTTATAATACTACATCTAGATGAATGTTGGCATTCTACCTATGTACTTAACCACACCCAGGAATGCTGGTATTGCACAATTACACACATCCTGTTGACTAATTACATAATAATTAGTATTTTTAATACTCAAAGATGCACTCAACTCAGTTATGCAAGATTTTGTGTCACTGCAAATTAAAGACAAAGCATAACAAATATATGTAGTAAACAATGCTGTATAGACAGCTTACCGAGCCTGGACAGAGCTTCCAGCAAACAGCATGTAATACTTCATATTTCGTTTTAAAATGTATGACATTTTCTACGTTTGGTAGACCCTCCCACTCCTACTCTTATTTTGGGTTATACCTGTTTTATAAAACTGTTGAAGTAATTTTGTATTCAAAACAGTTACAATTTCTGTAGTCTGCTTGCTTCTGAGTTATGATCAGTTATCACGACCAGAGATAATTTTTGGCTGAAAAAGCACTGTGATGTGCCTAGGGAGGAAGATTGTTCTTTACAATGACAACTCTGGAAGTAGTCTGGAAAACACACTTTTAGTTAGCAATTACTTACAAAATATCCCAAATACTGTTGTTCTAAGAAAGCGCTACTGATTAGCCCTTGCCACTTGGATTTGGAACAGATTTTCCATCAGCCTGAGTGGAGTGTCTTGATCTTGGTTCTCATGAAGTTGATGAGAGATGGGATGCAAAGTCTGGCTCATCATTTAGATTTGGGGGATTTAAGATCCTCCAAATCTAAATCCTTGTTGCAATCTTATGTGTGCTTAAAAAACTTTTTTGTCTAATGTAACTCCTAAACTCACTGTTAATCTTAATTCAGTCAAAATTTACAGAAGGTGGCACAGAGGCCAAGTCCTGGGTCTTGCCTAGGGCACAGTTTGATTAGCTGCTATGCACCAAGTGGATCATATATGATGTTTCAGAGTGTTTCTGGCCTGCCATTGCCATTCCATTCCCTGGAACCCTCAGTTGTGCACACAGACCTTTATGATGGGAAAGATGGAAAACATCGACTATGTTCCCACCTCCAACTATATGTTTGTGAGGCAAAAGAGCAAAAGATACTTTGCACATAGCTTCATTTTTTTTTCTCTTCACGAATTTGATTTCTAACTTGTCAGTTACTGAGGCAGCAAATGATTTTTCAAGAACTTGAAAACAAACCACTCCCCAGGAGTTTCTATTTGGACTGTTTCTCTTTTCATAGGGCAAGAGGGTACAGTGCAAGACCAGTTTCTTTCAGCTACTCTGAAGAGTAACTTTTTGCTGCCCCAGCAAGTTACAAATTGGCATTTTAGTCTGAACACTTGCCCTTGCCAGGCAGTTATTTTTCAGTGAACTAACACTTTCATGAAAGCAAAGTGGGGCTGTTTGGAAGGAGCATCATGTGAGACTGCTGAAATAAATGACACTGCTCAGTTTAGGGACATGTGCAAGTAGCTTCACAACTGCCCGTAAACCCTTAGCAACCCCTCTACCCAAATATCAGCAATAAAGTCAGGACAGTACTGTGCTTCTCTGCAGCTGGCAGACACTTAAAAAGAGGCCAGCTTTCTGAATATGCAGTTGGGCCTTCTGTTACTTCTAAAGGCCTTTCTTTTATGTTCACTGCTTTCTTGCCTGGGATGCCTCACCCACGACTGGTAGACATGAAATTTCAGAGGGACAGGGTAACCATCCTCACCTGTTTACCTTGGTCACCTCTGGCAAGCAAACAGCAATCTGATTTCCCACTGAGAACCAGTGTTTTTCTCTGAGAGCAGTTGCTTGAAAAACTGTTCTTCAAACATAAAGCTGCAGCTGACATGATTGGTCAAATCCCTCTTTTCCCTTCTTTCCTAAAGAAAAACAAAGCCGCAATGAATCTACACACCTTGCTATGTCCCTCCAACAGAAATGCTGTGGCTCATCTGCATATATGATGAGCAGTATTTCATTATTGAAAAGAATCCATAACAAAAAATTGCACCTGGCTGGCAACTTAAGACCAACTGGCTTCCTGATGTGATTTTAAATGGCTGAGATATTAAACACTGAAAAAAGAGGTTTATAATGGAAATACTGACAGACTATTAACTATAGCAGTGCTGCTCTAATAAATGAAATAGCCTGTCGTAATCTCTAATTCATAAATATGCAAATACAAGGCAGAGGATTTGCTCCAAAGGATGTCTCCATAATTTTAACTGACCTTTACTGATACTAAATGAGCCTGTTGCTTCTGGTTTTGTGCATTAAGTAGAAAGTACAGGGAATTCTGTCTGTCTGCATCCAAGGCCCACTTCAGCTCCCATAAGTGCCAAAGGCAAAATCCTTGCTACCTTCAACAGGAAAAATCTGGCCCCAGAATACCTTCAACGTGAGACACCTGGCATTGAACCGAACTCCTGACTGTGCTTGATTTTAATTCTGTTCTTATCTGCGTTAATTATTATTATATTAATTCTTCTGTTTGGGAGAAATTAAGCACACATTTGCCCCATGTGTCAAAGAGCCTGACCTGCCAAAAGGCACTTACTTGCTCAGTGATAAACAGACCATCAACACAATGATATAAATGTTGAATTTTAGCCAGTTTCCTGTTCTGCACCAAATGGAAGTAAATCCACTGATTTAATATTTAATAACCTAAATGTAATTTCTTTTTTCTGCCTTGCATTGCACAGTAAAGAATTGGATGGCTAGCAATTTTGCAAATTCCCAACCCCTAATTATTTTAAGCCATTCATCCTGGTATCTGTCCATTGATGCTCAGCCAAATTGCCAGCAGGGGAGAGATCTGTCCAATCCAGGAGCTAAATGAGTCACTGAGAGTCAATCTGTTTTTTTCCCTTGCTGCTGGGATTTCCTTGGGTCCTGGCCTCTCTCTGCTCCAATCACACAGACGCAGCTCCAGGCGTGGGTCCCTCTTTGGCTTCAGCTGCCTCCTGTCTCCCATGTCTGCTCTGCTCATCACAGCTGTTGATGGGTTCTCGCCGGCTGGCCACAGAGGACCAATACTTCCACCACACTGCTCTTACAGCTCTTGCTCTGAAGCAAAATGAAGACATCTTGGCCTTGTTGAATTTGCTGATGAAGTAATACATCAGGTATCTAGATGGAAAGCAAACCACATGAATAAAATGTGTTATCTGGGTTAGATACTAATTTATTTGCCATAAGTTCTGGGAACAGTATCTGCAGTTTTTCCAGAGAATTCGGTTAAGTTCCATAGAAACTGAATACTAATATGACTTCTGTAGCATGGAAGACAAATATGAAACAGAGAAAAAATAGACTCATCAGAAATATTAGCTGCTCACTATTAAAATATCTGACAATGCCACAAATACAATTTACAAACAGGAACATTTAGAGCCTAGCTTTTCACTAAAAAGCAAATTCCCTGCTTTGTCCCTTTTAGGGACAGGATTCAATTACACAAAAATACGCAGCAGACTTAGGACTGCATGTAAGATTAAGATAACTGGTATTTCATGGTAAATGATTAAATTAGCTGACACAGTTTTATCCTGAACTTTGCCATTAAAATTGACATTTTTGTGCCACGCACATTGTAGGCTGCTGGTAATCTAAACTGCCTTTCTTCTTTCAAAGACTCTAAATAGCTGAAGCACTTTTGTTCTTCACTCTATTTGCAAATGTCTGGAAAATATATCTACAACATAACAAGATGAACTAAGCAAAGGACTTTTTTTTTCCCCTCATCTATCACACAAATACCTTGAGAAAACAGCAAGGAGGTTCCAAATGCCCAGATTCAGCTCTGCAACGTGCACTTTAATCAAGTAATTTATGTGATTCTACAGAGATGAGAACATGCTGTCCTCCTCACGGTGAGTGAAAATAGAGAAATGACAGAAGTCTCTTACTAAGAATTTAATTATTCCTAGTATACAATTTTAAGCCACTCTATGTTTATTCCTCTTCTTTTCAGACTTGCTTTTTTATGATGGCAGGAATTATGGGAATAATTTTGATATAAACCAGATGTAGAAGTGTATGGATGAAATGTTGTCAGAGCTGGTTATAGTCACTGCCCTTCAGCTGAGTTAGCTGGGAAGGAGCAACTCAACTCCTTGGTGAAGATACTCACTCTTCAAAGCAAAGTTCATGCCCATGTCACTGAACACAGCAAGGACAAGGCCAGTCTGATCAGAGACATGAACTATGAGAGAAGCAAAATTCCTGAATACTGCACTGAGAGACCACTAGGCTGGATGGAAAGAAAAGCCACAGAGGCACTACAGAAACGAGGAGAGTGGCAGGACATGCAGACAGTGCATCCCTATGAGAGGCCAAGGGTGAGCACAAGGAGTGGGCTCTGGCTGAAAGAGGTCCCACAGGCAATTGGATGAACTTATTTTATTTTTATAGCTGTTTGACTTGTCCTGTGGTCAGAAAAACAGATCTTTGTCCTTTTTTTTGTAGATACATAGAGTTACATTAAAGCAGTTTGTGACTCTCACAACACTTTCGCCGCATAATTAGTACAATCTAGAATATCTCAAATTTTTAGCTATCCATAAAGTTCAAAAGAAGTAGCTCTAACAATACTAAAGCACAGGGACTAAAATAGTGGTCCAGAACAACAGTCCAGCATGTCCAGTCTTTCAGAAACAGGATCCTTACACACTTGTGAATAGGATGCAATAGGAATGACAATTATTATTACAGACTACCTAAATGGGGCACTTAATTCCCCACCCACAGGCTCCAAAAGTTGGAGTTTTATGATGAAGTCATGCATGCATCATATTATATATTTTCTGTGCACTGGCACAAAGATAAAAGAAGTCTCCAAACATTGACACTACAATCTGGAGCAGTAAAGACCTGTCTCTTTACACAAACTCTGTACTAGTAACCAAGGTCTCTGCTGCAACAGGTAGCAGAAGCTCAACAGACACCAAAAAAATTGAGATTTTTATTCCAGAAGAGAATTTGGCCCTTTATTCTTAGTGCAGACTTATCAGAGGCATGTGCAGGAATGCTATGGCAAAGCTTTTGGATACCTTATTATCCATAAACAGTTGAGCAAGACTTTGGACTCTTTTTATATCTTGGATCAGTTTTAATAAAGAAGAAGAAGAAACACAGCTTTTTACACAGCATCTTTCCTAGCAGTTAAAAACTGCAGTTTATACAGCACTCGCACAATCACACCATTATCATCAAAGCATGACTTTCATCACTGAAAGTCATGAGGGTCATGAAGTCAAAGAAAGGTCCACAAAGACAGTTTCATTGTTTGAGAACTCATGTAAATGTTGAACATGAATGAAACTCAATCCAATTATCAAAAAATTGAACCTGTATGATGATCTCACAAACTGTGTTATTCAATTAAAACTTCTCAGCCCTCCTACATATTTTTTTGGCTTTTAAAAGATACAGCTACCTTTACTTTCTCTTTGTATGTTTTAAACTTTTAAAACCTTTCACAGCAGAGGTTACATGAATCATCTAGCTTTCTTATTTCAAAATGTTTCACTGATCATTCATTATTAACTGAGTAAAATGAAGGTAGCCATGATAAATTTTGGTCTATCTCAAAGTATTAGAAAGGATATGAAAACATCTTGTTCATAGTGCTAACTTTTAGATGACATATGACAGTACTGACACAGTTTTTTCACTGTCACATACAGTGAGGCTCTTAATAACCCAATCACTTGTTATTACTTTTTTTTCCCCAGTTCCTAGGCACTAATAGTTTCAGCCTGCTCTGTTACTTAGCAGAAACACATTCAAACAATATAACCGTGACAGGACTGGATGTGGGTAACAGGAAGGCTATCAATATCAGAGATTAGGATCCTAAGAAACATCTAGTTCTTTTTGTAATTAATGTATGTTCTCTAAACAGTTCTACATACATCTATGCTCTGGAGAGGAAATAAGAAGTCTGTGGCTGCTCTTAGATCTTGGAGTGATGTCTTTCAACACATTTCAGTAACTGGTGCTCTCTTTATTAAATATACTGCAGTATAACTGTACACATGACGCTGTCGGAGCTGCCCGGTGGCTCCCAGCGTCGGGTCTGTGGCCGTCCTGGGGCCTCGATAGCGCAAATTCCAACAGGTGAGGCAAAGCTCACGAGCTGGCGGTCTGCTAGCGCAGGTAGAGACAAGAGGCAAGGAGGGGACTCCGGTATGATATCCAAGGCACTTTCTTGTCCTCAGGGGCACCAGGGACCAAAGACCCAGAACTAAGGGTGACACAAGGTTTTATAGAGGGGGTGGAGCAAGGGGTAGGAACAATCTCAGGGCCAATGGGGGAAAAGAAAGCGAGAGGACATAGGCAGGGTTCCCGGCATTAGACTAATGAGGGAAAATAAGGGGAGAGGCAAAATTCAAAGGGACCAATGGGGCACCGAGGAAAGAAGAACTTTCGGGAAGAGGGATGGGGAAAGGGATGATGCTCGCATAGGATTGACAACAGGGGCAAGGTATACGTAACTCTGCAAGGGGAGGGGAAACAACAAAATGATTGACAACTGGGGTAAACCAAGTACAACAGAGCTGACTCAAATACAGGGGAAAAGGGGACACCGCAACATACATAAAACTTGAAATGCTCCTTTTCAAGTGGCTGAACACAGGAATGAAACACAACCTAGAGGGGAACCATGTTAACCCAGAAAAAAAAATGGGGAACTGGCTCATTTCAGTGAGTCAAGATCCTGGATACAACTTGCTGCTTGTCATTCAGCTATCTAGACAGATGGGCTAGACTGAAGTCAGCGGGGCTACTTGTGATGTACTCCACAACTGAACAAATTTTGAAAAAGCTGTTATACTAATTCACTCATTTACGTCTTAAAATGCTTTGAGTTCCTCTACAGCCACAACTCAGCTTGGGTTCTCCACAGCCAGAGAGGGTCAGGCCTATATGTAAGAGAAGCAGACAGGGACAGAAGTCGTGCAAAGCTGGCCATGGACTTAATAAGAGCTTGATTCTGTACCAATGAAATCATCGAGAGTTTGGCTCTTGTTTGCAATGGGAGGTGGATCAGCGTTCTATGCCAGCTGTTCCCTGCTGGGTAGGGATAATCCCTCTGAAACAAAATATTTAACTTGTTCTCACTCTGTTGTTGTAAGAAGGTTTCCCATGAAAATGCTTTCATGAGAATTAAAAGGTGTGTCCCATTTTTATTTCCAAATAACCCCCTCCCTGTAGTATATAGTTGCTCATCTAAAAAAAAAAAATCAAAACCCCCCACCTGCTATTAAACCACATGAGTTTACAAAAAATGCCACAGAAATGAGTTACAGGATGGATCACCTGTTTGTTCTGCTGGCTATGACAGCACTTCTTGCACTTTCCTCAGCCAGGAGATGCAGCAAGGAGACATGTTAATTCAAATGGCTGCAACTGAAGTGGGATCCCATGGGCAGAAGTAAAAAACTGAGGTCCCTGCAGGCAAACAGAAGATGATAAAAAATCCAAACTTCCAACAGTCATGAAGGGAGTCATGAATAACAGAGTGTGGGAAAAGTATGGGAGAGACAGGAGCTAAGGAAGGACAGTATTAACAATAAAATCTTGTATGTGTATCCTCCAGTCTGGACCTGAGTACAGCATTTAGTGTCAGTTGCTGTTTCTGTGTTTTATTTTCATGTTTTACAGTGAAAATGAGGTTCTAAAACATGGCTGATGCCCAGGTTGCTCTACAGATCAGCAGCAACAGTGGCTCCTTCTAATCCCTGCATGTGTTAGTCAAGCTCAAAAAGAATGTGAATGTTGGGCCCATTTACACCAGCTCTCAGTTTGGTTCACTCCCTCTCACTGCTCTGGCTGAGGTCCATTTGGCTGACAAACCTGGAACATAAAGTCTGCTAAGTTTTATAAAGCAATTATTTAATTTTAAAAGTCTCTTTCATTGCATTCTAATGGGATTTCCATAAAACACAGCATCTTCCACAATATCCAGGGAACTTTTGTTTACATTATTAACTACGACACTTTTTGAAGAGCTCTAGAAGACTTAAAGAGAGGAAACTTCCAGAGACAGAGTTGTTTGGCCTGGCAACCAGGAACTGAGCCTTTTGTAGGGTTACATCCTCCAGAAGCAGGAAACGTATGGAATCACTTGAGCCTAAGAGACTGTGACATTTTTATAGAATGAAAGGAGGAACTGAGAGACACAGTGACAGAGCTGGGAGCTGCAGCTGGCTGGCTGTTCCACAGAGCATTCCCCTCATAGATTTTTATGACTCTCCTAGCCCTAATATTAAACATTTGACCTTTTTGTCAAATACTATTTTATATTATTAGGTTGGATGATTAGTTACTAAATATACCATCTACAGTAAATAGGAAATGGTGTAGTCTGATGCTTTCAGTCTTCGACCTTTCAGGTACTGGTCCTTTGGCATTTAACATTAGACCACTGAGTGCTTTAATACTAACTTTAGTCCCTTGGTAAGCAAGAAGTGCACAGCATTTTCACACAGGGCAGAGGGATTTCTGAGGCAGCACTACCAGAGTGGAGAACGCTGTAAACATCGCAGAGTCAGGAATAACTAGGAGCCAGCTGATGCTGAACAATACACCTTAATCTACAGTTTAGGAATAAGTGCTTTTACTTTGTTAAGTTCCGTAAACCAGAACTTTGCAAATTACTCTGCCCTGCCCCTCTCTCACTGGTGAACTCTTCTATTCATCCTCTCCCCTCCCACATACAAAATTATACTAATGTTGGAAGGAGAATTAATCATTTGCTTTTTCACCTCTCCCTCCCAGCACTTTATACCCTGTTTTGGGAACCCTGCTGTAAACCACTCCCTCCCATAAATCCCACCTCAAATATTTGGATTTAAAGGTATGTGGTTACAGACAGCATGACCCTGAATTTGTGAATATTTATAATAGTTTTGGAAGACAAAAAAAGATCAAAAGTCTTTCTGGAACTTAAAATTGTTTTAATAGGATTGGATCAAAATGCTAGTGCAGAAACATCTATCACCCGTAGAGGACAAGCTGAATGAAGAAGAAAAAAGAGACTTATTAGTAAACACTGTGGAGCTTATTTAGAAGAGCACCCCATGGAGTCCATGTAACATATCCATAGTGTACAACTTCAGCCTGGACATAGATTTATGATTTGGGTAAGTGATTCCTCATCACCAGCAAATGACAGAACTGCTTTATTTTTCAGCAGACTGGGTCTGGTTCTGATCTCAGTCCTGAAATGTAAGATTTGTACAGCTCCAGCTATTTCAGAAGAATCATTCCTGCCCGATACCAAGGTTTCAGTTGGTCTACTGGATTTAATAAGCCAGCTGCTCTAAATCCTAGAATAGATTTCCCCTCTGTTAATACAGGATGGTACTTGTTAGCCAAGCAAAACCCAAGGACTCGCCCATTTATGCGAGCAGACTAAACTGCAGGATTTGGCCTCAAATTTGCAGAGCTGTAATTATATTTTCTTTGATTACACACAAATGGGATGGAGGCAGCCTATGCGCAAACCAGATAACATGACCTTTCTGCAGTTTAACTTCTTGCTATTAAAACAGGCATATTTGAGAACTACAAGAATTAGGAAAAATTAGGAAAAAACAGCCCTTCTAAGATCACACAGTGTCTGAAAGGTTAATGAACAGCGAATCTTAGTCAGGAGCACCACTATGCTCCTATAACTGCTGTCCACTTTGGTCTTTAATAATAACAGCAAAATATTACTGAAGCTGAAGATACTCCACTGCTCTAAAGCATGGTTATTTAGCAAACAAATACATTCAAAATAAACTGCTGGAAGCCTGCTGTGCTCCAGGATCTGCCAAATTGAGTTTCTCCTGTCTTGACTCTTTCCAGATGCCCTCTGTGTTGCTTACTTCACCTCTTGGCACACGCCAGTGCAGTGACATGTGACAACGCGAGGCTTAGGGCAGTTCCTAGCCATTGTTTCCGAATGGGAATGAGCCAGGACTCCTCCACAGTGCTGAACAACACCAACCTGCAATGGTGGAGCTTCAGCAGCTGAGAATTTGGTCCCCAGGCGTCATACAGATATTTGCTGATTCCAGAAAGTCACAGAGCAAGAAAGCCTGGTTGCAGGCCCAGCAATCCCACCTGTTAGATGTTTCGTTACAGAAGTGTGTGTTTGAATCCTTAAACATTCAGTCCTTGATTACGAGATACATCTCTACAGCACAGGATAATACTGAGAGAGCTTTTCTGGCCGAATCACAAGAATCAGCACATGCCTGTTTATCTCAGTGCTTTGCTCCCAGTTGCTACACCCAACTCGTTGAACCCACCTGCCTGAGTTACCTTTATACTTGGAAGAAGTTTACATCTGCCCTAGCTGGAGATCTAAACTTCTGAAATCTATAAGCACAGTGATGACTAATTCAAATGCCCTTTCATACATGGATCTTGATGCAAGTATAGTCAGGCTTTGGCCATGTTCAACTCCCACATCAGTAGGTGCAAAAATGGGCATGAAGCAGGAAAAGCAGTAACAAAGAAAAGACGAAGTAAAAGAGTTGTGCCATATATAGTTGCTTTTTTTTTTTTTTGCTCCCACTCCAACCCTTTTGTCTATGTTACTGACACAAAGGAGATGAAAAAAGGGTTGTTAGAACACAGCAGGTTCATTGGCACCATTTAAGAATTTGGCTCGAGAAGTAAAATCACTGTTTACGCCACAGCTGGCCTTGGTTCATTGGTTTTGTTACATTACCTAATCTCTTTGCTAAAGAAAAGGCATTCTAATTCTATGTAATTGCATTATTGCCTTGACTCTTCAAGTCCATGGAGCTCTTCCAGGACTACATGAGTTCAGAGCAGAACAAGAAGGTAAAAACCCATTATGATGCTGGTGCTTAAAACAGAGAGCTATATTTCCTGTAATTCTCTAGACTGGTTAGAAAAAAAAAAAAAGAGTGGTATATGCATAAACCAGTTTTAAACACATGGTAACATTGGCCATCCTTTCCACTTATACGCTAAATCAGCAATTTTCTAGTTTGTGTGGCTTATCAGAGGACTTTTGCAGTAGCATTTTACTGCATAAATTCCATTAGCCGTATCCATGAAAAGCCACTTCTAAAATGGTGTTACAATGATGAGTTTTTCCCACATAGGTTCAAGTGAAATAATGAAAGTTAAACACAAAAATCCGTAGCAAGAAGACAGTGGTAGAGCTGCAGAGAGTATGGCAAGAGACCTGGCACCAAGATGCAGCAGGCCAGGTCACAACAACTCCCTCTGCTCAAACCCATTCAAATTACTTAGCTGTCATCACAAAGTAAGACAGAAAATTCTTCTCAGCAGCTAGTGGACATCAGCCAGTTATCTGAAACAAATTATGTGATTCTTTCTCAGAATAGGAATTAGGAAACAATTAGATTTCACAACAGTCTGTCATCCTGAGTACGCCAAAGCATGCCATGCCTACTCGCCCTCTCCTTCTATCTGAAGCATCATGTTTCTCAGTGAACCCAGCAACATCCACTGGCTTCTTGATGCAAAATCTCTCTCTTGAGAGTGAGGAAGCTATTCAACATAATGAGAAATCAAAATTCAGATTCCATCTCTAGAAGACCATTTCCCAATTACACCGTTTCAGCTTTTGTTCTCATTCAACATGGTTTTCAAGTACAATTTACCAATTGTGATATATCTTATAACCTCCCATAGTCAATCAGACTTGTGGATGTTTGTCCTCTTCTGTATTACCCAAGGACATTAAATGTTTTTAGTTGGTATGGAACAAACACACGCAGATATATGATATAAATCATTGTTACCTTTGGCCAAAACATGTTTTAGCAGTTTTTCTATGGCTCACCATTTGTTCCATTACATCTAGTAGAAAGGGTAACACAGGCTACATTCGCTGAGAAGCAGTTTTCTTATAAATCAGGCCAAAACACAGTGGCTCGGCTTCTTCCTCTAGGATCTTCAGGTCTGCACTGCACCCAGACATGTCCCAGGCACCATCTGCCCGTCTGTGCAAATGTCAGCACAGTTACACCACTGCAGCCAGGATGTCTTGAGAAAACAGTTAGTCATGCTGAGAAAGTCTAATCTCCTCGGTCACAAAGTTCTAACGATAATTATAATGGTTCCATAGCTTGAAAAATCAGAACATGCATATATAAGGACAAAAATTTGACACATGAGAAGTGGAAGGTGTTATAAATACAGCTGCTGGCCTTAATACAATGTTATATTCTAAAAAGCAAAGCACAGCAAATATGTCCTTTCAGAACACAAAAGCAAAAGCTTTGCCTTTACCCACTGATGTTTCTAAGCTATTTATGCTCAGTCTAGCTCCTGTCAGCTTATCACAAGCTGCATGTTTTCATTGCAATCTACTGCACAGCATCACTCCAGCTCAGCTGGCATCTCTTAGGAGAAAACAAGATGGATTTCACTCCTTTGCTTCACATCTACCCTACATCAATTCCTGTACATAGGACTCCCTTTCTCTCTGTAACAGTGGGATGGTGGTGGGCCAGCTTCAACAGCCCACTCATCCATCTCCTTCTCTGCTCAGGCACCTGTCAGCCTCCATGTTTTTGGTGCAAAAGGCACCATTTTTCAGGCCTGAACATTTCACTGGAATGGTTTATGTCTTGTTCACCAAATATCACAGCAGGGAAGGGAGAAAGGTTAGATGGCCTTACTAATAGAGCTTTATTTTGAAAAGTCTTCCAGTGGAGCATCTGGGGCCTCCAGGACACCCTCCCTGTGGTTATGATGAAATGGCTGAGGAAGATGAGCTAACCAGATTCTGGAGTATTTGTTTTATTTCTATTATTACAGCTGAGGCATGTGACAGAAATATATAGTCATTTCAGTGCAGTTTTGTCATCACTGACAGAAAATGTGACATGTGAATAATACACTGATATGTTTTTTAAATAAGAAGCAAAGACCTTTCAAGGCTGGATACCATATAAATTGCTATTAGCAAATCTGTATACCAACCAAAGATGGATACCAATGATACACTCCAAACAAAATGTCTGGGCATTTAAGTTAATCTTGTTTGGCACAGTGCAGGTTGGAACTCCAGATGGACGTAAGCCTGGGGGGAAAGACACATCTGCCTGCAGAGTCACTGCTGATACCGATGTGAGATTTTATATCTTCTTCCCCCATTTTATCAGTGGGATCTAACTTCCCTTTTTCACACAAGGGTCACATCACTTCACGTGTTATTTTTACTAGTTGATTAAATAAACCAAGCAATTACCTGTTTGTCCTGTGATCTATTAGGGCAGGTCTCATTGAGAGACCTCTGCAGATCATCAGCTGTGCTGAATGTTCTAATTTTAAAGCTCTTGAGACTCAAATTCCTAAACTACATCTAAGTTTATTCTTCCACTTTAATAGTCAGATTATAGCTTTGGATTGGTGACATCAGCAATTTTACAGCAAAGATGGGAAATTTCTGTTATGGTATGGTTACATGACTTCATCATACTCACATACGTACACATACATACTGTAATACATTATTTTAACTTAATTTTGCTAATTCTTCCTGTGCTTTGCCAGTGCATCTGAGTCAGACCAAAGTCCAGACATGATGTCTGCTTCCTGTTGCTGTTTCACATTTTGTGGCAAAATGGCTGATAGGAAAGAAAAAAGCCCTTGAAGTGTTCTGATAATTTCTGTCAAGATGATCCCAAAAGCATGGATAAATGTTTTCTTCTCTCCCAGAACTAGCAGCTTAAAGTACAAGAGGGTTCACTGCTGTTACTTTTCTTATTCAAAACCCATATGAAACCACTTGAGGATATTATGAAATGGCATAGGCTACAATGTCATCAATATCCTGATGACACCAACTCTACGTCTCCTTTTCATTGAAGCCATATGTTACAGCTTCCTTGTGTCTGGCACAGATAAGACATGGATGAAAGCCAGTTGGCTGAAGCTTTCTCTAGATAAGATGAAGGTAGTATATAGGTTTGGCAAGGAAAAAGTGTTTTGAGTTGACAAAAATCTGCTTCCAAAGTTGAGGGAGATTCCCATTGTCATAATGCACAAGGGATTTACTGCTTCCTACCTCATCCTGAAGTCCCAGCACCAAAAGTGACCTGAATCTATGTGTTTCTTGCCAGACTTTACTCCCTGGTTCTCACTGGGTTTCATTTGACCACTCTATGTTGGCCAGGCACACAAGGTCAGTAAAGGCTCTGTTATGTCTTTGTCATTACTTTCAGATACTGTCTAGCCTATTCATAAAGATGTCCAGTGACAAAGACCCTGTGCCTTCCTGATCTACTATTGTATGCCACCAGATTCCTAAGGGCATACCAAGTATTTACTAATGATTAACTGACATTTTCTTACCATAATTGAAGCCTGTTGGTACTTACTTTCCTCAGGAACTTACGAAAGGATTTCCCTGATATCTGAGCAGACTTTCTTGTGTAGTTGAAAAGCCACATTATCTTCTTTAAGACCCTTGCTTAGGTTAGACAATCCCAGATCATTCAATCTTTTCTCACAGAGCAACTATTTTTTTAGACTTCTGAATATTCTTTTTGCTCTCTTCTCCAGCTGGACTGTATTTCTTGAACTGCAAGCCCCAAAAGGAGGTCACAGTAAATCAAGTGACATTTTAAGCTTCTATTAAATATAGGTAGGCAGTAGCACCATTTCTGCTCCAGGCCCATCTGACATATTTACTGGGTGGAGGATCTTTGCTTGTTATCTCTTCTGCAATACGATAATATGCACTCAGCCCCTCAAACAAAACTACAGTTAGCACAAAGACACACAATGAAAACACAATAAATTCTACTATCATATTCCAAATTCACAGCAACATTTGACGTCTTGGGTAATACTAGATTCCTCTATGTTGTCCATCTCTTTTCCCTGCAATTCCGAGCTCTCCTCTTAACTGAGGATCCTCTCTCCCATCACACCAGTTTTTTTTAGTCCCACCATTAAGTGGAACCTTTCTGCTATAAAGCATTCTGTCCTGATCCACTCTCATGTCCAAAAGCTTGAGTCTTTATTGCTCCTTTTAGTCTTTCCTTACTCCTTGAATAAATTTCCACTGTCCACTTTGTCCCTGCTTCCCCCAAAAGAAGAAGCAGGAAGAATTAATTTTCTCAGCCCATTGGACTAGATGACCATCAAGGTTAATACTCGAGCACTGTCACTAATCTGGCTGGCATGGGATATTTGCCTGTCAGTTCTGCAATCCAGCCCTTCCAGGAGCCCAGCTAGAAGCCACAAACTGGACAGATAGACACACGTACCCACCAGCCACCATAGGATTGACCTTGGTCATATTTGGGATCGAGGGAAACGGGTTCATCCCTCCCAGAGCACACTTCGTCCTTGGCACACGTCTCTTGTCTTTTATTTCCACAGCGCTACACTGCCACTATGGGACTACTCTGGAAGTACAGAAGGAGCCTCAGAAGCTTTGACTAATACAGGGTGAGGCTGCTTGCTCTATTACAGGGCAGAGAAAATGAATTTAAAAGGACAAATTACATGTGTTCTCCATACTGTACATGAGCTGCCAAATGCATGCTGGCCTGAGTACATTGATGCCTGGCTTTCTTCAAGACAAGTGGATCAGGATTCTCTGATTTGGACAAAGCAGCTCTGTAGGCAGAGCACTGCACCTCTTGGTAAGGCTCACCATTGTGTCCAATAAAAACAGGTGACTAGGTGAGTCAGAAGCTTTTTAGCAAATATGTAAAAGGAATAATATATTAAATTAAATTAATAGAAGAACAAGGAGGATGACCAAACAAAAGCCATGCTGGTCATTTCTTAATTACTCAATGTGCTAAATAGATGGGTAATATTTATATAAATTACACAGACTCCATGTGGCACAAAGAAGTTAGTGTTCTTCCTCCCTCTCCCTTAATGAAATTTATGATTCTGCAATTTATTAAATCCTTCTCTCACATGTGGAAATCAAAAAAAATAATAATCTTCAAGATGCCCCTAGAGGAGCACAAGAGGCAGCCAGCTGATGCAAACAGCATGTCAGGGTTTTATGCAGGAACTAGGAGTATTAAAAAGAGGAAGCAGATAGTTTAGAAAAATTCCTGACAGTGTTGATGTTCAGGTTAGGGTGTCCAGGGAGAGAACTAATGTGTTCTCAAATCATTACTGTGGATTTTTGGTGACTGTAGTGCCATTCATGAAGCAGTCACCCAGATCTGTAGTGTGAACAGCCAAGATTTCACGGCTTTCTGACTAGATTTTAAGGGGAATGTTGTGGGGCCCTCATGTTTCATGCCCTGGAATTACAAACTGTGCAGTGACCATCTTAGTACTTAACATATAAATTCATTTAGTATAAACAACAGCCCTGGAAGAGGGCAAGATCAGAGTCTGCATATCAGAGTATTTTTCAGTGTTTTTAAGAAAAAAGCATGTAAATATGAAGACCCTGAGATTTCCACAGAAATCTCTGGTTAAAAAGAAATGACAACAGAGTCACACTCAAGGGGAAAGGACAGTATGGCTAAGTGCAAAGAACAGCTGGGGTATATGTAATGTTACAGTTATTTTTCTGTGCTTCCTCTAGGATGAACCAAAGACCTTGTTTTGCTGGATGCTGAGTGCCCTAAAGTCCCATCACACATCTCAGGAAAGGACCTTAATGGTTTTATTGGGACCCATATCTGCACATATAACATGGTCTTTGAAGATGAAAGGATTTTTTTTTCTCTGCTTCCATTTGTTGCTTCTTGCTTGACATGTTCCTATATGGACACTCAGCCTCCAGATATCTGTTCCCTAATCAGCGACATCAATAACATCCTCAGTGGGAAAACTCTGGAACACCTATGAAAGTCAGAAGTGTGAGGAATACATCTCAGATGATGCAGATGCAGTCACTGCTGTATGATCAGATAAGCAACATTGCAAGTTCATTTTTGTATGCTAAATAAAATAAAAATGTCAATATTTACACATAACCTTCAAGGCTCTTACATTTGCAGCTCTTTAGTATTCAGTGCAGACCACATTTTCTTTAGTCCGTTACCAACAGCTTGGAAATTTAGTTAGAGGATGCAACCCAAATGTTCCTCCAAATGTTGTTTCCAAATGGTCATCTTGAAAAATGCTGCTTAAAAGAATGAAACCTTTATGTGAAGATATAAGAGCCCATGCACAGAGCAATATAAACAGCAAGGAAATCGTCTGAAGATTAAAACCACTAATGATAAAGATATTACTGTTAGGCATAGTTTAATTTGTTTGTAACTAAATCACCAGAGGCTTTTTACAGCTTTCTTGGAATCTGACTATTGTGTACTGCACATTCAACCTCTAAGTGTACAGTGACACAAACAAATAAAAGCGATCATAACAGTTGAAATGTAGTTAGAGACACAATTGAGAACATCTGTATTGTAAGCAGAAATAAATTAGAAATACTGACTTGTTTCGTAGCCGTGAAACTGAGGGATAAAAAAATAACCTACAGCACCTGGATTAAGCAGTTGTAAATAATGTATAAAGGAAAAATCTCATTACCCCCTGTGTAAACTCCCCCCCAATGAAATATATTTTATGAATGTTGCATCACAGTAATAAATGCAGCATTTGTTTTCCCCATAAACTTTCCATTTCATGACTATAAGATAGTTTGGATTTTGAAATAATGGCCAGTGAATGTACTGTTTGCAGGATTAGCTTCCCTCAACAAGCAGCTTTGAACTGACCTTCAGTTTTTTTGGGCTAAAGAGCAGGGACTTACACAGGCTTAGCAGAACTCATCTTTGTGCCTACAAAGCTGTGTCAGTGTTCTCCAGTTGCAACAGAACCATACTATATAAACAAATCCAAAAAGACCACTAGAGAGTATTTAGACTCTGAGCCTTGAGTGTTATAATTGCCTGATATCATGAAAGATTTGATGAGATTATATTAGGTAATGACTAGATACAAATGGGGAAAGTTTTCCTTTTCGTACAAAAAGAGGTCTTATAGCAGAGTGCTGCACGCTGCAGGATACAGAGCTTCTACTTACAGTAAAAAGAGCGAATGCCATAGAAAAAAACTGAAATGCTTTCTTTTGAGTTTCCAGTTTTCCTTTGCAAATATTCACAGTTTTGTGTAAAAATGCCAGGACTGATTCCTTGCTTGTGTCAGCTTTGCACTATCAGCTTTGCTGAAGTACTCAACAGATTTATTCTAGATTTAGGCAGTGTATTACTGTCAAATCGAACCATTAGCTTTCTCTTGAAGATACCTTGATTCTCCACATATGAAAAGGGATCAGCTTCCTGATGATCCAGGGCACCAATCACTGATCCCCTCGGGTGAGTCCCTGAATCATCTGTACAGCCCATACACAATCACCAAGCCACAGCCTGGTGAAACAGGTGAGAATGAGGATGAGACACTACAAAGGAAGTCAGCATCTAGAGTCAAACTGAAACCTAACAGATTACAAATTAAAAGGATAAGAACTTCCCACTGGCTGAGAGAGATAAAATGTCACAAACATAAAAACATTATAAAGTTAGGCTTGAGTCTGGAGTGGTTTCCCTTTATGATTAATGATTGGGCTCAACAAGGATGGGAAGGGCAAAGCAAAGTTCCTCTTGAAACAGCTTAAAAATGCCACAGCTAAAGAAAAAAATATAGGAACATCAATTTAAAAAAATAACAAAACAAACCCCCTCTACTAAAATGTAAAGGTCAGGAAAGATTTGGGTGTTTTAAAATGCTGTCTTGAAGAAATTTCATAAAGGTTAAGATGTCATGTAGTTTCAGAGTTATGGGCACTGGAGGGGGGTCCTTGAGTGCCAGCTATTCCTCAGGCCACTCACTGACTGTGAGCTGCAGTGACAGTGGGCAGCGGGAGGCTGGCGGATCAGAAGCTATCACTGTGCCACTGGGGAAAACCCATGTCTTGCTCCCCAAAGAACGAAGAGCTGTGTGAATATTTCAGCATCTGAGATTTAGGCAGTAGATAAAACAGAAAAACATGCCTTAAATATAAGGGTCTAATTTAAATTGTCAAGAACAAACGTATTCGGCATTCAGCTCTTCAGCTCAGTTCACTGTGCCTGGGAGGGGCAGGAGGCACGGTACGCAGAGCCCAGGGAGCTCCTGGTGGCAGCCTACCCTGCCCGGCTCAATGGCTCCAAACAACATGTGGATTCCTTGTGGTTCAAAATCCCTGAGGCCACACAGGCAGGCAGGACAGAACAGGAGCTGTAATGCTTCTTTTTTCAGGTGTTACAGATGAGAGCAGGAAAACCAATATGACTGGGGAAGAGTGTGGAGGGCAAGTTTTCTTTCACCTGCACTCTGCCAGGCCCATTTGGCAGTTGTTAGGCCAGCTCCCTCCTCCTGCAGACTCCTGCGCCCTGATCCCATTTAGCACTGACCTGGCTCTCCTGCCTCACCCATCTTGTTCTCCAGGTCCCCCTCTCACCTCTGGTCTTTGGTTCTCTCATATAGCAGTGCTGTTTTGTATGGACTACAACTGCTGAAAAAAACTCAGACTTTTTGGCTTGATTTTCTTTCCCCCCTCACTCTCATCTTTGTGATTTTTAGACTTGAGTCTGCATCAATGGAGTAAGAGCTACCTTTCTCTGCTTCAAATATTCCCTGCTTCACCTCCCACCTTGAGGTTCCCTCTGATAGTTCATTTCACCTTGCTTTCTGCTTTTGGCGTTCTGGCTGCCCTGGTGATCCTGCATATTCTTTGACAGCAGCTTGGGGAGGAAAAAGCCTGGGATTGCTACCCAAAGCTCCTACATGGGAACTGTGGATGTAGGGAAAGCAGAGCACCCACCACTATCTCTTGTTAAATGAAACCTATTTCAACATGATGTGAATTTCACTCGCAGACAAAAGGTGAACTATGAAAAGGTGAACTCTTTGCTCTTAATGACTAAACAATTGCCACACGGAGACTGTAAAATAATAGAGAGAGAAGAAAATCTTAGGAAGCCTGTACCTGTTCTGGACAAATGTTACATGGCGGGTAAAATTCTGCAAATGTCAATTATTTCACAAACAGAAATAAAAGAATGTTTTCATCAAAATACCATCAAGACCCTTTTTCATCACAAATGGGTGGTACTATTCCAGCTGAAGATGTAATGAATAAAATGATTTTAAGTTACATTAGAGCTTAACCTCTTTTGCCTGCTTCTCCTTTTGCTCCATTTCGTCCTTTTCTATATCCATCTGTTGCACACTACAAGCTCCCTGTGACAGCTACCAGGAGGCCTGATTTTCAGCCCTCTCTCTGGCAGCTTTGCACTGCTCAAGAGAGCAGAAGGCAAAACAGGTCTGTTGCCCTGAGAACACCTTGGATTGCGAGGTCTTTCAAAAATCTCTTGCCTTGCAAAGGGAATATAGTAAGGACAGGACAAGACACAGCTTTAGAAACCTGGACTGCCAACCCAAGAATGGGGAGAAAAGTAGCTTAGTTTAGTTTTCCCAGCCCTTACTCAGTCAGATACTATGTGCAGCAGGGTATGGCTACAGGTATCTGCAGCAGAGTGTACTCTGCATCTCACTGCTTGACTTTTTTACTCTTTGAAGAATGCCACGCAAAATTACAGTGCTGTACAAATAGTTACTATAATAAATAATAATAATGGCAGCAAAACTTCCCCCAGTATTGTGTTTCTCTTTCCTTGGTTTACATAACTGCCTTGTTTCTCAGAAACATCCTCCAAAAGTTACTATTTTTTTCTGCCAGACTAATACATACAATTACTGCTCTGAAAAGCTGAAATACTCTGCTTTAGGTAGCAAAACAAGATGTTAGCCCAGTAAGTTTAGATACAGCAGAAATGCAATTAACTAATAATTATTCTTTATAGAAAATTAATATATCTTTATAATTCCTGGAGAAAGCTGAAAACCTGCATAGTTAAAATGACTCCTCACTCAGCAAACAAAGCAAACAAAGACATTTTCTTCTGTCCACTGTGTACATCTGGGTGGACAAAGACAGAAAACCCAGGCTCATGTCCATAGGCAAAGCAGCTCCCAGCACCACCTCCCCTTGTCCTCACCCTCTAAGCACACACTGTGCATCCTCGGAGCCTCCTGGCTGCTGGCTCACACAAGCCTAGTTTTATTTATAGTTTCCCTTAATACAGAAAACGTATTTGAACACATTTGTCTTTTCCCCCTCTGTCAGAGACACAGATGTATATGTATACATATGCATGCACATGCAAAACATTCACACCTACCACACTCTTGAGTTTAGCATCAAAATGATGTTGAAACACATTATTAGGGCATATTTTTCTATCTGAAACTGGCTAGATTTTCCCCTAACAGCTGCACTCTAGATTTTAATTAAATAATAACAGTTGTGCCTTATTTAACTAAGCCAGCACATCTTCCTTATGTTTGGGAATACTAATTTTTTAATTTAGATTTTTTTTCTAATGAATAGGTTTGTATTTTGATCTGTAGTACTCTATAGCTAAGAAAACCTTCAAATCACTACATAGGCAAGGAAGGCGCATTTTTTTGGCTAGGGCAAATCTTGGCCACATTTTTAGCAGGCTTAATTTAAGCCAACAAATTTACCCCTGAAAAACAAATACCAGTGTAGTCAAACTCCTTGTAGCTTTGGTTCTCTGATTTGCTGCTGCAAACCTACAGACAACAAGCTGAAGGCCACCTTCCTAGGTATGTTCCCCTTAGACCATAAAAAGCAATTAGTCTTTGGAGTCATCATCTCTGTTGCTGATGCTATTTAATTAAAGAGGATTTTTAGGTATATTGAGTATCTACAGTGTTTGAATATACTGATAAAAGAAATAAAAATTGTAACGGATCCCATATCCATTCAGAAGGTCAGCATCTGCAAAACACCCTAAAAAGGAACCAAAATAAAGGTGTATTATCATCTTTGATATCCATGGAAAAGTTCTTGTACAAGTGAAAGATGAAGGGAGGCTGAACAACTCCTTCCTTCTGGTAAATGTCGCAATAGTTTTTACTTCACGTTTTTTACCTGGGAAATGTAGCTCTTGATACATTTGTCTCACCAAAAATACTGGTTACCAATGAAAAAGCCAATATAGAATAGGAGTAGGTCAAGAAAATTGTTGTTTTAAAGGAGTAAGAACTCCCCTCAGCTTTAATGCACTAAAGATCTTGCTCCTGAAAAGGAGAGTCACAGAGTGACTGCTGACACAGCAGAGGTTTGGAACCTGGTCCTGTGAGCTGCACCTCTCCTATATCACCTGCCTACCCAGCTCCATCACCAATTACCATCAAGTCAGTTGAGATCTACATGATGAACAGGAAATAGTACCTGTAAAATCAGCTTAAGGGAGAACACGTCTTGAAAGCTGTTCAAGCAGGTGGGACTGGCCCGACTGTGTGCTTCTGTGATTTATAACAAGAAAAGCAGGGTGCACTTTCTGTGGAACTTTATTACTGCCTTGTCCTTGGAGGCAGCAAACAGCTTCTCTTCCATAATTGTCATCTACACCACTATAGGAATAAACGGAGCGTGCAGAGTGTGCTACCCAGAAGCTTCAGGGTGGAAACAGCCCCCTGCTGGGGCTGGGGGAGCAGTGGAGTTATTACATAAAAACAGGTACCTGCAAGAGCAGCCATAAATCTGTAACTTTAAGACAAATAAATATATTTGCATCTACAGGGAAGAAGTCTGCCATATCTGAGAAAGCTGTGAAGATTTTCTCAGCCATCACACAATTTGTCTACATGATACTTTGCTTCCACTGTCATGTACATTACATCCTATCTGTCATCAGAGTCAATCTCAACAGCTGCTTGACATGGCTCTAATCAAGACAGATACAACCCCCAGTAACAAAGGTATTGTTGCCCCCAAAGCAAAGTTGACACAATTGGCTGGTATGTTTATTTAAATAGCTCATATCTATCCTGTTAGCACATTTCAAATCAAAGTCCACATTGTTTATGTTAAAGTAAATTTTGGTCTCCTGCTCTCCTTTGTTTATGAATGTCTGTGTTTCTGACAGCTGATAAAGGGCATGCTGAAGATTTACAGTATCCACAGCTGGTTGCGTGGTGCAGTGGGACTTTCTCCACATACGTTTGCTCTATGTGCCTCAGCCATAGAGAAAACTCCCCAGTGAGAGCTGAGTCTCATGGTGAGGACAGCTTGCCTTGCCCTGTACTGTTTTTCCTTTCACTGTGGGGAAATTGCTGTATGTCAAAGCCTAGCAAAAGTGAGAGCCCGAAGTCCTTCCTCAGGTGGAGTCTATGCGAACAGAAGTGGTACTGGCTTCAGTGTGCCTCATGCCCAGCCCAACAGTGCAGTTTCTATGGTCATTAACTCTGACACCAGGCAAAACGGTCACATGGCGTTAAGTAGGAGTAAAATTTTATGTTCCATATAGGCTCTGTTTATTTATACCTGAGTAATTCCACTGCCTTGTTACTGCTGTAACTCTGAATAGAGCCAGTGTAGAGGCTCTTGCTTTTGCAAGTCCAAATTCTATCTCCTTTGGCAGGATGCTGTCTTGTACACCAACTGGAAAGGAGCAAGGACAGATAGAAAAGAGTCCGTGAAGTGATATACCTAGAATCTTTAACTCCAGATCAAAAATATATTACTTTTGGCCCTCTTTGGTCAATTTGCTTCACATTTTCCCAGTAGTGGCAGGGAATGGGGATCTACGTTGTTCAAGAACTTCGTGTTTTTCCTTTATCGTTAGAAACGTGTCGTTCAAAACCCTTGTGCAACGGCTAGGGCAGCATCATATTCTCTTTCAACTGCACACATGTCAAGAAGGAACACTACACATTTGCAATGCTTATACATCGTATCACATTGCCTTTCAGTTTAGAGAAATACTCGCTAAGACTATCAATGCCAGCGTGAAGAAATACATAAGTGAGCTACCTGCAGGTGAGGACTGCACAGGAAGAGTACGGGTGTAATTCGTGACTACTCCCAAGCACCCGGGGTTAAAGTATGCTCGGGCGTGTGTCATGTGCTCTAGTAACTTCCAACTCTTGCTTGGTAAATAAGATTCAGGTTCTTTGTCTTTACACTGCAAAATGATCACTTTTAGATCTAATAAATGGTATAACTGGGTAAGTAGACACCTGTTAGTGGTATGACCTGACAAAAGGTAAGGAAAAATTAGAAAGACATGCACAAAAAAAAGCCCTAAAGAGAATAAAAGAAACATGCCAAGAGAAAATATGACACACGTACTTTATACATGTTTAATTTCTGTTGTTTTGGTTGGAAAACAGCTGCAGGTGTCCTCTAATTATATCACCATTTTCACAAATATCAACTGTCATATTTAATTTGTTACATTTACCATCCAGCCTCCTCAAACACTGCACTTCTTTCATTACACATTTAGTGCCAGAGTTTCTAACATTCAAGCTAACTTTCAAGCTAGTCAATTAATGCATTATTTACAAGTGAAATGTTATTAAAAACAGATTCTTAATTTACTAATGATTTAGTAGACCCCAGGCAGTATTCCAATTTGTTTTTATTGAAATTGGAAGAACACTTAGAACAAAGGGGAAAGTAATGTCAAGGATATTTTGGCCTATTCATCTGTGCTGTACTTTCTGTGGTATTATGTCTACCCCTACATCTTCCCTCCCTCTTTTTTATATTGTATTTTTAATACATAACCTAACCGGTTGCAGCATGATTGAGGGGAAAGGTCTATGAAAAATGAAAAACAGCACAAACACTATTGTGAGTTTTGTTTTTAAAAAGCACCAGGCAGTCTGGAATGACTCAATACACATGTTCACCATACAATACAGCATATTTTGATTTACAGCGCTGTTCTAGCAGCACAGCAGGTTAAGAAGGTTAGAAGTCAAGGGAAATTAAATGTTATTAGCATTCCACCATTGTTGTTCTGTACAAAAGTGAGTATGTAACTTTTCAAACGCATTTTTAAACTCAAATTTGTTTCTGAGGCTTTTAGCTTGTCAGAAACTTTTACGAGCATATGTGTGTTTCTTTGTCCTTTCCCTTTTTTGCTCCTTTTCCTCTCCTATCTGTGCCCATTCAGGATGTTCATTAAAGAATAATTCCACTCCTACCTTCTATCTTTGCCAAACTGCCACTACCTACAATACTGCTGTTGTCATTAAAATGTTGACATTGACTTTTAGGGCCACTTAATACAGGAAATATCTGTGATTCAGTGGCAATACTAATGTCGCAAACACTAAGCATCAACATTTGTGACCGTGATAGCTTCAAGATACTTCGTTGTGTTTGTTTTTGTGTGGGAATAAATGAAACCAAAGCAGGAATTCATGATCAGAGTGTTTTACTCCCACAGCGTGGCTTACCAACCACAGATATACCCAAACCATGTGGCTTCAATTTGCCTTTAAGGGCAGGGTGGGGGATGCTTGTTTCAGGACTCCGGCACTCCCATGTATGGGAACACCTAACTCATACCCAGGTGTGGACACCTTTACCGGGAGAAGTGTGGGTACAGAGGCTGGGGCAGGGAATGTCTAATTTAGGCACAGCAGCTCCAGAAGTCTTGGTGAGGAAATGAGGAGGCTAACAGGTGCTTTCAGAGAGCAGATAGGGCTCCAGGTCTTGTTGTTCCTATGCACATAAAGCCTGCATCAGAAGAAACTTTGTGGGCAAAATACTACCATACCTAACTAAATGAGAGCCAACCCAGGTAAACCCAGTCCACACCACCACTCCCTCTTCTAAAGCGATGAGAGAGGCAAAGCTGAAGCCTCTCTGTGCCTCAGACTGTCATTTGTAAAATAGGGATAACACTCCCCCTGTACCTTGCAAAGTTGATACAAAGATAAATTCAGTAATTATCTGAGATGATGTCCTTCTATGACGGCAACAGGACTCACACAAATCAGGTTGATGGATCTGCACCTTTCCCTACTAAGCACTGGTATGTTTGGAAGACCTCCTGTAGGCGACAACTTCTTAGGATTGGGTGTGAAGTCAGATGTACTAGCTGGCCATGAAATGACCCTTTACTGATGGTGGCACAAAAGCTGTAATCCCTGCCCAGTCACTAAGCACCTCTGGTCCCTACAGGTTACTGGGTGCCCAACACAGCACCAGTTTCAATGTACAGGGAGTCAGGTTGGCTGTGCACGCCCCCCATGAGTGTCTTGTGGCCAAGTCTTCTGCTGCCTCGGTCCCTGACCATCTGAGGCTCGTTCTTTCCTGAAGGGTCCTGCAAAGCCGCAGAGATCATCAGAGCTTTGTCTAAATCACAAAAAGCTGCTGACATCCAGTGCTGACCCAACCCACCTCCTATGGCTGGTTCAGAGGAGGGTCAAGAGCCTCCAGCCAGCACAAACACAGCTAGCTTAGGAGGAGGCAGGGGCTCTGGGTTTAAAAGCTTCTGTTCTCACTTCTGCTGATGAGCTGTTGCACTGGATCATTGCTAAAGAAGTCATCAGAAAGTTTCAGACTTTGCAAACTAATGCTGTGTTTATTCCACTTTCCAATCATTCCTCTCTACTATCTGTGTTTCACATACCGTGAAACTGCACTACATTGTGCAATTGAATTAGTTGTACAGTGACTCAAAGGCATTAAACAATGACTTTGATATTTTAAGTACTGTCTAGGAGGGATTTTTAATTCTTTCCTCATAATGAAACAAGCAACACATGAAAAAAACCCCACAGTTACACAACCTTGAATCATTGATTTTCTTTTCCATCCTGAGTAGACCCCTCTGACACAACAGAACAAAAAATATACTTAAAGCCTTTAGCTTGTTTAGTAGCAGAACAAAAATAAAACAAGCATTGACACACAATTTTAATGCCACTTGGTAACAATAAGAAATAAGTCCCCATTATTAATCCATCTTCAAAGTTCACAGCACGTACTCAGGAAGCAAATCCTATGGAACCTTTCCAGATATTATTGAGCCTAAGGGTGGACATGTCCATCCTTCTCCAGCTGCAGACAGATCTGCTCAAACGGCCAGTGCCCCAGCTATGGGGCTGGTTAGCAAAGCCCTGGTATTTGAAATGTTCAGGGTGAACCTATTCATTGTGATTGTGACAGATTAGGGAGCGGCCACATAAAGAGCTTAGGTGGCAACTTGGAAGGAGATGCTAACTTTTGGCAGAGAAGTGATGACAAGCTGCTGGAAGGGAGAGAGACCCACTGCTAGCAGGTCAACAGTCCGATCAGAAGAGGATCCACACAGAATCTCAATCCCCCAGTGGTACCCCTGGAAAGCCAGGGAGAGGAAAGATATGGCTGTGCTTGCACTCACTTGGTCAGCAGGACCCCAGAGTGGCATGGAAGCAAACAGCTCCTGTGTGGAATACGGGGCTGAGGTGGGTCCCAAAGGCCACCACTGCCTCACAGACAGCAAGGGGATCAGCTGTCACTATGGCACGAACAACACTGAGGGAGAGTCAGTTCTGCCATCGACAAAAGACTCTCTGGACTGGTTCTTACTGGAGATGGAAGTGGGGGCAGAAAGAGGGAAAAATGAATGAAGAAATGCTGTGTAACTACTGGCATTAGCTGCTAAGAGCACAGGGCCAGGCACCTAAGTGATGACTCACATCTGACAATAAATACATGAATAGTTGTTGAAAGTGTGTTTGACTTTCACAAAGGGGTTTAAGCAAATATTTGTTTGTTCATTAGTCTTGAGTAACACTTTTATGGCAGGAGATTCATTAAACCTTAACATATATCTGCAAGAAAGATATTTGGTTGTCTTGCAGATTAATACACAAAGCAAGGCACACTGTTTACACAGAATGGTCTTGAAATACCTGTAATGGAGTAAGATACAGTTATTAGACACTGGCATCATGAATCTTCTTTCTTTTGAAGGTTAGGTGGGATGCCATGTCTTCCATGTCAGCTTTAAAGGGCCTGTTTCTGCTTCTGTGTCTGCATCAGCTTTCAGCTTCTCTGATTAGTCTTAAAAAGCTGATGAATGAAATCTGCTTCACGAATTAAATTATACCTGTGTATGAGAAAGCCATTGCCTGTTACAGATGGTGCTGTAGGGTGCCTACAACCACTCACAAACTCCTCAGGACAGATCACAGCACAGACAGCTCTGCCCTGCATTAGGAAAATATAATTTGAGTAGGAAACCCCTTCCCCAAATATCCTGAGGTGACAGCACCACAACAAATGAAAGACTGCCATGGTATCAGATGGCACGGACAAGAAGTACACATCAAGCTCTGCAAAGCGTCTATGTGTGGGCAAGGCCATTCTTACAGCCCTTTTGTGCTCACTGGAGCCTGGGCCAGCTGCCTGCTGGTGGGCTGTGCTCGGGTCACTTGCTGAGCTCAGACCCAGGACTTGTTATGGCAGCTAGAAACGAGGAAGATCGATCATGCCTCTTCTGGTGGTTGCAGGAGACATTCAGAAGAACGCCCTCCTTTAGAGCTACTCTGTACTATGTATGGCATATGCACTCCAGCAAAAAATGTAGTTGGATCTACATACATTTTCAATCTGCAAAGCAGATTAGGAAGTTATTGTGACCAAATCCTCAGTGAGGTTAACACTGACTGCAGCATAACTACAGCTATCAAAACAAAACTATTCTCAAGTGAACAAGTTACGCTTTGCCTCCTCTCTCTGGCTATTTTTTTTCCTGTGAGCAGAGCTGCACAGTGTAATGTTAGATGTGATGAGGGTCAGCAATAACATAATCACAGACCTGAGGTCTCCAATTTATGCACCTCTGTGTCTTCACCTCATCTCACCAAATGATAACATAAAAGGTTACGATGTGCAAAGCAAAAAGCCCAAGTTGTTAACTTCCTGAACTTGAAAATATTACTTTCCTAAAATTATTGCAAACACAACATACTTGACATCATATACAGATGATGTGAATGGAAGATGGCATGCAAATATTTCACAATATAGTAGAATTAATATAATAAAAGCCTTATGTATACATTTGTTATGACAATGAAACCTGTACATTACTTGATCTGGTGTAATTCATATCAGTATTTCAGATGTACACTTGTGACACTGAAGAAAACTTCTGTTTGGGGGGAAATGATGACCAATATCTTTCAACCTCCCTATGCATCCACGGCAGAGAAGAAACGAAGCCACTGAGTATAGACTGACATTATCTTCTACTTCCCTCTGCTTTTCCAGACAGAAAACGTGTTCAAAATCAGTCCATAATCAGCATATTTTCCTGCAATCTTGGTGTGGGAAAAGCTGGTGTAGAAGACTGATCTGACCAGACCTTACGTCCTGCTGACTTCACTGCCATTACAACTTAGGGTGTTCACAAACCCTACAGTGAGAAACAAAAAAAAAAATTTTACAGAATAAAAATTGTTGGCATGAGAGAATTTCTATGCAGTCTCAACCAGATCCTCAATCTCATAGTACATGAGATTGTACTATTTTCAATCTAGTACATAGATGGGATTGTGGGAGCACAGAAGAAGCTTACTCTGAAAGCTGACAACATCACTCTGCCGCTTTGCTTCCCTTCAGGGCTGTGTTACAAGGACTAGCCATAATAGGCCATAGTAACTTCAGAAGGCTTGGGACTGTGAATTTTTTTGTGTGTCTTTTGTATTACAGCTGCTAGTGCTAATTTTATAGCCTAGAAAGCACACAGAATGATATATTGTGCTTAAAAAAGAGGAAAAAGAGGAGCTCTCCCTTTTCCACACTTGAATACAACTGCGATACGTGCAAGTTTCAGAAAAATAAACCATCCTGAAAAGAACTTCTGCTCTTTAAAGAATTAATAACAACCTCTTCTATTCCCTTTTCCCCCTTGTCTTGCTTCTTGCTATATGCAGCTCCATGTCTCTGAACATCTTCCTTTGAACTTCTGATTCTTCCTTCGTGATGACATTCCCCCTGCCTCAAACTTTCTCCAGAGGTGAGCCCAAGGCAGGCTGCACAACTGAATAATCCTGAACTTGATAAACATGGATTTGCATTGAAATGTATGGCACTGGCCACTTCTGCTTTGCTCTTGCAAACCTGACAACCAACTCCAGGCTCAGTAAGCTCGACCCTTAACTCTGTATTTCCTGACTGGACAAGAATCTTTGCCTTGAATGATACTGCTGTAGATATTCAATATCCGTGGCACTCCTTCCTCAGACCCCTTAATGCCCAGTAGTTAAACCCTATAGATGATCATACACGAATTCTACACAGAGGTACAAAATCTTAAGAGATAAAAATCTAGCACTCATTCCTAGTTAGCATTTGGTAGGCGAGCTGACAACCTTCTCATTGCCCTGGCACCAGGGAAAACTGGGATTTGCTGGTTGGGAGAAATTGAAGTAGTATAGGTGAAGACCGCAAGGGGAGGGTCCTGTTTTACTAGGAGGACTGCACTCAATTTACTGTGCAGTTACAAGAAAAGAGGAGCAGAGGGGCTTTTAGGAAGAGCATAAAATTTGGAAAAGACAGCAGCTCAGAAAAATGAAGATGCTTCCTGAAGGTGAGCCCAAACTGAAGAATTTCGTTGAAATTGTGAAATTCTCCAAGTTTGGGAGTGTTCGGATGTTAGATATCTGTCTCATTATTGCTTTCCTGCCTCAAAATATACTGATGCCTCCTAAAAGTAGTTCAGCTGGGCCTTGCTAGAAGCAGATCCTCAAAGGCATAGTTAAAAGCTGAAATGGTGATATAGAGAAACAGCGTGAGGAGCTTGCAGGCATGTCTCAACAGGGAATAGTACAGGGTCTTAGCAAGCCTGAATCCTGTGAAGGATTGTAGGAGGGCAAGCTGTGAGATGGTCAGGCACCGTACCAAGTTAACTCTGCTACACCCACTTTGAAACTCAAGAAAAAGGGACTAACAGCTGAACAGGGGATCTCAGTCATCCAAACAGGGGAGTGATCTCCTCCACTTGATTGTCATTCTTTTTTTTCTGTTTGGTTTTGATGCCATTTAGCATTTAAACAGGTGGCATTTGAGCAGAATCAGTTTCTCCAAACACTGCACCTTATATATTGAGTACAAAAAAGTTATTTCAAGGGCTGCGTTGCTATGTGATTGCAGAAACAGTAGTGCAGGGAGAAATGTCACCAATAAGAGCCTTTTGAAAATAGAAAACACTTAGCTGTTGTGAGATTACTTTTTCTGTTTTCATTGTTTAGAAACATATAAAACGACTCTAGTTCATGTCTGCACTTTTGATAGGTTGTGTGACTCACACAGTGATTACATCAGAAATACCAAAGAGGGAAAATATACATAACCCATGGTTAGGATTAAATGTGAGTTGCAAATAATCAGTGTTTACAGCACATTTAACCTGCGTGCAGTACAGTTTGTTCAGATTTTATTTAAGTCTGAATATCCAGTGTTGTGTTTGAAGCAGTAAGTGCACCACTGACATGAGCAAGGACAGGACTTTTCCTGCTGAATGCCAAACAGAATTTTGCTGAGTTCAAAAGTCTGGAAGTTCACAAAACAAGCAGTGTTTTTACCATAATTAAACTGCAAAAAGCACTTGCTTAAAAAAAAAGTTTTAATTATAATTGGTGTTTCCAATCCCAGTGCTGGAGGCAGTTGTCTGACTGAAAATTGATGTCCTTTATGGCATTGGCAATAGACAAATCCAGTGGAAAAGCCCATAAACAAGTTTCTAGGCGAATTTAATATTGGTTTAACCACTGGAGAAAGCATTTTGGTTGTTACCCTATTATTAAAAGACGTTGGAAATGGATTCACACACTCTTCTCTGCTGAGTTAATTGTCATGTGGTTGGCATCACAGGCAACATCGTTTTTCAGTAACATGGCCACCTCCAGCACTAAGCACACAAATGCCAATTGTATCTGAAAACCACTTTTCAGTTCTACTACACAGAAAAACATTTTGCAGTTTATTTGTGATGAAAGACAATTCTCTTTTTAAGAACAATGGAACTATTGGTCTGAGCAAAAGAAATGAAGCTGGGAACCTTCTTTTAAACTCCATGTGAACTGTCAAATAGACTGATGAGTGATTACTGTAAGGCAGATTTGGTTATTCATTTGAAGACATGAATATTAGAAACTCACTCAGTGCCACACATCAAAGAACCTGTGCCTGGGTAGGGCCTGCCAGTACATATGTGAATGCTGTGGCTGAACTGTGTGCTGCCCTGCTGCCCTCAGCTTCAGCCCCAGAGGTGGCTCTCAGCAGTCTGCACGTCAGGCACCATGGATGCCAACTCTGAGTAAAACCATTTCCATAGCCCAAAGTCCTGAAAAAGAGTCTGAATAAAAGGCCTTGAGCATATGAATACACTCAGTATGCAGACAGTATTAAAGAAAATTTTATTACGACTTTTGCAGTATCCAGCTGTGGGATTTTAGGTGCTTACCAGAATAAAGATGGGTGACAATTTTCATCTTACATTTAAAACATTCCTCCCCATGCTAGAGATCTAATGAGGACAGAAACGAATAAGATGCGATGCGATTCACTAGACACATACACAGCTGATACAGCCCGAGAGATCAGTTAGATGTGGTGAAGACGTTTAGGCACAGGAAGACTTCTCCCAGTCCTTGTGCTGTCCCCTGTCTCCACGGGCCACATTCTGTTGGAGAGCACTGTGGCACAGAGCTGAAGGTGCTTTCAGTGTGGGGGACAATCCAATGTGCCCTGAGGGGGGATGAGCACAGCGCTAATGACATCCCATGTTCGCCATTTCAACTTTTGTATCTGGTGCCTGTTATTTCATCTCTGGCTATCAATTAAAAAAATACAGAGATTTTGAGAAAAATTATTATTGTCTTTTATACTGACTACTAGGCCAAAGGTAGGTAATTGACATGTTTTGGCCTCACCCACTGGGTGTAACATAAAACATGCAGTATAAATATATGAACTCTTTTATACTTTAAACAAAGCACTTAAAATGGTGCCCTCACAAATTAAGAAGCAACATCTGTACTAATCATAATTCCTGAAGAACGCATTACCAAATGAGACACATGTGTAGGGTTTTATCCAATCTGGCAACGAAACTGATTGTACCTGAGTTACCTGGCCAATAAGGGCTGAGCAATTGGATAATGTGATGGATTAACACTTCTTAGAAGCAATTTGGCTAAATAAATGTAAATGGCAGAAAAACAAAAGGCAAAGAGATCAGCCCATAGACATGCTGTGCTTTCTGAGACAAACAGATTACTCATAGCCCAGTTGTAATCTCACTACTGATCTTGGCTGTATTTGGACCAGTACAGTAGCCTAAAACTGACCTACTTTAGTAAAGAATCAGAAAGATGAGGACTTTTTGTCTGTTACCAACCCCTTGGGACAACATTCTCCTTTTTTAGTGTTTTATATATGTTTTAAAACAAGTGCAGTGCCTGGAGCCTAGCATACAGAAACAGTGTTATAATAACATAGAAAAGAAAAAAGGAAGCTTCCAAGAATCACTGATAACTGCAATAAGGAAAAATATACAAAAACCAGGTTAGGTTGTACCCTCAGCTGATATAAACAGGTAACATCATTGTCACTTCACAAGACAGCCTCTTTTACATCTTTAGAGTTCTGCTATTTTAAACATCTTAATTTACACACTTCACATACTTTTGGTGATTGCTGCAAACACTGTAATTTCTGCCCAGATTGCCTACAGAGAATGTCTACAAAGTGGCTAACCTGGACCTGAAATGACTGCTTGCTACATGCATTTGAACTTCATTGTTCAAGTGAATTAAACTGGATTAAGCACAGCCTGCAAATTGTTCGTGGGGGTGGTTCTGCTGCCAGGGGACTGCTCAACTGCATTGTGAGAGTCGTGGTGCCTCTCTCTAGACTCTTGGAGGCAATCTATACTGTTTGTTCCACCCTTGGAAAGACTCACAAATGGTCTGCATGAAAGCCCATATTGGTTGTATGATAAACGGATAACATGGTTGTGCTATGGTAAATTATATACTGCTTCCAAGGACAGAAGAGCTTCTGTGAGTTGTTCAGCCCTTTCACTTTTCTTTGTCCTCTTTTCTACTTTAGCTTTGATTTCTTTTCTCTTTCTGTCCCAGTTCATCCTGTGATCCTATCCTTCCAGAGCTTTAGTATCTCTTATTTCTTTGGACTCCATTACTTCTTTGGCTTGTTTTGTACACAATTTATTGAAGTCTTTGTACTTTAAAGTATATAAAGCAGGTTTTAGGCCTTTGGGTGGTTCTTCACTACGACTTTAGGAGCAAAGCAGTCTCACAGAGATGTTCACTAGCTGCACCTCATTTAATACCTCCACCTGACTTTCAGGCTGTGTTTTTTGTCTGGTTTAGCGGCATTTATATGTGCCATTTATATGATGTCCATATAGGCCAACTGTATGAGGTTCAACAAAGCAAAGTGCCGGGTCTTGCACCTGAGTCACATCAGCCCATCTGAACACGAGCCAGTGTGTGCCCAGGTGGCCAAGAAGGCCAATGGCATCCTGGCCTGTACCAGTAACAGCGCGGCCAGGGGACCAGGGCAGTGACTGTCCCCCTGTGCTCAGGACTGGGGAGGCCACACCTCAAGTGCTGCGCCCAGTTCTGGTCCTCTCATGACAAGAAGGACACTGAGGTGCTGGAGTGAGTCCAGAGAGAGGCAGTGGAGCGGGAGAAGGGTTTAGAGAGTGATTCATATGAGGAATGCCTGAGGGAGCCAGGGTTGTTTAGCCTGGAGAGAAGGAGGCCCAGAAGGTGATGTTATTGCTCTCTACAACTGTCTGAAAGGAGGCTGTAGTGAGGTGGGGGTCAGTCTCCTCTGCCAGGTAACAAGTGACAGGACCAGAAGAAATGGCCTCAAGTTGCACCAGGGAAAGTTTAGACTAGAAATTAGGAATTATTTTTCTACTGAAAGGGTGGTCAGGCATTGGAATGAGATTCCCAGGGAAGTGGTGGAATCACCGTCTCTGGAAATGTACAAAAGGCATGTGGATGTGACACTTGGGATATGGTTTAGTGGTGAACACCGTGGTGCTGGGTTAATGGTTGGACTCAGTGATCTCAGAGGTCTTTTCCAAACTTAATGGTTCTATAATTCTAAGGCATAAATGCTTTTTTTTGAGATTTGACAGCTTTTCATTTAGAGACGTGTGACAACTCAAAGGGAAAGCAACAGAAAATCATGCATTAATCTCATGGGGAAAGCCTGCTCACCAGGCTCTGAAACAAAAAGTATGGCACAGTCTGGCTCATTAAGAAGCACAAGGAATAAACCTGACAACAACTTTAAACTCCTTCCTCTTTACTAAGGAAAGTGGCAGGTGTAGTAATAACTGTTCTTTCCAGTAGAAGACATAGCTCATCACATTAAAGAATATAAATCCATTATCAAAATCAATTAATATGCTTTTTCAACAAAACTAGGTAAAGTCTGAAATTGACAAAACAGAGCCACTCCACTTGTCCCACTGGGAAATTGAGGCAGCAGGCAGTGTGAGGCAGAATAAAACCAGCTGATGGCCAGAATAAAACCCAACCCCATTCCACCTACCGGTCCATGAAGAAAACTGCCAACTTTGGGAGCCCCTTGCACAACCCCTTCTACACAGAGCAATTGCTGTTCATGAAGCAACCTATGGCAAGATCTCTGAGGCACACATTCTATTCAGAAAGGGGATTTGCATGGTCTGCAGCTCCCTGACACTGCCACGCTGCCTCTGGTACAGCACATGGAAGGTGCTGAGTTTGTCATTCCTGTCTAGAATCAGAAGTGCCCACAAAGTCTGCCAAAAGAAAATGAAGAGTTGGCAAAGCTCGGGGAGAGTGGAAGTTTATATGAATCACATCTTTATTTGTGAGAAGTTTGAGGAAGAACATGATGTCAGGTTAAAACATGTTTGGAAAGGAATGTAGCTTGCAGGACTAAACTGAAATTAATGTGTGCCTCTGCAAAGCCTGCTGCAGTTCTTGGCTCCTATGACTGGAAAAGGGGAGTAAGGACAGTTCTAGAAATACAAAACCATAGTTCAAATGCTGCCAACTAACATTGTGGTGCACGTATGGGAGAAACAAGAGAGATGAATATTCAGAATTCTAAAAAACATGTACTAACATTTTTACTGTGAATTTACACATTTCTTTCAAACTACATTCAGCCCGCAAGATGCTCAAACTGTTATTAATAAGCAGTAATGATCCAAAAAAGATCCATCCTATTGAATATATTTTACTGCATTTTTTCTGGAATTTCATAGCACTGGAAAGCTCCTATAGTTGCTGTCTGTCACCTTATCTACTGGTAACTAAGCATACTCGTTGCTGATTTATGGATTCCTTTTTTTCAAAATAGTTGCAGAGAGAAAGAGAGAGGATGCTAGGGAAACCTTCAGAGATAATTCTATAAGGAAGTGACAAAAAAAAGAGGGAGAAAGAGCGTTCTCTTCATGAGAGATAATACAGTTTTCTCATTCAAATAAAGTTTTTTGTTCAAAGATAAAAGAAAGCAACTCTCAGTATAAAAGAATCACCTTACACATGTACAGAATAGTATGCATTTAGTTCTCTACAGCAAAAAGAAGCTAGGAAAGCTGCATGAGACAGTTGCTTTTCCCATCTTCTATCAACAAATCACAAAGGAAAATCCAGGCCCAGTTACAAAATCCCAGCCCACTCACCTTTTCTACAGAATAGTATTTTATTAAGAAAAAGTTTGTGCTTTCTTCTTTTCTTCTTATTTTTTTTTTTTTTTTAATTTTAAACCTGCAAACTTTGAACAGCTTGCATGGAGCTATGGGAGTGCCCCTTTCCTAAATTTGTCCACATTAAACTTTGAAAAGGCTGATGTGGGAACAATCCATAGAAAGAAGAGCTTGTGTTTCATTTTGCCCATAAATGGAACTGGATGCATGGCACTGGATTATGTGGAATTCGCATGGGATCCTGCTTACACAGCCTGTGCACAAACCCCAAATGTTTGCAGGCCAAGTTGAAAGTGAGCTCTGCTCAGAGCGGATGCTGCTCTTCTGTATGCCATGCGACAGGAATGCCAATCACATTAGTAATTTTACATCACAGCAGACTGGTATTGCATTAAAACTTCTCTGACATGGAGAACAGTTCTAGGATAAGATGATTTGCAGGATGCCTTTCAGAAAAGTACCATTTATTCTCTACCCCCCTTTATTTTTTTAATAGATAATATCACTGCACTTATCATGCAGTAGTAGCTGGATGGCACATTAATGAGAACACTCATAATGCAGAAAACCTCATGTTGCTGAATACTGATGCTAGTGGTCTGAAAAGATCCATTCCCAGAAAATTATAGTTACCTTTCCACTTATAGAGACCAGTCTGTCTAATTTTTCAGGGACGTTGGATTCAATTCTGACTTTGCTTAAACCAGGTCTGCCTGTTTGCCCTCAATTGCAGTTTATACCAATATTTCTGAAAGGCTCCTTCTCTCTCACTTGCATTATAGTTCAGCACAGAAGGTGATTTAAACTTCTGATTTGATACATCTATGACTTAGCTGCTGCGGAAACATGGTCTGATGCATTTCTTATAACTGAACTGTTGTTTCTCCTAAGGCACAACATCTACAAAAGCACCACCTAAATAATTTGCTGTATCACTGTTCTAAAATGACATTTGATTTGCATATACATGTTAAGATGCAGGTTTCATCCTGTGTTCCTCATCTATCTGCTTGATCAAGGAGCTGCGACACTGTGTCCAGGACCACTTCCACAGCAATGCTATCACATGAGCTGTGGAGGAACTAGTATTTCACTAAACAACCCACCACTAAACCCTCCTGTGTCCTGTTCCAGATCACCTTGGAAGGCACCAGTATGGATATTGCAAAGGAGGGTAACATAAAATTGAGGTTTGAGAACAGCTCTGAGCAATCAAGCCCTTTTTCTCACTGCAGTTAAAGCTGAATAGAGGATCATTCTAATCCTCCTTGAATTGCTGCACAGGTGTTACAATGCCTGGTTTACAGCTACTCTGTCTTGCCCTCCTTGAGTGAACTATACCCTTTCCCGAAGTGCACCTGGGCTCACAGAAGTTGAGCACACAAAACCTCCTGTGAAAACTCCCAGCAAACAAACACTGCATACAGTAATCCAGAAGGAATAAACCTAACAGTTACTGCTTGATATTTGAACATCGTTTAATGAGTGCCCAGAATTCATCTGTAAATGCAGAGTGTTAATTTTGGGCCTGCTATTCATTAATTAGAGGCTTAGTGGCAAGTGCCATTGAGCTATCTGCAATGTTTAAGGTTACATCAAGCCCTAGTAAATGGCTTGCTGATAACAAGATGCATCCATCTTCATTACTTGGCCACTCCTGTCTGAGTTTGCTCTGCTTCCTGTAAGGGCTGTGTCACTTGGAACTGAAGAATTAAACTTTTATCCAAACCAGATTCTGCACTTTCACCTCTTTTTATTCCTTGAGTAGTTCCAATTTATTTTACTTAAATGACATTGGATTACCTAACATGGAGAGGAGCAGTACCTTAACCTAAAACAGTTGCCAGATCTTTAGTTCTGGGATGGAGAGTTGCAGTGGGTTAACATTTATAGAAACCATTACATTTATATTTCATCTGATACTGGTCTCAGTGTAAAGAACTCATAAGGATACAACTTAGATAGGATAAAACCCCAGAAAAACACAGGAAATTAATTTTAAATCTGAAGAATAAATATCTCTTTTTTAGAGTTTACTTTTGCAACGTTACACTCTCAAAACATGTATCATGCAAGGCAATCGTAATTCAAGTGAAAGAGCATAAAAACATTTCCATGTAGATTCTCAGGTATACACATGTCTATATGTGTTCACCCAGGGGAAGATCACTGCAACTAGTTTTCCCCTGCTTTCTGCTAAACATGCTCTTTTTTAAGCAATAATGCTATTGTCTGAGTCTAGAGAGGTGTCGTCGAACCTAATAATCAACTTCTCAAACTCACTGTTTTCCCTTAAAACTACAAGTAGGAGAACTTGAAATAGAAAAGCAACCTCTTTTGGCAGATGGTCTTTTTAAGCTGCTGCTGCAAGATACATATAATGCTGCTTGGCATGGTTGTTTAACACATTAGGGTGCTCATAGGTATAGCCTTTTGCTCTCATGAACCATTTTAAGCATTTAAGTTCAATTTTAAGCATCACTGCTTGGGATAGGTAATTGTAATCACAGTGGAAAGCAAGTTTCTGGGTGCTGATGCTCAAACTGTGTGTGTACGTAGAAAGTGAAGAGAAAGAGAGGATGTTTGTTACGATGATAGCTCAAGGGGAGGGTACCAGAAAGCCCTTACACTTCTGAGGTGGCACACATATCACAGACTGGCAGGTTTCACTGGGGAAAAGCCTTTTGGGGTGTTACTGCTTGGTGTGCACACCTCCAGCTGGTTCAGAAAGCCTGTATACCTGTCTCACATGTAAGCCAGTAAAGGAAACACCAGGTGACATGGGGTAGGCAGATGTAGGGACATATCTATGGCCAATGCAGCTTCGAATTTACTCAGCCAGGTTGGTGATGCAAAGAGCGTACGTTTGTAGGTGCTGTACTGCACGTGAAGATATCCATCCCTCACCCGACCATCTAAGACACACAAAGCTACCAAATCACGGTGAATAGCAACTTTTACATTTACAATCAAATTCCAGGAGGGTTAGTTGTACTCATGTATCAATCTTCCATTAGCCTGCATTTTCGTTAGATACTAAATGAGAAAATAAAACTGAAAGGGTGGGGAGAAAAGACAAAGCAGACATAAAGCTTGCTTTGCGACATTTAGACACAAAGTTATCTACATTATCTGTGATTGAAACAGACAATCTTAAGCTGTGTATTTCTTAAATTTACCAGAAGGATGAGCTGGACTCTTGAGGTAAGTGCTCTTTGAAGTTAATGTGCTACTGTACAAAGAAAGCTTTTTTTCCCCTTTGAAAAGATAAAGCTAATATTGTGGCAGCACAGGCTACAATGCTGCCACCGAAATGGAGGTCAAAGCTGAAGGTTCTTTACTATCAGAAAGCCAGACAGAGGTATCTTAATTTTTAAAAAATTATTATTATTCAAACAAAAATTCTGTTCTAGCATCCTAAGATACTATGCATACAGGTCTCTGGATGAGAAATCACTCATCTGTCCAATTTCTATTATTTAATATTGCTTTAAAAAAATCAGAGAAGGAAGAAGAAAAAACTTTGGGCATCCTCAGGTCAAGGCGATTTTTAAAAAGGTTAAAAGCTGTTCAGAAGGGTTACAGTATCCATAAAGGCAAATGAGATTATATTTAAAGACTGATGGAGAAAAAGCAATAATTGAGATAAAACGCTACTGTCTTGAAGAGGTTTGAGGAAATGCTGATATTAAAGCAAAGAAATTGAAAGACTTACAGATCAGCCATCACATCAAAGACAGCAGCGAATTTAATTAAATTTGCAACAATTATGTTTACTTTTAATGTTTACTAGGTTCTTTTAGTTTCTTCCATCATTGTTCAGTTAAATATTTTTGTAATAACTTGGGGAATATTGTGATTGTGTGTCTCCAACCACCAGCCGTCAGCTGTTGACCTCTCTGTTCCCTGCATCTGTAATGTTACAAGCCTTTGTCCCGGAAAGAGTTAGGATGTTTCAATCAAATAAATTGTGAAGTTACAAAACCTATAACATGATATGGATAATGATTGCCTGGATACACTTATAAAATATATTTAAGTGCCCCCCAGGGAACAAAGATTGGGGAAAAAAATCACAAACATTACTCTCCGCTGTTTGCCATTAATTGCATGAGTAATCATTATATGAGATGAGTGATGAATGTGAAGCCTTCTGTAAAGGTATATGGTAAATAAAGGTATATGGTACTTTGCACAGAAGTCCAAAACCACAAAACAGCTGGGTCAAAACATCGCCGAGGCCCTGAAATTCAAGCTATGAAAGTATCCTGAGTGCTGATCTAGGCACAAGATCTCTGTTTAGCCCATATAATTTTGGTATTGCAACCTATTGAGAAATTACAATTTGTATTTCAAACTGCCCTTTTCTCTGCTATGACTTTTACCCAAGATTTACTAGGTCTCAGAGGTTGTAGTAATTATTGCTAAAGAGAGTAATGATAGAGAATTGTTTCACATGCAGCCAAAAAATTATGGCAAAGAGATGTATTTGTCTTTTCTGCCTGTGATTCAGGAGCTTCCTCAAGTGTTGGGACACCTATGGATTCTTGACAGATCCAGCCATGAGGGATACAACAAGCAGATTGTCTAGAATAAAAACGCCCAAGCAGTGACTGAGAGGCCAGTTGAAAGTGATCCAAGGCTCGACGCAGGGCTAAGAGCTGTTTGCCCCTCTCGCTCCTCACTGTTCCATGGTTGCTCTTTGCCAGTAGCACAACCTGCCACAATGGCTGCTGCGTAAGAAGCAAGGCAGGAAAACCAGCCTGGGAACACACAGGTTAGAAAATATTTTATAATTAAAAACTCATTGAACTTGGCTATTGTCTGTATGCAAAGGATTTAAAAACTCATGTTAAACCCCTCCTCACTTCTTTAGTACACAGATGCAAACTAATTTTCGCACAGGTAGTACTCTGCATGTTACAGAGAGCATACGGCCTCCTTCATTAGAATGCCTTACAATGGGCCAATTTGCAGTCTCCAGAGGAAGGACCAATTGTCCTTGGTCACTTGGGATTTATTCTGCTCACTCACTGAAGAGCTTTGCAAAACCTCTGGAATGGTTGTTATTAGGAGAGCAACAAATAGTGAATAACAATTTGTCCACTTTCAATTAAAAAATTTTCAGGGAAGTTATCATGTAAAAATGTCCAGTGGTCTGCAAGGTGCTTATGAGGGGTTATCATGAAGAGCTTCCTGGCTATCGGAGTAATTTGATGAAAAGACATCTACGCCATGAATTCCCCACCTGTGCTGGAAAAAATGTTTGCACATTTGGTTTTTTTTATTTTATTCGTATCTGTTTGTGCTTGGCTTTTCTCTGTTATGCTTTGTGAAGGTGTTCAAGAGCTTGGCTGAAGGAAATTTCTTTTATATTAAAAAAAAGTTGTTAAAAATGACTTTCCGATCTTGCATGCTTTGTTTTATTTCAGCCTCTGGGGTTTTCAAACAGGTGAGTTACCATCTACCAAAATCATAAAGAAATAAAAATGATACAGAAAAAGAGCAATGAAACATGTTTCAAACAGAAGGGACAAACTAAGAAAGAATTGCACAAGTCCGTAAATTATTATTTTAATTTGGGACCTATGACAACCTTGACAATGCCTCCTTATGTCTCTCTCTATTGTCTCTATTTATATCATGCCATTTTTATTTACTGTTCATGTAGCAAATGAAGCCTGTCCCCAGCACTCAGAGTGCCAGGCTACAGAATTGCTGTAAGTCTCCCTGGAGCGGTGTTCAGCCACGGGTAAACTAGTCCTGCAATGAGATGCTTCCTATTCTCCCTCGAAGGTACAGAGTGAAGAAACTCATTGCTTATGCTGCAATTTTGATAACCTAACTGGCAGAACAGTTATTCAAATTTTAAGCTTCTAAATGCAGAAAGATCAACCTGGCCATCCACATAAATAATTTTGACATGATAAGTATGTGAGTGCGATGATAACTGATAAGTGAAGCAATTACCTTGCTTTTTTGGATTATATTAAATGAAGATTCTGATAGAGTAATGAAAAGAGACAAAGCAGACAAAAAGGCGGCTGTAGAGCTTTTGGGCACTCTGTTATCTCTATTATACCATATTGAAATAGAGAAGCTATCACCAATCATGCTTCCTATGTAACTTCTAGCTTCTAACAGTGAACAATAAATTGTCACAAGACAGTAACTGATAAATTGGGATTGGCAGTGCTTTTTAAAAGTGTAAATAAACTTATCAGCCCCCTCCCCCTACCCAAAAGGCAGTACAGTTTGAAGAGGATTTTTTATTTTGGTATGTTGTAGCTTGCAAGGTCTCCTTTCATTTACCCACCTCAATTGTCCTTTGTTTAGCCATCCATCTTAAGCAGCCACTTCAGCATAAGAGTTTACTCCAGCACTTGCATTCTTTTTGTGGTGTTCTACAGAACACTTTGCTTTTGTCCTTATGTGTTTTTACTTTGGCTGTTATCCGCCTCTCCTAATTCCTGTCATTCCAATTAGAAGCTGCTCTAATTATATGATTTTATGCTGGCTTTTATTGCATGCAGAGGCATACAAAGATATAAATAGCACCTCCAAGCAAAGGTGCCCAGATCTCAGTTTCTAAGAACAACTTTGCAGACATTGAGTACCTCATAGATTAATTAGAGTTCTCAGGAAATGTGTTATTTTTTTCAAAGAGCAATCCCAGGGTTTTTTTCTGAGAAGAGATTTTGCTACTCATTTTGGCAGGATCTGGCCCAGCATTCTTTTTGGTGGGGGATCATGCGCTGAAACTGATATTTGTACATTGCATCCTTTCAAGACAAGGCACAAATGGAGGCGGAATGTCATTCCCTTGTTAAAATTAATTAAGTAACCTAACACCGTACATCTGGAGAGAGGACAGAAAGGGAAAGGAAGTTCTCCTTGTTCTCTGTTTACCATTTAAACCCTGCTGCATGCTGCAATAGCATCACAGTGCTGTTACTAAGGCCCCCTAGCTCTGCAGCCAGCTGGGCCTAAAGGCAGTGGCAGAGCTCCTGCTCTGTGAGGTTCATGCTTTGGGATGACCACATCGTATCCCTAGTTAGAAACTTGACAATTTTTTTTTCTTACTTTTTCCAATTTATCATACCTCCATTGGTTAAGCCAGGGAGATCTTGCTGGCAATATGCTGGGTTTTTAGAAACTCAGTACAGCAAGAGAAACAGTTCAGAATTCTGGAACGGAGAATGGACACAACTTCCTTCCCTGATGTCAGGAACAATGGAGGGCATGTGAAAACCAGCAAACTCTGACAACAAGCATCTGTCACCCTTTGTCTTTCCACCCTGATATCTACAGCTGAAAATCTCAGATAATGAACGCTAAGCAGACTGCCAAACTATAGTCTCCATTGAGTGGCTCTGCACTGCCGTTATTAGACTTCAGGATTAATGCTCCACAAAGGTGTATTGTCCTTGTACACTATTTACTTATTTAGAAAAGTTTTTTGGTTTGGAAGTCTATCTGTGAAAATCAGGCAGATCACAAACAAAATTTTAATTCATGAAAACAAAAGCCTGCTTATCCTGCCATTTCATAGGAGTTGGTGGATTATGTGGTAGATTCTGTGGCTGCAGAACAGCATTAAAAGAATCCCAACTCTGACAACCATCTATTGTTCTACAGGATCAATTCCAGAGATCCATCTCCCACTGAAGTCAATGTCAAACTTCACACTTAATTCAGTGTTTCTGCTACTTATTTCAATAGAAAGCATTTTAATTGACTTGGGACTATCAAGGCACACATACATCTTGCCTATGTAAACACATTTTTGCTCCTCTTATCCCCAGTATCTGTTTCCACCCACAATGTTTCTTTACCTATACATTCAGTCTGCATCAAATTAGCAAAAACTTTGGTTGACAGTGGCTTTTCCCAAAAATTCAAGTTTGGGAAATTATGAAAATATATTATCAGCCCTTGGGGTGTTAAAAGAGAGTGTGGCTTGGCTGGGGAGAGACCATCAATCAGTATAAACTGAAGCAGTCCTGCCCTCCCCCAAATCCTGGCTGTGTGTCCCCACCTCCCTGTCTCGGTGATGCTGGTACGAGTGCTCGCCTTACCACGCTTTGGCCGGATCAGGGAGCTGACCTGGCTGGAGTGAAATCTTTCCTTTGGGCTGCATCGGTTTCCAACAGGATCACATGTGTTGGTTTCCAGCACGATGTGTCTCAGCTGTGCAGCCATGGGAGCTGCAGCAGCTGGGGGAGGTGGATGGAGGGCATGCTGTGGGTGGGAGGGAGCACCCCTTTTGATAGCTGCCTGCTGGTTCAATGACATGCTTGAAGCCTCAGATCAGATCACACTTAGGATCATGGCCTCTGAGAGAACTGTACTTTGAGGAAGCAGAATGCTTTGAGGATGGAATATGTCTAAAGAGGTGACAAGAGGAATAAGTAAAGGAAAATCTTGCCTCCTTCTCCATCAAAACTGTAGTGAACCTATCAGTTACTGTACTGTATCACATAGCTGCACAGACTATGGGAATATTCTTTTGCCCTCCTGAGGTTCATCATGCCATACATTGGCTGCCGGTTGTGCTACAATCACACCCTGAGCACTGCACTACATCAGCCACCGGGATCGGGCGGAGTGAGGAATGGTGAGGGTCACCACTCTTCCCCAGATGTCCCATGCAATTTACAGGCTATTTCCTGGCAGTTGCTTGGAACACCAATGACATACAACCACTAGTGGACACAAGAATGTCACCAAATGTAAAAATGACACATTTCAAATTCAATTTACTGGAACCAATCTTTAATCAGGCAAAGAGTCTGTATGGGTTGCATCAGTAGAATTGGGCTTATGGCAGTATCCATTTCAAAAGCACTCATATAACTTAGAAATTTAAAGTCTCAAATGTAAGAGTATTAGGAGCATAAATATCTTTTGTTTTCAACGGAATCCAGACCCTAGAGTCACTGAGGTGCTTTCAGAAGTCTGCATTTTGCCCTTGAGAAATTGTATTTCTCCAATCTGTTTTCTACTGAGACATGGAAAAGGCAGAATTATTTGGCTAAGAGAGTTGATTTCTATACAAAAGATTACACGATTTGCTAGATCCTGTTCTTTATGATCATTGATAAAATCAAAGGAAGAGACTAACTAGCTGCTCTTGTTGGGAACTGTGGAATGCAGAGGACAGGCTGATAGAAGAGGGTGGAGAAGCTTTGCAAAGCATCAGATTAGACCAACTTCTTGTCACCTAACACAATCATAACATTTCCCTTTCATCTTTGCTTTTAGCCTTTTTGGCCTACAAAAGATAAGAAAGTATACCAATTGCCTGGATATGAGCTGTATTTCTGAATGGTGGTATACAAATTGGAAAAAGAAATTTCTTTGCGTATGCAGTTTTTCCTGGGATGCTTTCCCAGTGTTAGAAACTTCCTTTCAGGCATATATTGCAGAGGGCCAACACGTATACATGTTCTTCTGGGATAGGAATACTCAGAGAATACTGGACTTACACAACCACTTATAAAAATGTAGTTGATATCCTATCATCTCACACTTATCTGAATCTCATTTGTAGTCACCCATTCATACAGGGACTTTCCCCCTCTATGTTACTTAGGTCTGAGCTGCCCAGGTTTGCTACAATTTCCCACACAGTTTCTCTGAGAGTGTTACTTTCCATTAAGAGTGTTCATGCTTTTTAACATCTCTTGTCCTTCTCAAAAGTATCCCATATGCAGCAGGATGCCAAGTCCTGCAGAGCAGAATACAATATAAGACCTCAGAGCTATGTGGGTAAAGATGTACATTCAAGGATGTGACTCACAGAACAGCCGGCTGTTGAGATAATATTTTCCCATTGCTTTGCACAATTTGGAAAATTGATACATGACTTTAGTCCTGCAGTAATAATCAGATATGTACAGCAAGATATTCGGTTATTGATCTACTCCTAATCAGGAATCAAACAACCTTATCTTATGACAAAGTGTAATTAACTATTTTGTTAATTACTATAATTATCCTTCTCACATTTATTTTGACAGCAGTGTGAGTAGTGGAAAACCATTTCCTTAAATTGCTGTTGCCTATTATGAATTACAAATTCATACAATTTTGACAAATGATTTTATTCTCCTTTTAGCAGCATGTTTTGCAACAGACAACTTTTCACTAAAAAAAAAAGAGCATCTACTTGAAAATCAAGCTACCAAGATCACACACAGATTAGCTATACTGGAGCTAACAAGAACTGTATTCGACCCAATCCAGGATTCTTTTTTCTTTCCTATTCTGTGTAAGTTTCTTTGGATAACTAGATGACATTATAAGATTTGGGAAAAAAAGAAAGGGAATAAGAATAGGGAGGAAAAGAAGAAGAGGAGAAGAAGAGAAAACCTGAATGGTTTATAGTAGCAGTTACCCAGGGATGGCCAATGGGGGAAAAATGGACTAAATGTGACCCATGAAATTCTACAATGTGTTTTGCCCATCGAAAATTATTCCCTTTCTCTCTCAACTGTGTGATGAGGAGAGGGAGAATACACAGAGGCAGCACGACACACTGGTAGCGCTTGGAGACTCAGAACTGCTTTTAATTTTACCACATCCCAAATAGGTGACTTAGAAACGAGAGGTGGTTGTGGCCAGAAATCTTTAAAAACGCAGGTATTCAAGTGGGAGCTCTTCATATGCTTTTAAAGCTGGAATCACACCATCTGCTTGGTGCTTCATTTAGCAACTTCTATTCTTAACTAAAATACTTTTTGAGCCAGCTGCTTCAGCACTGCAATTCCTTCTTCTAGCTCAGCAGAGCTCAGCCTCTGGGGAGGACTGATAGAGCTTTCAATACAGTGCATTGTCCAAGAAAAACTGAAGTTCTCTTGTTGGGACAAGGTCTACCAAACAGCAAAGAAGACATGTGGCACTAATAGAAAAAACGCTTTCATTAAGATGGGCCTGTATTTTCTCTGGGTTGCATCTTCCACTGGGAAAAGGAGGGAGTAGGGAATAAAAGGGGCTGAACCACATCTGAGCCTAGCACGCTCACCAACTGCCTTTGTGATTTGCACTTGCAGAGTCTGATTGCTCCAGAGTAAAATTCTTTGTTGTCTGTAAAAACTTCTGAGGTGTCAGGATCATATTTTGGAATGACAGAATGGGTGAGAAAACCCTGACCACTAAATAGTTTTGTTCAATACATCCCCTTTGTGGAATGGCAGCGACAGAGTTAACTGAGTTGGCACCACTGCTGTAGTGGAGTAACACAGTTGTGTTTTCTGAGTGGCAATGACTAACACGGTCAGCAGTTGGTGCCAACACTGAGCATGCAGTTAACCTCCTAGTTTGCTTGTAGCAAAAGTAATTTACTCAGTACACAGACATCTACTCCAGTCTAATCTCTCTGACAAGAGATTACAAAGGGGTGGCAGGCTGAAGAGGCATAAAATTCCAAATACCATATCTATTTTTACTCATTGACAATACAGTAATATCCACGGGACAAGGATTAGTAAACAGAGAAAAATATTCTTTCTTAAAAGACAGTTTTTCTACTTGGTTTAAAATTACAGCAGAGCAGATCTTCAAAAACAAAGTAGAAAGTTCATCACTGTGCCATACTAGGGAAGCATTTTTGCAGTATGGACTTAAAGGAGTTGGATTTCAAAATTACGCAAAACCACATGAAAATGAATGTGGTGTTCATATGTAGAGCTAGTTATACTGGGTGCACTTGCTTGATTGCAGAGCTAGAAACAAAAAGACCAGAGCATGAGACATACAACTAACCACAAAAGACCAGGGAGCTCGATTTTACTGAAGTACTGATGAGGCTTGTGATATTTGGTGAGCTTCTAAAGTCACATGACAAGATAACAAGTTCAGCTGTTAGTAAAGAGAATGATATTTCTGACCTTTGTTACGGAGGAAAGTCTAAAAAAATCATAGAATACAGGCACATTGAGTATACTGATTGTATACAACGTGTATACAATCACTAAAGAGGTAAGAGACAAAACGCACTTACTACAAAACCTCGTGATTCAGCATAGTGTCATCATTTTTAGGGTTTCTCAATCATGGGTTTTAAATGCATGGGGCTGGCAAAATACCACCATCATAACTAAGCAAGAGCTCAATGAATGAATCTAGATGCATTAACAGGATGTGGAATGTAATGCCAATAAATACTAGATGAGAAATTAAATTCAAATAATGAATAAATTTGAAGAAAAATGATAACTTCAGAGATCTATCATTAATAGAGACAGAGGGAAAGGCCTATTTCTTAGTTACTCCCTTCACAGTCAGCAGAAATCTACCATTGATGTTAATTAGAACAGGATCAGGCCAGCAATTAGCAATCAAAAACCCTACACCTTAATATATTTATATACCAATGATTATTGATAATTTACTTGGGTTAAAATCATCACTGGCACTTGGGATATTCTTTTGCAAGGGAAAATACACATGAAGAGAAGTTTAAAGAAAATCTACGAAGAAAAATATTTGGGATCATCAGTGGGCTAACAAGTAACCCTCATGCGCATCAATTCCCCAACATCTGTAAAGCCTTCCTGTACATTTTACAATTTTATCCAAAAAATATGATTGCCACCAATAGAGGAGCCACAAAATACCAACGTACAGACAAGGGATATGGAATGCAACCTGGACCAGACAACAATCATGGGGGCTCCACCTGCTCTAATTCTGTCAGCTCTGCAAACTCATTGGGACTTTTGCATTACTCTTCCTTTTTTTCTTGGACACCAAAGAGAATATTCCAGGCCTTGATTGCACTTCTGAAACCTAAATACCAACAATATCAAGATACAGACTCCCTGGTAGTCTGACCTGCATGTTCTACCATCCCCAAGGCTGGCAGATGTGGATGCCTGATTCATCACCCAGCAACAATCAAAAGCGTTCTAGGGTGCTTGTGATTTTCTACCTCTCTGGGGAAGTTCTTGTGACTTCCTTTGAATTCCTGCAGGAATACTTAATCACCCTTTTCATTCCAGTCCCAGGCCCAGTCTCAGTCAGGCACAGTGGTGGATGAGAGGCACCACCTCTGCAGGCAGGTGCCTTAAGGTGCCACCACTGACTCTGGGGTGCCAAATGTGTCACCAGGAAGCTGAGCTGCTCTAATGCAGTCAGCCTCTGTCATGAGCAGATTTTCTCATTTTCACCAGCGCCTTATGAGTGAAACTTTCCAACTTCTGCAGTCAACCTATCTGTCTCCATATTTTCATCAACAGACTGTTCCCTTTACCTCCTTTACTTGCCCTTTTCACATTTTTTTAGAACAATTTCTCTTTATTGGTCATATGATTTGATAAAGTTAGTCTCTTGGTAAGTGTGAAACGTCTTTTTTTTCTTGCCAGTGCAGTGTGTACTTCTGCAGCTCCCCATTACCATGGCTTCCGCTAAAAACTATCATCTTTAAAGGTCACTTGTTTCCTTACACATGCAGCCAAGCCCAACAATGATTTAATGACACCTGAACAAGCTTGTATTAAAATTACCCACAGTGAGATCATAAATAATCATTAAGAAAAAGAAGAAGAAAGCAAACACACTTCTTTTCGAGAAACTAACACCAAAGATATTAGTTAAAATGTTAAAGTATATTAACCAATTACATAAAACCCTTTCATATTGCCTTGCTTCATTTCAAACATGGCACAGGCTATTTTGTCTGTGAACTCAAGTGGAACAAAAAGCTGCAGAATGCAATTTGTGTCAGGGGCTGGGCTGCAGAGGGACAACTAATTCTAATTAGTGCAAATTCCCCACAGGCCAGTCAGAGACCTCGTGCAGAAGCTGCCGCCGCCGAGCCCCTCTGCCTGCAACAGGTGGGCCAGGGCGCCTGCCATGGCCCCGGCGACAGCTGAGGGCAGCCCCTCGCTGGACACCCCTAATTAATGGCCTGCACGTCCAGCCTTTGAATGTGATATCTTTTAATATAGTTCTGAACTAAGGAAGATTGGCTCTTCTAATTGGTTAAAATTAAACTGGTGGCAGACTTTGCTAAGTAACGGTCGGACTGCAGTGCCCATCTCATTTCAGCTTAAAGCTCTGCTGATCAGTGCAAAAAGGGTAGGGCTGGAAAAAGAAATTACCGAGTAGAAAAGTCTTGGCCATCTGATAACACTGGTATTCTAGTGAGCACGTCCCTAATACATCCCTAAAATATTTCTGCCACTCATTGATATTCAATGCTTGGTGCATATTAGAAAGATGCTTTAAAAATTCTGATCAATTATAAGAAATAATGGTGGCAAGGAAGGCACAGGTCTTTAACCTAACTGTTAGACTTCCCAAATAAGCCTCATATTGAACTGTTAGGTGTAAAGCAAACTCAGGGTAAGATGGGCTGCCTGACTCCCAGCCTGCCTTCCGTCACACCCGCTCTCATTCATGAAAACTGCTTCTGAGAGAGGACAGCCAGCCCTAACGAGAGAGGCAGCCCTCCCACCCTGCCTGCAGGAGGGGAGGGAGAAGATGCAGCAAGATTTGATACAACATGCCAGTTGGAAATGCTTTTTAAATAATGAAGCAATGAAGCATACTTCATAGAGATTAGGATTATCTCATTTGCAAAATCTCATAACAGCTAAACACCAGTGAAAAACTTTGTTTTAATCCTGCTGAATTATACACATTGAATTATATGAGGAAAATGCTTAATTGCTAGGGATTTCAGCACCTCAGGGCCTGACGCATGAAATGTAAAAAGTGTTTTACTTGACTTGAATTTCTCCGTGTACCAGCCAGTGGGAAGTTATGGCAGAAGAAGTGGCAAAGCCTCTGAGGAGCTCTGCTCTCCTTGCTTTCCAGCAGGCTGATACTTTGGAGGAGTGCTGGATCTATCCTTGTGCGCTGGTGCAGTGACCCACCATGCACTTGTGTGGCTGTTCTTGACACTGCCCAGGCCCACATACTTTTTACAAATTATACTACCAGCTATACTAAACAGCTATCCTGTATGCTCTGTACCTCTGTACTACGGGCTTTATTCAGGGACTTCAAATAATCCTTCATCATTATTTCACACCAGTCTTAAACTAACAGGATTCATTTCTCATATTACATTTCCTTCTATTACACATTTCAGCTAAAAACACTCCAGAGGGGTGTGTCAACTACAACTATGTCACAAGAATGATTTTATTAAGAATGCCTCCAATGCTACCTCATAGCATTTTCTACTACTATTGTTTGGGTTGCACCAGAGGCTAAAATGTGGCTTCTTTTAATAACACATTTGCATAAGTTGATCTGAAAGATCCCCATGTGATGACATTACTTCAGGGTTAGCCTGTCATCTCAAAAAAGCCCGAGGTGCTAGTCCCAAAGAGATCAAACTCAAAAATTAACTAGTCTTTATAAAGCAGGAACATCTCTACAAGCAGTAAAACAAATGATTATCAGTTCTTTTTGGCGATGGTCTATGCCAAGCTAGAGAAAAACAGAGCTTTCAAACACTGACAATCTGGTATACTGAAGTATGACCATTATTTTTTATTTTCCACATTTTTGGTCCAAAGACAGTTCTGAGTAATTGATTCCCATAATGAGCTATGGTTCGTTAGTCAATTTAATTTATAATTGAATTGGATGGATGTAACTCTGTGTAAAATTGTCTCTGAAGAATCTGTTTTGTTCGTCTGTTCAACTTCTGACAGGGATGGAAGAAAATCTAAATTATTCCCTTCTGCAAGAGGGAAAAACTCTGAAAGTCTCAGCATCCCTTGTGAAATTAAGAGGAAAATATTTTTAATAGTTGCCATGCAAAAATCATATGGCTTTACTAAAATTTATACAACCCTGACAATTAACACATTAATGCCTGGAATGGTAGTTTAAAATGAAAATCAAAACACGGGGAATATATGAATCAACAGTGCTGCCTGAACATCTGGGAAGATCACTCTTTACCAGATATTTACTGGTAAACCATATCTTCTTTGCAAATATTGCAAAATCTGAAGAATTTGATTCTCCATGCTTTTATACTGATATCTTGATGATACAACTCCACTGGGAAATGACTGGTGTGAAGACTAAAACTCAGTGGATTAAATTTTTCTCCTGTTTATAACTTGGAAATCCAGAGTTGCTCCCACTGTCACAAGTTGTAGGACTTTTCTAAATGCAGTTTGCTTTAGTAGAGATCTGGGAATTGTTGCTCTACCCTCTGCGGGCCTTCTCTCGGCCACTGCCAAGTTCGAAAAATAACAGAGCAGTATATGAGAATGGCTTCTGCTTAGGAGCAGAGGCAGGTAAGAAATACATTGGTTTAGGGGTTTGAAGACGAACAACAGTTTTCATTTTAAAGTTAATTTTGCCCTGGGGTTCTTTGGGCCTCAAGACTCACATACAAACCCACTTTCTTTACAGACAAAATACTGAGGTTCTTACCATGTGCTGAATTCAATTCCCTCCTAATTTTTCATGTCTAAAGAGAAACATTGAGTCTCTGTCTCTATTACTGGTCTTAGCAAGACATACCAGTATTGAAAGACACATTTCGCTTACAATGAAGAGCAAGCAAATTAATTCATTCAATATTTGTATTTTTCTATACAGACATACTGATATCGGTCATTGATTGTGAGCTAGCACACACAAATGCTAGCAGTAAAAGAACTGCTACACTATTATGTAAGTGTAGTATTGCCTGTAATCTAGCCTCACGCAAAAGCAAAATATACATTCTCTGTTTGCTCAAAAAATAAAGTGTACTGAGAAGCATTGCAGTGGGATAGGTGATGATGATCAGCTATTATCAGTCCCAGCAGGCATATATTTTTTCTTAACAGCCGCAGGACTGCTGCTTTGAAAGCCAGGCACAAGGATTTTTTAGTTCAGAGCATTTCACATTGCCTTTTAGAGGCAGGCATGATACACAGCTGCACAAACTCTTATGGCCTCCAGTTAAAGCGTCACTTAACAACCTCATTTGTCTACTTTTGCATCAAGTCCCCAATAAATTCTGATGGGCAACAGGCTCCCAGGCTCCTTATGTTATCCAGATAATGTTTTTTTTTTCTTTTCCTGTAATAGTAACAGTAGAAGTGTTGTGTCCAATCTTCATCATATTCCAGAGTTTGTTTATAATGTTTCTGACCTTTTTTTCCACTAGTAAGTATTTCATCTGGTAGAAGGGATATGAGGCAGGTTCAGCGACTGGTCACACCTACCCACCTCTGCTGAAGTGAGTGAGATCATAAGGGTGGAACTGAGGCTTATTACATCCACTTAGGGCTGTTTATTTCTGGGCTATGCTATATGAATGTAATAGCAGACATAAGCCGGAGCTATTGAAGACTGTTCTTATTTTAATGACTACATTCTGGCTGAGAAATTCTTTAATATAAGTAATTTTCAGCACTGGAAATGCAGGGGAGTCAATGAAAGCTGTCTAAAAAATATTAAAGCTGACATCAATCATTTATACATAATGCACAAAGCAATGAGGGCAAACTCCTCAGTGCAGATAAGAGATGTCACAGTAAACTTATGTTCCAAGGCAGTGGTATCAGTTACGATCGATCACTTGGTAGCCAGTGGAAGTTACATTTTTACTTTAGTCTTTAAACTCTTTTGACTGCGCTACCAAAAGTATTGTTTTAATCTAAAGTGCTAGATCAATATTTCTGATCAATAAGCATTCATTTCCAACTAACAAGGACAATGGTTAGTGGATTCCTTTAAACATTTTCATTTCAAGGAAATCTCTGCTGTTCTAGAAATCAGATCTCTAACAAAGAGTACAAGGAAAAGGGAAATGAGCACAAAACATAGCAGAGAACTTCCAGATAAATTCATCTCTTCCCCAGTACAATTTTCCTTTCTCCTATGATGCTAAATCAGTAAATACTTTGTATGACCCTTATACTTAAAGTAATTAAAAAATTAAACAGCATTACCATTAACTCTTCCTACCAGAGCACACAAAGTCAAACCAAACAAAAGCCAAACCACAAATGACCAAAACCAAACTGACAAACTTCAATTGTCAAAAATTTAATTCCTAGTGATAACAAACTACAAACCAACAAGTATAGCTTAAAAAACCCTGGTTCACTTAATAAAAGACTGGTATAGATTCCATGAACTTCAGGGAAATCCCTCTATTTTCAGCCCAGATGAGTTAGATTCAAGAAAGGCAACACCTGGCCCAGCCAGCAGCCAAGAGCTGGTCCTCTTCAGGGAGAACCTCTCTTCTTGACCACAGACAGATTCTGAGGACTGAGCACTCTTCCCATTCTCTGGAAAAGCCAGACACTATCTTGCCAGAACATCTGGAAAGTCTTTCTGTCCCACCCCACTCAGCCTTGGGCTTTTCAGAGCAGGACACGAGTCTGCTTTAAATGTCCCAAGGACTCTGAAGGACATTAGAGGCATGTTTGGCTACAAAGAAATTAGGACTTCTGCTACAGTGGTGCGTACAGACCATTCCCTTGTATTTTACAAGCCTAACTAGGAGAGAACATGTAGTTTTCAATGCCTGCAGCTGTGCTTAGCAGCCCCTGCTATACTTCCCATTCTCCAACTTTCCATCACCCATGCACAATAATTCTCATACTCTCTTCTCCTTAAGATATTGGCTATTGTTTACATGGAAAGAAATACTAGAGTTGTAATTAAAAACCAACTGGACTGCTTCAGGCTGGGCTGTCAGCATCCCACACTGCAGGAACTATGTGCTTGGTTTCCTCCATCTCCTCATAGCAGTCCTGGCCCTGAGGTGGTGGAAGTTGTTTAACAAGTCCACAGGCACCTCTTTCACAGGGTGCAAAGCCAGGCTGCCACAGCCATGGGCATCTTCCCCAAAGGACAGGTGTTGCGGGAGCTTAAAGCTGTAACTCGCATGCCCTGTGACCAGCGGCCCCTGTCTATGTGGGGGCACTCACACAGTGTTGATCTGCCTATGTGACATCACCTTGAAAGCACACATCAGAGCAAAGCATAAAGTCTATGCTCTACCTCCTCCTCCTGGTGACAGAGCTGTGGTTGGGATAGCGGGCAACTAAAATGCAATAAATACTGCATTCTGCTGTTCACTTGGACTTCATTCCCCTTCATACTTCCACGGCAGTACTTAGAGTTTTGAATCCACCCCAAAATTCCAAGTTAAGTCAGAAAATTTGCCTGTTTTAAAATGTCTGTTTTAACCATAATACTGGTTATGTATTTATCATAACCAGTAAATCGCACGTGGATTGCTCTAAGAAACAAAAATCAGTCAAGATTTTCTCAACTGCATATATCCCATAGAATTTTATGAGGAGTCTGGGCCAAACTCAGGGGTCCATGCCATCTTTGCTCTTAATCCATAGATGAGATATAGGGGAAGCCAGCTGCTAAAGTGGGTTGCATGCAGATTATGCTTTTCTCACTGGGAAATGATGGGAAAAGAATTTTGGCTCCATAAAATACAAAGTGTCCCCTCAGACAGAGGGCTTAACACAAAATGAATGGAAGGTCAAACTTTTGCTGGGCTATTAATCTGTGCTGTGACTTATGCAGATTGGAAAATATATGAGAAATGTAAACAGAGTGTTCCCTCTGCATTAGATAGCAGGAGATAGGCAGAGTCAGAATAGATAACCTTTCGTGAACACTAGGAAGCTGGATTTTATGTGAAAGTTGTCTGAGTCCAACTCTTTATGGTGCCTATTCATCTACTACAGTACTCAAGTATGAAGGAGTGGGTGAAGGAGGAGGAATAGGAGGAAGAGGGATGCTGGATAGATGCATAAATTTACCATAAATGGTAAAGCTTTCATTGACTTTAAGTAAGCCAAGAAATCAGTTCTGCTTGTAAAGGCAATACAGCCAAAGAGAGGTATGGGCAACACAGGACTTTGCGCAATACTAATCTACATGAAAAAGTGGCACACTCATTAACACCCGAAATCATGCTAAATCTAAACACAATACTATGCATCATAAAACATATATTCTATTGCATTTTCCACTCTGTTTGTTGTTGAGTTTCTTTCTCCCCAGCTGTTCTGGCATTGTGTTCCATTCTTCAGGTGTTTTCCAGTCACAATTATTCCCTTGTTTCAAAACACTGGTTCTTGCTCATTTATTTTGCTGACCATGCTTTTTCCATCCTTTACTAGAGTCTTCTCCTTAACTTGTCATGACCTATTTTTTTATTCTGGGCTCTATTTCATTCTGCTTCTCTTCTTCTTTCCCTCACATTCTCACACTGACTCCTTTCTCACACTGACTGAATCTGTCATTTCTTTTCCTTTGTGTAGTGTTCTCTTTATTTATCACTACTTCCTTTTCACTTTTTGTACTTTTCCTACTTCTGTACTTGCTTTCTCTCTGTTATTTGCTTATATAGTTCAGGTTCTAAAAGGAAGAATTGGATTTGAGAGAAATGGTGGGCTTTTCTGTCATTGTGTAACCATTTTCAAAATGGTTTTAAAAGTATAAAAAACAAACAAAATTATCAGTAAGGACTTTATCTTCTCTTTTCCTTTTTCCTCTTCTTTTTTTTTTTTAATGCAGGAAACAGACATTTCATTGTTTAATCTGTGATTTCTTCTGGGCTTTGACAGTAGCAGTTTGGTTCAGTTAAAATCAAGCAAATACTGCATCACCTGAATGATCCATACCAGAAGCTTCTCAGACAGAACATAGTCAACTAAATGCCTCAAAACCTTCTCTGTATGTTCCCGTAATATCACTATGTGACTAAAGATGACTCAGTAGCTTCCTGTAACCCAATCCAGCTAGGCATACCTATAAGCCCAGCGCAGAAGAAAAAGATACTGGATGTTTTCCACCCTTCTAAGACCTAGGCTTGTAAATTAGGTGCTCTGAAAGTACCCAGGTCTCTCCTCTACATGGACAGTTTAGCTCTCAGAGTCCTGTGCTATGCTCTGAACTGCAGCTCAGCAAGATGTTTAGAAGTAGTTAGTATGAATAATTTTCTTTGAGCTCACCACCTACCTGGTGTTCTTCAGCCAACACCAGGATTGCAGTGCCTTCTGCCATAGCTTACATCAAAACAAAACAAATGGAAAGAAGGCAGACGAGAAGCTAAACTAGTACCTGACAACAGTCTACTCTACATGATCAGCCATGGCCCTGCCGGAATCTGAAGGCTGCGACTGGCCTGTGCACTGGAGTTTGGGAACCTCACTGAACTGGGTACCTGAGGTATGACACAACTAGAAGTGTGTACTATACACACGGCATATTAAACAGCTGATGTTACATGCTTTGGGGGAATATTTCCCCCCAAATAACTGTGGGAAATATTAATTATTTATGGAATATTTGCATAACTGCATAATATGTCTAGATATAAATAACAGATTATTTGCATAACTGCATAATGCCACTAATCACGGGAAGAAAAAAAAGAACAAAATATTTCTGGCATTTGATCACACTGTGTCATATACGCCCTGTGATTCTTCTTCAAGCTTCCCAGAGAGAACCTGAAGCCAAAGCCCAACTAAGCTCTCTACTCCTGTATTTCATAAGAGGAACAACAGGTAAATTTTCAAACACCTTGCAAATGTTGTGTAGACAGTACTCCAACTGCAAGGCCTTGCAAACCCCTACAGGCTGGATGGTGTTTTGCACAGATTATTTGTCTGGAAGAGAAAACAGGGAGAGAAAAATAACCCATGTGCACAATGTGCATGAATTTCTACAAGCAAAATTCACACCTCTGTCATCCATCCTGTCACCACTTGTCTCTCAGGCAGCAGTTTTCATCCTTACATCAAAGTGCTGAAGCAGGGGAAGAAGTACTGTTACCCAGATGAGGACATGCAGGCCCGGAAACATGAAGTGACTTTGCCAGAGCGCAAAGCAGCAAATCAGCTGTCAGGGAGATGGGCTAAAGGTCTGTCCAAGGCTACAGCTCAGAAAAGCTAAGAACCATCGTGAAAAGGGAAGGCAGCCCATGCTATGCAGAAAGATACCAGTCCAGAGGAAATGCTGTGTGCACAATCCTTCTCCCCATCATCAGGGAGCTGAAAGAAACACTGCAGGGATCTTACTCTAGCTCAAAGGCATCACTAAGCAGAAACAAGCTTGAAAATACGAACTGAGTTTGTCAAGCTTTAATATTCCCCAATAACCACTGTTCTTTCTCTTAAAGATTTCCTAATAACTGCTGCTCTCTTCTCTGTTAAATACTATTTACTTCAGTGCTGGAGTTTCTAACATACACAACTCTGACTTCATTTTTAATGGTATTTTGGTCTAATTTCAGAGGCTGATTTCCCAGTACAAACTCAAGTAACAAATGTATAATTATTCTCATAAATAACTCAGCACCTTACAGTAGGTTTCAAACAAGTTTCCCCACAAGGCACAAGTGCCCTATATTAAATTCTTTTAAAGTGTAAGTTGATTAAGGTAAAAATTAGTTGTTATTACCTTATGGACATTTTAGTTTTCACAGCATTTCAAAGCTGGTCCTATCAGGAGTAGATTTGTTGCCACCCACTGGTACAATCATCAGGAAAATTAATAATCATGTTCAGTCTGACTATAAATCATTGTGGTACAGGCAATTAATTTCTGTAGAAAAATGAAAGATCTATAAGTAGTATTATTGTGCAAACTACATGATGTGAAAACTCAGATCCAGCACAGGCAAATTAGAAAACCAATGCTACTAATTCCAGAATGTGGTAATGCTGGGTCATCTGAGGCTGGACAGCCAGAAATTCTGAATAAATGATGCTGGCAGCTCCTAGCAGCTTACGGTTGTTTTATCATGTTTATGCTGCATTTGTAATTCGGGAACCCGATACGAGCATATGTACACAGAGTGAGTCTGGACGAAATAATCACAGCTAAGATTTTTTCATACATCTTCTACTGCTAAAATGAGGCAGATTTTTGCATTTCTTTACACCCTGGCCATCACAGAGGGCAGATTTCTATATAGCTCCTCTCCCATTAAGGCCATGATGGTCCTGCTGAGAATTGAAGAGAGATGATGTGTACACACACAGACCATGACATGCCCCTTGTAATCCAGATCTGTATTTCTCTACCAACACACACTATAACCCTGCAAAATCATGTGTTTGCTAGAAGTTAAGTAAATCCAGCATCAAGGCCATGAAGTTTAGTTTGTGTCTAGAATCAGAGAATATAAAGCAGCTAGAAGCTCTATATTTTTACTGTCTTACCTATTAAGATAGTATGTCCTGTGGCTCTTATGAGAGATACTGTTACAGAAGACTGAAATTCAGTTTAATTTGTTACAAGTAAGCCAAATGATTCCCAAAATCTCTGGATTTCAGTTTTCAGTGTTTAGGAAATCAATTAAACAAAATCCACATACCAGAGAAACAAAATAATATTTTGCCACCAGCTTTTAGTCCATTAGACAAATTATTCTCTAGGGATTAATTTTAGCAAAATTCACCATACCTGAAAACATTTGAACAACATTTACTAATACCTTGAACTAGGGGCTACAGGCTAAATGAAAACTAAAATCTCTACCCATTTGTTACTGGTTTTCAAAAGCCAGAATAAAAAAGGGTAACAATGGAAGTAACCATAAAGTGAAACATCTATGAAAAAGAGATAAATTAATTCACATCATGATTATTCACATACAAAAAAAATTTGAAATATAGTAAATAAGTATTTTTAAAGGCATTTTAAAAAGATGGACAGATTTCCTTTTTTAGTCAATTATAAAATGTCTTCTGCTGCTTGATCCAGCTTTGAAATCAAGTACTTTGAAGTAAAAGTATCTGGACTCCACAGGGAAGTTCATTATTGAAGAAGTGCATATCCATGAATAAGAAAGCTCTCTCTTGGAAAATCTTGCAGGACATTTCTAAAAGTTTCTAAGATGGAAGCAGAAGGGAAGAATAATTATCTGTCATAAGGGCTCCTGCTCATTTTGTAAGAGCAAAACCAATTTAACAGGCCATATCAATTTGTCATTTACTCAGTGTACAGGTAGGTGTTATCCCAGACAGAATGCACCTAGATGCTTTACTGGATGAAACAGCATGCTACCAGAAAGCTACTGCCTGTAGTTAGAAAAGAAAGCCCAACCTCCTCATTAGGAAATAGATGTAAATAACTCCGGGACGTGATGTTTTCCGTGGACATACATGATGTATTTAATGCATTTTAAACGGCTGAAGGAAACTCCAAAGAAATGTACCCGCTTCCACAAAGATATACACAGATTTTTATATTAATGTATGGGATTTTGGACCACATTGCTGCCCACAATAGTAGAGTTTGTTTACTAAAGACAAGCTTGTGTTTAAGACATTGAGAAAACCCTTTGCACTTCCAGCAAACCTGCAAACAAACATAAACATACCAAAATGATAGAAATAAATTTGCTTGTCACTTTGTCTCTTCCCTTTCTTCTCGATATCCCCAAAGGAAATCCAAATCTTGCAAATTAGCCTAGCCACATCCTTAGCTGCTTTAAAAAAATAATTTAAATAACTGATGTTAACAAATTTTGCCATTTTTCAGCTAACCTATAAGCTTTACTGGACAACCATTGACACATTTCAGGAAGTACAATGCCTGGATGAGTGGTCTGTGTGTACCCGTGCTGCCTGGACCTATACGGGCTTAGTGGGCTGTGATTGCCCACTGTACACCTTCTGTACACATAGAGAGGTCTGAAAGTCTCATATAACACCCACATATGCCCCAAACCTGCTGTGTACTGTTCAAGTATAGCTAAATGTGTTCTTTCATTTGGGTTTCAAATGACATTTTCATTTTAAATTTAAGTATTGAGCCATAGCCAAATCTGTGCTATCATCTAGGTTTATACGGTCATTATAAAGCTTTGATAAACATCTAGGCATAACATATAGTTGAGTGCAATCTATCTCATCTATCTGTCTATCTCCTTGCAATTCTTCAGTATACGGGACATAAATCTTAGGCAGGGATTTGAGAATGTATTAGGATGGTATCAAAAGAGATGAAAATCACAGCTGTTCCAGCTAAAAGCCCTTCCTGATTTTTTAAACAAACATAAAACTGAGTTAAGAATTTCTCAGATTCACCTGGTTCAGCTGTATACAAAGAGCAGTTAAATTAAATGATCTTTCTCACAAAGGTCAAAAGTTAAGTGTCCCTGGTTACATGAGGCCTCGTGCCTAATGGGATGATAATCCAATTCTACGGCATCTAGAAAGAATCCTTCCCCTAGTTATTAAATATGCATGTCTATCCCAAGCAAAATACATTGGAGCAGTGAGAAGCGGAGATAATATACTGCACCAGAGTAGAGTTGCAAAAATATCAACTTGAAACAGAAGAGCAGGGAAGAAAAAACAAGCTAAACCTCCCACAGACAGTTCCAAGGGGTAAAAAGAATTGGAAAATATCTGCAAAGTCAAATGCTTGTAACAAAACCTGAAAGAGAACCATGCTCACACTGAAGTTACATGACTTTTCCCAGGCAATGTTTATTCTAATTTTGACGTAACATTTTAATAACCACATTAACTACTGATACAGGAACTTCATCTTGCAGGCTAGTAACTCCACAGCAGGTTTTGTTTCCACAGACAATCACCAATATAATCTGTAAGATTTTCCTATTTTCAAGCAGATAAAATTGCAAGTGCCAGTTGAAAAAGAAACAAAATGTCATTGTGGAAATTAACATTCCCTTAAACAGAAACCTTACAGGCAACCAACCTTTTAAGTCCTTCAAATCTGTTAACTGCCAGAATTGCAGAGAGTTAAGACTAGTAAAACTCATAAGAACTTTTAGTAACACATTTCAGTGCTCTTCTACTGTGTCATACTGCTTTCCCTCAACAGCTTGGGAAATTCTAAACAGGTAAATGAAAGAGGCAGATGCCAGACCCTCTGATCAAGGTGAGCATGGAGAATGCTAACTGCATTTGAATGGTACTACTCGCTAGGTGTAGGATGCTCTCTGGAAAAGAGTGCAGTCTCTCCCAGTGGTTAATCACTTTCTTCCTTAGAAGTATAGGCCTTTCTTGTAGTTAGACTGCCATGCTTTATCTGAGAAGCCGCCAGTCTTTGGTATGCCCTTCTCTACTAGCTTATACGATGCAATACACAGAAATGCTTTTTGTCCTGGGACATCCATTATCCTGTAATAGCTCAATCATTTTTTTGATATACTGATCTTGTGAAACCCCACTCAATCATTTTGTCTAGTACTTAACTAATTTGTAATGTTATTTTCGCACTTAACCTTCTTATTAAAATAGGAACACCAAAGGTGCACACAAATTCCCAACATAGCCTCAAGATAATGAGCATAAAGGTAAAATTTCCTCCTTATTGCTCAGTGCTACCCTGCTTATACAGTAAGGACTTCAGTAGCTACTTTAATCACCTGGAGGTCAGGAAGTGCCTAAACTTTTCCAGACTTGGTGTTTTCCCAAGCACAGTTCCTCTTTCCATACAAATAGAAAGCATTACTCATTCCTAAGTAACTCTGCATTCAGAGGTCCTACAGCATGTCGTATTTGAACAGAGAATGCCACTGCTATATGAATTCTTAAGGCCCCGGCCTTCTGGCTGCTCATTCTCCTTCCTTCATCATTCACTGTGCAGCGATGACTCTGCACTAAATACTCCCTCTTCCTGGGAGAAGCAGAAAGAGCTGATGAGCCAGGGCAATGCTGGCTGCCTGAACACAGTTCCCCTCATGTCTGTGCAGAGCTCCTGTTGCCAGACCCATCACATGTCATTTCCCAGCCAGACTGCACAAACGGCTGAGAGACTGAGGTGCTGGTTGGCAGCACCTGGGAGGCAGAGGTCTGCTCTGGGCTGAGGCCCCACTGTGCCTCCCGAGCAAGAGAGATGGATTGGGTGAGTTACTTCACAGCTGCCTCCCTCCATCCCCCTGTCCCTCACTAGCAGCTGCTCCCCCACTTCCCTCCTGTGACCCCCTGTGTGGCAGGGGCCATCTGCAAGTTCAACTCTTCAGGGCTCTCTTGGGACAGGGTGAGTGGCAGGACCTTGCTGCCCAGCACTCCTGCTGCTTTGCCACTGGTTACCTTGTCCCAGGCACTGCACGAAGCCAGCAATGCTGCACAGCCTCTGACGGGGCACTCCCCTCCAAGTGCCAGCCTCCTGCTCCTCCATGATTGGGCACTTCAGAGACACTCCTCCAAAAAGAATGGGCACCTCAATGAGCAGAGACTAGCAACCAAGCCTCCCCAGTTCAGCCAGCTGTAGATTAAAACAAATACAGAAACACTCAAGGATCCAATAAACCCTCAAACCTTTGCAGCAACTCAACTAATGGAGCTGGAAAAATCAGCTCTGGATTTTTTTCTCATTGTTCTTCCCCAACAGGGAACACAAACACTGCTTGACTTTGTACTGAGCATCACCCAGCCCAAGGAACTGAACAACAAGAAGCAACACAACAGTGAGTAGTGTGACCTACAAAGGCAGTGAGGACTATGTGAGGTGGCTGCTGTACTGCACTCTAAAGCAGCAGGACTGACAGAGCACAGTCCTCTCATAAGGTTGGGCTTGAAGGTGAAGCAGGAGTAGAGCCCAGCTGCAGATTTAACAGCACTAATACATTGCCATTTCAACATTTCCTTCATAATAGAATTTTCATGAGACTCATCGAGTTTCACACATGCTCACACATTCCTTACCACTGTGGTATTTGAGCACCTTAGACCAGCTGTTTCATGTGAAACTTGTTGCCATAGGCCAAAATCTCAGGAGATTTTGGATGTATATTAGTAGTTCCTGTTTGGTTTTGGGTCCAACACAGACTTCTAATGACTAAGGTGTTTTCAGGACCTTAGATACAGAGGTTCCGCTTTGGACGGAAGTTTTTTCCTTTACCAAAAGATCACTTAGATCATTTCCACTGAAGTCACTCTCTGTGCACCTGTCTTTTTTATCAGTGTATTCCCAGTGTGTTTCTCGTTGCACACTGTTTTAATTAGTGTTACACAGTCTTGTATATTCAGCAAAAAACCTAAAATATGACAAATGTGATTAAATGTTTTGGTTTTGAGAACATCAGCTTAGGTAAGCTTTTACACAATAAGGCATTAATAATCTTTTGCATATGATATAAAACAATTTTCTGTGATTGATTAACTGTGTGCTGATCTTAACAATGATAACAATGGATCAACACTTTACTCATTGTGTAGGCAGATACAGTTAGAGAGATATACATTAAAATTATCATAGAATTAGGAAGTAAATAAACGTTTAAGTCAAATATTTGTTCTTTTATCCTTGGAATCTAATGATTACAACATTTATTGGATGTTTTACATTTTACTCAGCAGCAATCGTGGTTATTTTTGATAGAAGAAAATAGAGAAGAACTGAGTTACAAATTTCAATAAATAGAGAATTTTACTAAATTTGTATGCACTGGTATGTATGTGTTTGTGGCTGCAAACTATGTATTAGACTCAAAACGAAACAGGGGAGGAGAAAATACCTCAAGGCCTCAGACGATGTAAGCTAGGCTCTATGTATTAAATGTTCAAATTATCATTATGTGTTAGGCGTGTACATACACCACTGCTCTCTACTGGGTTAAGTCAGGAATGCTTATCTTTGACTCTAAATGCCTACACCGCCACTAAGTGAAAATGATTTTTCCTTAGATAACTTGATAAGAATTTGTTTACAGAGCAACTAACAGGTTTTAATACTGATGTTTAGCATACATTAAGGTGGCCATGATGTGTAACATAGTGTCAATAACCCCTATGTAGGGCAGTTGCATCTCAACTTGTATTACTATAAATGAGATCTAAAACTATGTTAAGAATTGAACGTACTTTTTTTTCCAAACAGTTCCTACTCATTTAAATGGTATCAACTACCCATTCAAACTGCCTGTGTCTTTGTTTCATGCCTCTGGTCCCCATAGGCAGAGCCATCCCAAACACCAAGCAGTTCAAAGAAGCAGATAATTAACTACTGCCTATTGTACAAATTGCACATTTTCAATTAATGTTCTACCTCACAGGCAGGGCAGTTAGTTTTAATCAGTCTCATGACATCAACTATTGTGGTTACTGTTCTCAGATACTAGAAGGCATCTTGATGGTGCCATGCAGGCAGACTGCAGCACACAGCCCCTTCGTTTGGTCTCTGCTGTGTGTAGTGCTCCTTCCTAAACATTTGAAAGAAAAAGGTTATAAGGTGAAGGAATCACTAAAGGTCATTCTTCTTGGGAGAAGCTGTGCACACAGAGTTCAAATAGTTTTAAGTTCCTATACTTAGTTTTCATAGCTTCAGGCCTAAGCCCTGCTATGGAAGATAACAGAGATCAGGTGGACACAAAGGAGATTTGGAGCCATTTCCTCTTTGCATCTGGCTTGCAGCATGCTCCATCAGCACCACTGCAGACTGGTGTAGTTTAAAGCAACCTTGAGACTACTCCAGCTAATTTTGGTGGCCCTACAGAAATTGCAAAAATGGGTCTCTTTCTTGTTTGTTTGTTTGGGGCTGTTTCTTTGTTTGGGGTTTTTTTTAGGTGTCCCGTGCTGAACACAGATTAAGTAATTATAAGGGCCAGGTTTAGTTCCTGTAGTTAAGTTTTTTAAAAATAACACCAAAAATTTCAACACACCAGTGAATTAAAAATATAAAGTGTTTGGATTTGGGGTGGAGGTGGGAGAGGGAAGAGAGAACAGAAAACTCAGAGAGTAGAGCAAAAAAATACACTTCATTTTCACAAATAAGAGAATGACCTTTATAATGCAGTTGGAGCCTTGCTTCTTGTCAGTTATGGGTCAGTGCCCTATTACTGTATTGTCCGCACACCATCACTGCAGCAGTGCAGCCGCACCCCTAGAGGGAGGTTGTGTCAACATTTCTATTACAAACCCCTCTTTCCAGAAGGTTAAAACCTGTCTGTCAGCAAGGAAATAACTTTATTAAAAACAAACCTTGATAAAAATCCATTTGGCCACTTTCAAATGATTACAGCCTTGTCCCAACATAAGAAACACAATGGGTTCAAAGTTGCTCTCATTCAACTTTAGAAGGGTTTTGCTTGAACTCCTTGCCTGGCTTGGCTGCACCCGTGAGACCTGGGGAGGGAAGGCACTGAAGGAAGCGCCCAGCTTCCTGTAACTCCTCACTGCCTTAATGCCCTGGGCCCTTCCTGGAAAGGCTGCTGGAAGGCGAGATTCTCCCAGAGACCCAGTCCTGCACCAAGTCTCAGTCCCTCATGAGCTGGAGCCTGGAGTCAAAAGATGTGAAATGTTTCATTTCATCACAGACATCTTCAGATGCCTCTTTCTAGAGGAGGTGACTTTTGCTCCTGCTATGGAAATAGCAGCTTTGGGAAAGCAACAGTGACCTATTTCAATACAACTCCCATTAGCACAGGGGAAGTGCATCAACCCCTAATTTTAGGTGAAAGCTAGGGTTACAAATACGTATATATACATATAAAGAATTACACTAAACCTGGATTTGGCTCAATTTGTTTAAAAAAAGCCCATAAACATACACTGAAGCCATACACCAAAAAAGGCTTTTAGAGGACTCAGAGGGGTCTTTCTGTTGTAATAGGTACATTTACTTGGGTTTCCAGTCCAAAAAATCCATTTTATGTGTATATCTGGCTGGGAGATTTACATATCCAGGCAGATTTTTAGGGAGTCAGTCTCTTGTGTGTAAATAAGAGATGTCATTTGTTAAGATCTAATAAAAAATCTTTAAATCATGTACTTTAAATTCAAACCTCCCCCTTTAAACTGAAAACAAGTCTGAAACCAGCCAAATCAGAGAGGCTATTTATTCTATAGTGCAAACGCTCTCACTTTATGGGAATGTTCTCCTTAAGACAGACAGTTAAAATAAATAAATAAAAGCAAATAAACTATGGTATATTAAAAAGTTCAAAAAAAAAATGATGTTCAGATGCACTTCCCACTACGTCTGCTTTGCTTTTGAGCAATTTTGCTCACAAATAAAACCACTTTAGACCAAAACTCTGCATCAAAACAGAGCAAAAATAGTTAAGTCCACAACACGAGTGCATGACAATGAAGTAAGCAAGTTTCTTCCTAACACAGAGCTGAAATGGAAATTGGGGCAGCCTCACAGAGCATTGGAGGCTTGTGGGTCTTTGTAAAATATTAACTAAATAGAAAATTCCAAGATACAACCCTGGACTAAAAAATACTGTCAGAAAGAGGGATCAGAGTACGCTGTGCGGCTTCTCAGTTTGCCCCCTGAAAAACACAATGTACAAATTAACTACTGTGTCCTCTGAATCTCAAATTAATTGTCAGCCAGAATAGTAGAGTATGTCAGATACTGCAGTTTGGTTCTGCACCTCAGTTTCCACATAGGCAGTACCTAAGCCTAGGACTAAAGTCATAAGCAGGAAAAGGAAATGCAGGCTGAGGAGAGGAAAAATCTCCTTCTAATCACTGCCGTTCTGGTTGCTTTTCATGAATCCCCAAGACTTCTCTGCAAATACAACATCTGAAGACAGGGAGACCTGCAGGTGCCTAGTAGCTACTCCACAGCTCTAAGGATTTTGACTTTTTTCTTTGTTTCTCAGTTGTTTTCTTCTAAGTGTCAAAATCTTGAATCATGGGATTATTCTTTTAACTGATGACATGATCTTTCTCCACAGATCTGTCCACTTTCAACACAATCAAGAGCTTGTCAAGAACAAGGATCCTTAAACAGTTCTTAAAAAATCAACAAGAAAGATCTGCCAACTGAGATCCCTTCTGTATGGCAGGGTGGATTAATGAGATGTTACAATTCTATGGACACTTCTAAAAGCCGTGGCCACATTGCGTCAGAATCTCTAAGTAACACTAATGTTTGGATCAAATACATGAATACAAGGTGAAGGAATGAAGGCCAATTCAGGAATGCAAGACCCATTAAACTATGCAAGTATGCATGAACTGTAAAAGTGGATCCCATACATATCAGCTATAGCCCTTAGCTGTTAGCAGGTGTGAATCAGTCAGTTGTACAATTCATTTGTCTACCTAATTGCACTGAAGATAGGCTTTTACTTTGCCTATAACATCACTAATGAGTAGGTTTTCAGTTTGATCTAACTAATTAATTCTTGTTAACTTCCTTTGCATTGCTGTTCTTTTAATTTAACCAGAGACAGCACCAGAGCTGCTACTAGTGTTTATTCTCAACTAGATTACACCTATTCATTAAGGTCTGTAATTGTTGGTCATACCCTCCCAAATGGTCATTACAACCTCTGGCTTGCATATTGAATAACAGCAATTTCCTGGCTCCAACAGACTCTCATGTGAGGGAGGGGAAAATGCTAATAAAGAAAGAATGAATGATTCTCTGCTTCATTCAGTGCTGTGTAGATTTCCTTTACAGCAGAAATTGTACTGAGGTGGTAAAACGGGTTTCTTGCAGGCCCCCTACCTCCACCCTGAGTGAAAACAATAAGAACCAAGTCAAGCATTCCCTGCTACTGTGATTACAGCATCCGTAAAAGTGATTATATGGCTGCTGTAATCAACTTCAATGAAAGCTGCCTGTTAGAGCTTCAATAATTACTCATTTCTGTTAACAGCTTGCTTTCAGTTTAGTACTTTGAGGCCCAGAAAAAAAAAATAGTGTTTTAATAAAAGATCCTGTGAACACAGTATTTTGGGGGGTAAGAGCTTGTGTGTGGGCAAATTAAAAAAAAAAAAAAATGCACATGCAACTTTTTTGTCCTGGGCTCAATAGCAGCCCCTTTTCATTTAAGCTTAGAATCTATTTAACCAGCAACAAGCACAAGTTCATACAGGGTTCAGTCATGTACTGAATGTTTACTGAAGGAGGCACAATAGTTTAAATAAAGTGGAGGTTTTAAATATTTTACCCATTTCTTTAAACAAATTGCCAATCCTTAAACTCTGTGTTAAACACATTTCAAAAGCAAAATACCACAAAGCTCTCTTTCAATAAAACCACCACTTTTGTCATATTATGCCTCCTTCGTCTTGATGTATTTTATTTCTGCAAAGCTCTGGAGAAGAATGGAGCTTACAGAAGTTAAGGGCTCATTTTTAAAACAAAACAAAAGAACCATTTAGTCTGAGATTAAAACAACACAGGTCACCATTGCCCTCCAATGTTTGATGTTCTGCAGAGCAATGACACAGCTAGGGATAAGGGAGGCAGACTGCAGAGAATTAAAGTTGACAAACACTTCCACCTCAAACTTAAAATCCCAGGCAACCTTTTTTGAAGTTGAAATAAAGCCTAAATAACAAAAAGCAGAGAAACCACTCCTCTTGTTTAGATACCTTCACGACCATGCTTTTATTTCTCTTATGTGCCTATACACTTCTCCTTTTGAGACAAAAAACCACCAAAAAGCCAAAACCAGAAAGGAGGCTCTCAGAGTATCCAACAGACAGCTAAAATATTTTAAAATGCTGTAAGATCTTTTAAGAAACTCAGTGAAGTCTGCATAAATAAAAATAAGGCTGTATACCTGGAAAGATTTTCTTCACCTAAAATCCTTCTCCACTTTGGGGAGGTTTACAGTAAGATTTCCTGCAACTCAAGGGCCAAGCTTCCTGAAGGACAAGCTCTGTTCTGACAAGGGGCTAGTGGTCTCGGTTTCTGTCCCTGTAGGGGTCCTAACAAGCAACACAGGCTGCTGGAGACAGAGGACATGCTATGAAGAACACACTACTGCATCCTTTTAACAGGACTGTGTCTCCTGCGAAGACTTGCAGCTGATGGCAGCTTTTGTACCAGCCAGATGAGAGGCTGGGGGGACTTAATTCCCTCCTAGAGATCCCAGGGGGATGGAGTTAGCTGCTTTCTCATCTTGTACATGATGCCCAAACACACATCTTGATCTGACACATGAATGCGAGAGGAAGCACTTGCTGCTTTAGCACCTGATCAGCAGAATCAAGGAGAGCTCAGCTCTGTGAACAATACATACACCCTTTCTTTAAACCACCTTGGCCCAGAAATGCATAAAGTGCTCCCTGCCCTCAGTCTATCTCATAGGTGAAGTAACAGAAAAAAATGTTATTAACGTGTTGAATGTAACACAGTGCATGGCATTTACATAGCATCTTTCATCCTGAAGGATTCCACAGCACTTTATAAATGATATGCTTACGGAAATCACTCGCCCATTAGAAGGAGGACAATACTGGGGTCTAAGTCAGCAGCCAGTTGGACAAATGCTCAGCAGCATGGATTTCGCCAAGGACAACAGCTGGAATTATCTACTCTTGCAAAGAATGGCATGAGCTATAAAGCAACTAATTCTCCTTGGTACCTTCAGTCACTGCTTGATTGTGCATGCCCTATTTGGTTGCATCCACTGGAATTTCCACAAACCTTCCCCTGTTTCTGAGGACAGAGCATTCTCAAAAAGTGGACATTTCTTTCCCTGGTGGTCCATCAGAATGCAATTCTGCTACCAAAGAAGGCACCATGAATGACCTGTGTATGGCACCAGCTGCCTAGGTATGGTTTCAGTGTAGGGCAGCATCTTCAGCTGGTGCAGTCCCATTTACTTGAAAGTATCTATTCCAAAGTGTATCCTCTGGGGTTTCACTTCATAAAACGATTCCATTTTACAATTTAATTTTCCTCTCCTGAAGAAAGTGTTGACAATGGACATAAAACATGACCATAAACATCAAAAAAGAAGGAAAAAAATGTGTTATTTTCCTGTGAACATCAAAAGATGGGTTTCTGGTGTTGCTCTTTTCTTTTTGTCACCTGTGTGCACGGTGGAGTCATCTTTTGTTCCCTCTACTTCTTTACAAGAGACTTCATTGAGGGCAGTCAGCCTTGCCCCCAGGGCAGAGGCTCTCTCTGGATGGACAGAACGCTCCTGAAGTCTGTGGGCTCCGGGTGCAAGACGGAGGAACATTCCTCTGCTTTACACTGTCTGCAGTAACCTGACCAGTGCACATCATTAGGCTCTCAGAGGGAGCACATCTGTCACACACCTTCCATCCTCTCCTTTTACTCAGTTTGATTTAGATGTGGCCTGGTTAGACCAAAGTATTGAGACACAAAAGGAATGTGAAAAAGAGGAAACAAATTTTCAAGCTACTTAGTACTACATATTTACCAAAAAAAGATGAAATTTGATCTGATTTTTATGTGTTTGTTTTCTCTGAAAATCAAGATAGGAGACTGCAAGTCCTCATTCAGAAACTTCCACCACACAGGAAGTATCAATAGATCAATGCTTGCAGGATGAGGAACCTGTGGAAAGCCTTTCACACAGCTGTCTGTTTGTCTAGGCAGCCTCTCCAGCGCAGATCAGTAAGAGTTACACTGAAACTAATAGGAACAATTTTTCCTGTCATATAACTGATCTTAATATATTTTTGCAAGTAATTTAATATGAAACAAAATCATAAAACATCCTTTCATTTCTTTTTATCTATCCAGTATGTTATTTCTGTAGCAAAATTAATGGGAACAAATTTTATGTTTCTTTGGCTATAGGAATGGAGATTTGCTCTGATCTTTATGCACTAGTACAAAAAAGATTCAATATGGCCCATAACTGCTAAAGCATCACAATGTAGCTTATTATAACCTGTCTCCAGAACTTTGTATTAAGCAGACTAATGCACAAACCCCAAAACTCTTAAAGCAGCTATTGTGTTATATAGTAGGAGAATGCTGTAAACAAAATGCTTATACTTGTCAGAATAAACCTGAAAAACTTGAGAACTGCAGGACATAAATTTTCTCGAGCACGGCCACTTTTGCAAACTACTGTAACAAGATACAACATTGAACTTTTCACACTGACAAATAGGAAGGTTTGGTACAATGCATTGGAGAGCTGGCTAGGAATTGTGATTTCTGCTCCACAAACAGCTTGTGTCCCACAATTGCTGAGGTAAAATTAAACACTGAAAAAAAAAAAATCTTGAGCCATGATCTAAATTTCTTTAACATTCAAGAAACCTACAACCCCCCCCCAAGAAAGCTGACGAAAATAAAGCATGAAATCTTTCTTTTCAGTTGTTCATGAAACACATGTGTTTCCACTAGTGTCCAGCACTAGCATCAAAGACAACAGGTATCAAAAGCTCCAATTCTTTTTCTTTTTTTGATGAAAAGCATCACAGAGGTGTTTGAGGAGTCAGCTGAAACTCAGATCTCTCAACCCACCACAAAGGCAGACAAAAAAGTTAGGGTATTCTGACATACCTACTTTCTTAAGACAGGAGACTGTCTTTAAATCTTTTCACTGGAGGAGATGATTGAGGCACACTTAGTGGTGTTATGTGCAAGAGGTATGCAAAAAGCAGTATCTTTCTCTAGACCACCTTCTGGCTATCGGACAGAATTACAGACACTAAGATCTTCCCACACATTATTATAGCCCAGCTGTTCTTTAAAGACAACCCCCCCAAGACCAAGAGGATAAAACTGCTCCTTTTTTCAGAGTCATATCAATTTCATTGGCTTGGTGACCTATATTCTGACAAAGAATTATGTGCCTGTGTAGACAATCATTAGAAAGGATGTTAATAGAATATTTGATACCTTTGTGAGAGGTGAAGTAGGTGTGAATGACAGGGCGATAATTTTAAGATGCACAGGTTGTCTTACAGTACAGTTGTCTGTATTACCTTAACTGCAGAATAAAACATGCAACTCCTACATCAGTCCCTTCACCCACTGATTTTAATTGCTCTGCAGTGCTCTCATTTTACAGATGGAGAAACTATACTCAGAGAAGTGAAGCCACATGGTCCAGCTGACATTGCAGGGCAGTCAAGCAGCAAGGAACGGTGCTGTCGCTTGGTTACCAGCCAATGGCATTACTTGGAAGAACCTACTGCAACTCTCCCTTTTACTCCAAACCATTTGTGCTTTGAGAGAGATAGATACCGAATGAAATGATTGCATTGACCATTTCTTTTGCATTCAGCAACAAAAACTGCATCAAGTGCATTTGAAAAGGTATCCATACTTGAGATAAGCTTCCGTAGTAGACCTCCTTCCGATACGGCATGAAGTCCCAGTTAATGCTATATGACTTGCTACACCTTGTTTCACTTCCCTTCTTCTTAATGTACCTACAGCAGCAGCAGCAGCATGACATACTGAAATCTATCAAATATTAATTTTAAATGCTCTCCAGTGACCAAAAATGCACTCTGAGATTTATCAGGAGACACCTATGTTGATAGTAGGACAGGGTCTCGGTACAAGGGCTATTGCTAAGTCGATTAAGTAGGCCCCAAAATAGACACAACTTTCTAATTAAATCAAAGAGCTTGAATCCCATCCAGACCCAGCTATGAAGCCAGAGCTGTGCAAGTGGAACGCATTCAAACTGGCCCACACTGCCATGCTGGCAGAGCATGCACTTCTGTACAGAGCACAGAGAGGAACCCAACGAGGGAGTGACAGCATGTAGGACTGCTTGGGGCAGCTGAGCACCACCCAGACATCCCTTAGCTCAGCACAGAAGGGACAAGAAGTGGAAGAAGTTACTATTGTGACCAGAAGGCACTGGAGTTAAAGAACACATCAATACCACAACACTCTGCAGCAAAAGGTGAAGCAGTCTGCATAAGCAAAGTGAGACACAGTTACTTGTGTACTAGTTAATGATGCCGCCATGAGCACAGGTGGTAAGCACCCTGCCTTCCTTGGAAGCAGCATTTACCAGTAACAATTGTTAATAAGGGATTCAAAATCTTCCAGCTGATGGCTGATCAGTCATGAAGGACACTTGTCCTGTTCACAATAACAGCTCACAGCTAGCACTCCCCTGCTCTTTCCATACCTTGAAATATATTTTAAAATTCTACCAGGAAAGATAATACGCATCATTCCTTACTTTCTTACTGCTCCCATGGAAGCAACCAATATAGACAACATCTGATGATTTTCCCCCCCCAATGTACCTGGAAATATTCTCCCAGAGAGAAATGATCAGATGCGATTCTAAATTGAGAAGGTGCAGATTTGCCAGACTGCCGACACTATCAAACCATTCCATGACTTGCCAGAAACACTCCACAGCTTAAAATCCCCATGCCATATATAACAAAAACCAGTGAAATGTCAATAAGCTTTGTGATGCTGGCAGTCACAAGTCCTAAGATTTCATTAGTCAGAAGATAGCCTGTGTTTGGTTTGAGGAGGTTGTGAAGGGGAGGTAATTACAGACTTGGCACATTTATGCAGTAGGGCAGAGGAATTCCCTAACAGAAGAGTTAGAGTGAAATATATATGTGTTTCTGTGTGTGTGTGCATACATGCATACATATATATGTATATATATCTCTATAGAGTAAACTGTGTTTACCAGCTAAACGTCACGTCCTTATAGAAATTTTTAAAAAAAGATTTTATTTCTGCCAGTGTCTCTGCTATAGATAGTATGCCACCTCTGACTTCAGTAAGGAGATAGCAACACTCTAGCAACTATCCACCTATGGCAGCAAGTTCCAGAAGTTCACTGATTTTACAAGGAATTACCTCTTACTGTAAAATGATCCTTCTGTCTTTTTATCTGTGCCTCTAGTTGTAGCAATTGTTAGATCAGCTCATCCTCTGCCTTCATAGTTTTGCAAATTTTTTAAATTTCCCTCCCACTTTCATCATTCTTCACCCCCTCATTCTCTTCTCCAAACCCTGGGAGATGACACTACCAACTCCTCCCTATCCTGAGAAGTCCTGGTTATACCTTATGTTTTGGTTACTATCATTTTACCAGATTCCAATCTGTAAAAGAACATTTTTTCTTGGAATCAGTGCAGATGTATTTGTTTGGTGAGGAAAACTACTAAACGCTTTTTGAAGTTGAGATTTGTATCTCCACTGGCTCTTTACCTACATGCAAATGCTGGCAGAGCAAGTCCGAGTAGCAGCATTTCCCTCTGCAGAAGCCCTGGTGACCTCCAACGGATCATATTTGATGCCATGTGTTTAGTGGCCTTTCTCTGAGATGTACTTACAGCCCATCTTACCAGGACTACGTCAGTCAGTGGCATATGCATTTCCCAGGGTCTCTTCTACAGTCATTTGCTTAAATATCAAAACCAACACAGAACCACAAACTGCTTGAATTAGTCCCAGGGTTAGGACAATGCTCATGTGATACAAGGAAGCACCCACACCGTTAGCAGGAAGACAAAAGGTAGTCAGGTGAGCTGAAACAACCTAAGCATAAGCCAAGCCCTGCACACCACACAGAGCCACTTGACTGGCAAACAGGATCTGCATGTAGGGACAGCAGCACACCACACCCGGACTCTTGTGTGTAACTGAATGCCTCGCAACAAAGCTGCTCCGGCAGAAATTTGGCTGAGACAAGAGTGCAGCTAAAGGACACAGAGCTTTTGCTTTTGTACCAATAATCATGTGAATGCCCTCTCAGAGCACTGACGCCAAAGTCAGGGGCTTCCACTATGATTAAATCATCTGTGATGTTGACTTTATTAACTGCAAATAAAAACTTACTACAGAGTAGAGCACATCTGACACATTTTTGCAGTTTCTCATTTAAAATCAATGTCAGTGACTGAATAAGAAAGTCCTATTTCTCATTCTTCTGTTATGAGAAGAAGTCAAACTAAACCTGAACCATGAACTGTTTCAAAATGTTTCCCAAAGCTGGAAGTAAACTTACATTGTTATTTGGGAAATTTTGCTGATCCCAGATCCCAAACTGAAATTGAAGCAAAACAAAGACATTTCTAGCTCAAAACACCAGTTCAGCTGAAAAGCAACATTCCCCGGCACATTCCGTGCAGCAAGAGGACAGTTTGACTTTAAGAGTCCTTTAAAAACCACCTCCTGCCCCATGTCTCTCCTTTTCTCCCTCCCTTGCCACATTAAACACTTGCAGATGGTCACAAACTTTCTTTCCTGGTATCAGCTACCCTCAGGGACTACCTGCTAAGGTGAGTTTGAGGTAAACTGCTTCTTGCGACTCCTGTTTCTCATTTGACTGTTGTTCACTAGCCTTAATTTCCTCCAGAAATTCCACTACTATACCTAGTGGCAGGAAGTGTGATGGATTTGGGTTTTCACAAGGGAGAGAAAGGAGATTTTACCTGTGAATGAGCTGACCCTTCTATCATTCCCACTCCTCTGGCTAGTCCTTGCCCCACCTGTATTCCTGGAAACACTTTTTTTCTCACCAGCAACATGGTCCCCCATACTAAATTTCAGGTTTTAAAAAATCCCACTACAAGCCCAGGACTAAGAATGATGCTCACGGAAATGGGAAGAGATGGAGGTTGACCCTTCTCGTTGTTGTAGGGGACTCTGTTAACTGAACAGTAAACTGTTACTGGCTTGGAATCAGAGCTCAGTTAAAACAGCTTCCATCACAGCTGGATCTGACCCAGAACAGATTCAAACATACTGGTTCAATTCCCTGGTTATAAGTGTCTTCTTGTAATGATAAGCTGTAATCAGCAATTAGGAAGTGTTCATGGTGAGGCAGTGCCAGAATTCATGTAAGGAAGGTCAGCTGTGGGCCTAGGTCTCATAAAAATTCCAAACTGGAATAATAATCTCTATGCTGAGCAAACATTTTAATATTGACATAGCTAAAGCACAGTTGAGATGGGGAAAAAAGGCAGGAAGCATTTGTCATCTATAGGAAGACAACAGGGTATACACATTCCTTAACATAAAGATGTTACAGATTCCACTGGGCACCATGCAATTGCAGAGTCCTTGTACTAATGCCTCGCTATATGCAGCAGGGTGTATCAATAGATTTAAGTATTTAAGTATTTAAGAGCTACACACATGACAGGAAGCAGATACACCCTGTATAAGTAATGCATGATTGTGCCAATGCTCCTCATAAGCACTCTCTTGATGTTCTCAGCTATGCTCAGGTGAAAGGTACCTAATGAGAGACAGGACAGCTTTAAACTTTCTGGTATTATCTCCTCTTGGAGAATTTTCTCTGGAGCTTTCCCTGTGATAATTTGCGAACAATTCATCCCACCCTCTGGTTAGATCAGGTTTCCAGATGACTGTAACAAGTGTGAGAAGCACATGAAGCTGATGAAAATGTGGCTTACACATTGCCCTCCTTTTGGCTGCTGTGTAGCTCAAGCCCAGCTCCCCACTGCCCATTTTGTGGACAGACTTCCAGGCTAGAGGTTCATATGGGACAAGATTACTCTCAAGAAGATTCTGTGAAAAGACATAAACGTGCAGTTTGTGTCACGGTGAGGGCTACACACCGGCTTTGAAAGGAGCACACAGACAGGGCAATGAGTGATAGGACATGAAAAGGACTTTTAAGAGGAGAATGAGAAGAGAAATAACTTCTGTCCTGGAGTCATCCTAACACAAAGTGCATCCTCTTTTCAGCACTGGCTAAGAGGAACATTTTCAGTTCACAGTTGGTGGTTCCCAAGAGTACAGCTGGGATGTTCTAGTTTATACTTGTAAACAACAGTTCAATCAGTAGAGGAATTTTTCTGTCTGCAGCTTGGATCACAACAATTCATACCACTAAGAGCTTTTGTAGAATTCTGAAAGAAGTCTTTTGGATTGTGTCTTTTTGTTACATGTTGTTTTGTTTGTTTTGGTTTTGTGTTAGTTTGGGTTTTGTTTGTTTGTTTGTTTTTAAAGTCATTATACTGGTGTGGTATAGTTTTAAACTGATACAGTGCTCTTTAAATGAGATAGAGCAAGTTACCACGTGTTTTGCAGCGCAATCCTTTCCCCACCTAGTTGAATCAGCAGCTCCTTTCTTATTACAATCTCATTTATCCCTATGTCATTCTCCCAACTGCCAGCTAAAAATCTGTTTAATGTGCTTGCAAGGGACAATGCACAAGAAATGAAATAACAAAATAAAAAGTAATGATTTTGTAAACTGGTAATCGTTTCATTCTTTCCAGAGTGATACAATTTTATAAAAGGAATAAGAACATGCTGAAAAATCAGGGTATGGCCATTTGAGCTTCTTTTTGGTTCATTTGAGGAAGAAAACACTAATAATAATGTGTTTGGGTTGAATGAAGTCTCCTTTGATTCATCCCATTTCTTCAATTTCACAGGGAGGAAGGATGGAAGAATATATGCAATTAAACTATTGGTCTAAAAATGACAAAGCTCTAAACCTTTGGAGGTGCTGGATACGTAAAATCCTGTTATTTCAAGTTCATATATTGACTCAGATTAAGGACAAAAAAATCTTTGTTCAGACGGAAACATACTGAGAGGGCACTGCTTTCTCTGCAAGGCCTTCTTAATTCTGAAACACTCTTCTGCCTGGTAGATCTCCAACTTGTTGCTCTTGGTACATGAGCTGAAGTAACCCACTTGCAGACAATTTTCAGGGAAGAAATGAAGTGAGGGTGATGGTGTGTGCAGTATTAATATTAGGTTGATACAATAGTGGGAAATCATTAAGTTTGTTTCGAGGCAATGTGTTGCAAATTGAAAAGTATTTTTTTGTTTCTGGGTCTCCAGAAAACAAAAGCCCCAAAGATCAAACTTTGAAATGTGTCATTTTGTGCTGGGTAGGATTTTCCTAAACATCTAAGGAAGTTGACATCCTGACTTCCATTTCAATCAATGGGACTGAAGCACTCATGCTCAGAGATTTTGAAATTTTGAAAAAAAGATAAGCATTTATCTTTTTAACCATCTAAATACTTTAGAGAGTATTTGGACCTGTGGTTAAATACGTATGTGTTACAGAAATGGAAATTTAAAAAATGACAACAGAATAAAAGGTGGCAGTCAAACAGTAGCCAGGATTTTTTTCAGGTATGGTTGATAATATTCAGGGGTGGTGGGAAAGTGGAGTCCAAGTCCAAGCAACAGTACAGCCACTTACGAGCATGTGTCAGAGATTCCCTCTCTGCGGCAATGCCTTTGTCGCAGAATCACTGTCAAGCAAAAATAACTATCAATTCATAGCAACCAGTCAAGCTACCAATAGCAGTTAAAGCAAAATATTGAAAAAAAAAGTCCCCCTACCTTAAGTGTTAGCACTTCCCACAAATTTGGCCACATTTTCCAATCTAAACAAATATAGACTGAGCTCACTTGAGTCAGTCTAACTGATGTGAAAGACTCTTCCCAACCTCCAGAGATAGATGTCAGCTAACCCATTGCAGGGAGGACCAGAGTGATGCTGATTCTGAACTACTTAATCAGCATTTCATCACAGAAAAGGGAAATCTGAGAAGAACCTCATAACCATAGTCACAGATTTGGCCAGGCTTAGAGTGTGCTTGGACAGGCAGGCAAATTCAACAGGCAGCAAAGACAAGGTGAGAGGAGCACCAGCATGTTAAAGTGGCTGAGCCTGAGACAGCTTACATGCGCTCAACCCCCCACTCACAGGCATTTTCTCAGGATGAAACACTACCACTCTCATCATTTTTTTGACCAAGCCAGGTAGATAATGTCAAGAATTCTTAAATGACCACTGCTGCAGCATCCTACATAACTGCTACAGATAGAGGAGATAATAACAATCTCCAGCTGCCTGTAACATTGCAATTAAAATTCTAGAAAACATTGGTGCAAGTCTGTAGGAGCCGCACAACAGCAGAAAAGTCAAACTTTCCCAGTATTAAATAATTACATCATCATGCACATAGAACCTAAAACAGAACCAATCTTGTTCAATACGTAACATATTCCTTATTCTGGTAAGTTATGAGAAAACATAGCAAAGTTTTACTTTAACAAGGTGAAAAAAACCACCTGTTCTCAAAGGAGTTTACTATTACAACACACTACACTTAACATTTTTGCAGTGAATTAATCTAAATAACATGTAAAAGACATGCCCAGTATTTAAATACTGATTAAAGCTCATGCAGATTTCTATAGAAAAAAGGAAGTGTCATTGTGACCATTGTGTTTTATTAACTTTCACATAGCTAAAAAAAATGACCCTAATGAAAAGGTTTGCATTTCCTTAACCTAATCAATTGTTCAGCTCTTCATTTACTTATATAATTTATTACTCTAGTTAGAATCTTGATTCCAGTGTAGGAAGGTATGTGCAGTGTCTATGTTCAGAGGAACCAATCACTTATGCACAAACTGTTGATCCTTTTGGTTCCAGTTATAGCTGTAATTCATTTGTCCCACTAAACTGAGTTTAACAAGCTTGAATAATAAAGATTCAGCTTTAGCTCCTCAATCATACCAATGTGTTTCTTGATTCAGTATCTTTTAAATTAATTCGGAAGCTTCCACAGTTCCAAGAGAAAATTATTATCTTATCATCCTCTTGATTTTTTGATACAGTGAATAATGGAGCTATTAAAAATGAGTAAGATCAGAAAACTTAATTTAATTGATTAGTCGGTTCTGTGAAATCAACATATTTGTGTAAAAGCTATGAAAAACTGAAACAAAAGCTATTTTTCCTTGCACTTCCATATTAGATAAATAGTGTAATAAAATATCGGTATAACAATAGTTTTCCTTCAGTTTTCTTCAAGTATCAGACAGAAGTTACTTTGTTCAATAACTTTTTCACCAAACATATGTCCATATAAAAGAGAAAAGATTATCCAACCAGAGCAGAGAACGCATAACAAAATGACTGCTGGTATCTAGGAACAGTATAATCTGGTAGAAAAGCAAATATTCCTTATAAGAATATATAAGATTCCTTTCATGAGGAACCTGCTCTTTTTTCCAGCAGAACCAGTGGCAGAACTGAGACAGAAGCACTTCTTAATCTGCAGCATCTGTTCATCCACAGCTGTTTGCATTTCATATAATGCTGCCAGTACTGCGAGCGCTGTGTGCCATGGACTCAATGGTCATCTAAGACTTCCTTTTCCAAAAATAGCCCACGACTTTTAGAACAACCTCTACAATTAATGAATGCTTACTATTGAGAGGGAACCAATCACAAGAACTGTTAACCTGTTGTGAAGCTCAGTTATCTTGACTATTAAAAACTTATACTTTCTTGAATCTCATACTTTGTTTTGCTTGTTTTTTAGAGCTTCTTCACAAAATTCTTTTCCAATGACAGATGCTTACAGCCTGTGATCAAATTATCCTTGTCCTCTTTACATGTTTGTCAGACAAGGGCTATATAAGGCACTGGATTTCTCCTCATTCTCATCATTTTATTGAGCCCAGGAATGGACAAGTAGGTCTTCTTCAGCAAAACTTACACTCCTGATCAGCAGTTTGTCAACATCAAAACTCTGCCATGCTCTTTAATTTTTTTCCAATGCTTTAGAAAACTATTGCTCCATCTCCCCCTATTTTATAACCTATTCTAATAAAACTCTTCAAATTGCATTTGACTGCTCTTTTCCTTTGTTTCGACCTTCATCAAAGTCCACAGGCCTTGAACATAACAGAAAACAGAGAAGTAATCTGGTCAGAATAACATGTGAATTCAGGAAAGACCATTACAACTTGTAATGTTGATCAACTCAGCAAAATCCTCTATCTGTGAGTCATCAGATCAATTCCATAATACAAATACAAATATGAAGAAGACAATAAGCTGAAAACATTCACTAAGTGTACTGATTTATGCCACCCAAAAAGTCGCCAAATGTTAGGTTCCTGCTGAATATAGTTCAGCTATTTCTCTGAATTCTAGTCAATGTAATTACGGGGTTTTATTACAGGATTCACATATTGCCTTTATAGCTTCAACATCTATTTCAGCTTCAGCTAGAATTCATGAAAGCACATTCCCATTCCTTAAAATGCACTGCATGAGGCACATTCTGGGTCAGAGTCAACTCTCACACAAGTAAATCTGGATTAACAAAATCCACAGAGGCTGATGTACTGGTACTAGCACAAAGCAAACAGTAAAAATGGACTCACATCCACAAATTTTAAAAGCAAAGAGCTCCACCTTATCAAACTATAAAAAATCCTTGAATCTGGGAGAGAAGAAAGCAGAAAATGAAAATAAAAAATTAATGCTCCCCTAAGGAGATAAAACTCGTAATGACTTAAAAGTGACTTAATTGTTCTACTTTCCTTATAGCAGTTTCCATGGAAGGGAAAGAGTAGCAGAAGGCTGAAGTTCAGCTGTTTCTTCACTGTGCTGCAGTCTCGAAGAATCTGATATGACAATACTGTGCTCAGTTGTTTGAACAACTTAAAACACATGCTAGGCAACTTAAGGAAGGAAATTAATATAGCTTGCTCATTCCATGGGAAAAATGAATTAGGAATAGAGCCTGGGACACATCTTAACAAAAAACCCACTTATATAATGCATCACACTAAGCAGCAGGTGAAGTATAAGTAGAAACTGAAAGAAGATAACGTTGTTCAAAATTGAAGTATCCCAGTACTAGGGATAGCTTGGCATTGATTCTCCACTGAAATTTAAAATAGGATTCAACTGAACTGAATTCCTAATCCCTTCACACTCAGAGCATGGATGTTTTATCATTTGTTGGAGCAAGGAAAGGAGAGAAGAGTTTTTGGCTCCCCCTGAGCATTGGGGTAGTCCACGCACTCATCACCTGGTGCAGTCCAAGGGCTGCATGGCCCCCATTTACATCAACCTGCAGCTATCCTCATCCACACTCTCTGGCAAAAGCATTATTATCCACACCAAGGCAACACAAGCTTTGATTTACCACTGGCATTGATCCCTGTTACTCACAGGCCCTTGTATAGTATGTGGATATTGTCAACAACATCATCCATGCTACACTGATATTCTTAACAGCAAGCACCCCTGTACTGAATTACATAGCAAATGTACTCAACAGGGCATTGCGTGACTCAGAGCATATCCAGAAAATCTGAATAGGCCACCCAAATAATGAAATAGCAAGTGGATTGCTTTCAAAGTTGTTCACATTACAAGCAGATTACTCATATCCATGACCCTATTTAGACCCTATCTTAAGTTCAAAGATTCCGGCTACATTTTATGTGTAGCTGACCTCCGTAACATTCAGAGCACAGCATGGTAACTAGAAAGAAATGTAGGGGTCATAAATGCACAAACTGTTTAGTACACTGCACAAACTATCTCTGCTGTCATGCACAATATCTTAGCAAAAAATAATCAGAAGTTTTGTTCTAACCTGAGTTACTATCACCCTGCCTGGGTCTGCTGGAAATGTAATTGTAACTGCACAAATATAGAACAGGTTCCACTAAGATGTGAACAAAGTAGGGCCTTTAACTGGAGAGGGAAGAGAGAGAAGCTACCACACGTACTGGCTACAGGAAGAAGCTGCTGAAACAAGCACCCTTACAAGTTAGGTGAAAATCCAACTATTGCAATAAGAATGACTGAGAAAATATGTCA
>VZRR01002333.1:709309-714309 GCA_013398015.1 Oreocharis arfaki
CCTTCCCTTTAATATCTCATTCTTTCTGAATTGTTATTTATTGTAGCTGACGATGCTATAAAAAAGCCTCATAACTTAAATTGGCCTCTCCATCATCCCAGGGATTTCTCCAGTTATATAATGCTGCTTCAACACAAAGCCAACATTATGCATTGTAGACTCAGTATAGTGTATATTTAATTGATTTGTTCAACAAGAAGGTAGTCATGCTATGATCTCTTTGCTTCACCGGTCATCTTTTGGCAAAGTTTTGAAAAAGTTTTTTAGCATTTTCATGTTTAACTTCTTGCACTTTATTCCGTTTGGCTCTCTGGAAAACAATTCTTTATCAGATAATTTTCTTGACAAAAGAATGCGAAAAATCTCACACTTTCAGCAATGCAGGATACAAGCTGCTTTCACTGCAAACCACTAAATAAGCCACCTAAAAAAGTCAGGGTATAAAATATAGCTCAAACTAATATAGGTTCTTCCACATCATCTTCTCCTAGTAATTTCCATTGTACTTTAAATCTGCACAAGCAGCTCATCATTACTTTTTTCCAGTTCTAGTGGCAGACCATACCCTAAAGTAAGATTTAAAGAACGGCTAAGACATAAGCTACATGCCTGTTTCCTCCAAACCACGAGATGCATGTCTCAGATTAAAAAATCATCCCCCCCAAAATGAGGAAATAATTCAGCGTCCTCTAGCAGAGCGAGCTACCAGTTTAATTTCAGAAGACGGTTTGCACGAGGCCTTTTCCACACACCTGGCAGAAAGACTGTGATGAGACATGCTTTAAACATTGTCTGATGCCTAAGGGTAGGCAACAAGCTGCTTCTTTGAAAGCAATAATGAGAGAAAACAAGTTATGTGCATTACAGCGCCCCTTTCTCTCCTTTTTCGACACTGTGTTTAAGGCTGTGTCAGCATTCTTGCTTGAAACCCCCGTTTTCGGGGGCTTTATAATGCAGTCGTAAAAATGAATTCCACACTGAAACTTGGCACCTTTTGGCATAAGAACAAATCTTTTTTACAAATTGACAAATCCAAAGTCCTTTTGGCTGCTTCTAGGTTGCACTGTTCCCTCTCTCTCCCTCAGCCAAATCGTAGCAAACTCACTGTGCTGTTCACTTAATACATCTACAAATAAAATTATTTGCAGGACCTCAGTTTATTTAATGGGTGTGGATACTTTTGGTAGTTACTTTTTGAAAGCATTTGATAACTCAGGACTGAAAGATAAGCTCAATGACATAAATACATTTTAAATTATTTTATCTCTTGTTATTCTTTACTGTGTTAAGATTCATGGTGATTTAAATCTTAAGAAAAAAGGTTATTAAGCATGAAGAATACTCAGTTCTAGTGATATGTTAGATTGGAAACTTCACGAACTATCAATGGCATAGCCACACTTACTGGAAAGGAGTCTTACAGCGGCTCCTTAAAAATGCACAAATGTGTATTTAACAAACTAAATGTGAATGGATGTGATGAGGTTCTTATAGACCATGATGCAGTAAAATATATTTTAAAACTCCCTAAATAGGTTTTAACTTGATTAGGTCAATGTGTGTGTTTAAAGCTTAACTTATATGATCAGGTCAGTAACTGGTATTTGGGGGATTTTAAAACAGTAATTTTTAAAGATTTTAGTTCGGTATTTTTACCAAAAGGCAAAATAAAAAACCTGCAGGGTTTTTTTTATACCTGCAGGCTAAGGTATAAACCAGACAGGGTCACGAAATTAAAAGTGAAGGCTGACATTATGGTTCAAAATTGCAGAGGGCCACACACAGCATGAGATGTGTCAATGCTGTACACGCTGTATTGCCCTGACGAACTGCACAAGCGAAGGATAAAGTGCGAAAGAATAAAAAAAAATTTGATCTCTTTTTGATGACTGTTTTTCTGATACAGCTTATATTGACCTGGATCTTTAAGTTAGAAGTCTTACACTTCCATATTTTGTTATGAATTCAGCTTTTTCCTCTAAATGCACACAGATTTTAACAGCTAAACTTGTTTGATATTTTGATTTTTTGGCCTTAATTTATAAGTTTTATAAGTTACCAATAGTTTATTGCCTTCTAGAGCTTTTTGATTCATGCTCTGTTTGCTTTCCCTCTGTGAGGTTTATGGCCATGGGACCTAATTTGCTAGTTTCATTATGTATGTTAGACAAAATCTGTATTGCTAACAGAGCTCAGTTTGGGTCTGAAAGTTTTATTTCTAAAGTTAAACCATTATTGTGTAACAAATAGTTACTCAGAAAATGCCCTTGCATCTGTCAGTTCCCTGAAGTCAACAACTGATTTCAACTCTTTGTATTTAAACTAATTTTATCATGAAATAGCATTACAGACCAGCACTGCAGTGCACTGCATAGGCCTTCACCCACAGCTTTCTAGGCAGAGTCTCTTTACCAACACAAAGCAAGAACTGCCAGTGGTGAGGAACAATTTGGATGGGATTAATGAAACAGTGGAAGTCACACAATGGGCACAATTGCACTGGAAAGTTTATGGGCCACCGTCTCTCTCGATGTTTTTGGCAAGCTGAAATACGGGCAATGCATGGGTACAGGGTACATGGCTGGGATGCTGAGGCTTGGAAGGATATTACCTATGTACAACTGTACGCTTTTACCCACAGTACTAGTAAAAAGCATTGCAGCTACTCATATCTGCTCATATCTTTTACACTAGAATTTGAGTTTCAGTAGATTAGACAAAAATTTGTAATGAACATTTTGCTACCACAGGTATTGAATAAAGTGTTCACCGAGTGAATGTTTAAGGAATGTTAAATGGTTGAGAATAGCAAAACTGGATAAAATCATGACAAAACTACAAGTTTACATCTGAAGTCCCATGGCCATGGAAAGAGAGTCCTGAAAGTTTAAATACAATTATCTGGCACCTAAATAACAATCTCCAAAACCAAATTTGTCTGGGAGCAATTTGGGGTTTGACAGCTGGTAGCCACACATTATCTTCCCCAAGAGAGCAGTCTACCATGTAGCGCTTAGATTTGCCTGAGCTGAACATGCATCTTGCACGTTTTTGCAGCCAAGACGGGAAGGGGCTGCGATGGTCCGCAGGTGGCAGCTCTGGTGGGTGACACAAAATGGAGCCTCCAAGGGGCTGAGCCAAGGTGACTTCTGCAAAGTCCATCTCAATTGGAAACATTCTCCATGGCTTCTAATAGGAGCAGATTGGTTTTTCATGGGCTAAAATTCAGAGAGGAGGGAACCAGCTTGCCTTATGATTATTCATACCATTGTTTAGGTTTTAGACCATATTCAGGTACTGGGCATGCTCCCTGCTAAGACAGCTTTTGTAAGTATGCTGGCTGTTTAGTTTGCCAAGCATATGTAAACAGTTTAAAAAATGAAATAACTCTTGTGTATTAAAATATATATTTATTGCCCCCCTCCCCCTAAAAAAACCCAATTGTTTTTCATTATTACTTGCATGCCAAACTTCATTTAAGCAAATAAAGATATTTTTTAGGAATAGGACTTTTTAAAAAACAGCATTATAGTTATGTAAAATCTATGCTCCTGTAATTTAAAACAATGCTACCCTGGAGTTTTAAACTTTCCAAAATGAGGATTTATAATGAAACACCTGACAAAACCTTAACATACAGACACTAATAAGTTATTCTGTAAACAATGAATCTGATTCAGATTTCTAAAAACCCACCTTATTTAGCTTAGCATGACTTCACTTACTCCAGTGAAATAGTTTCCCCCATTTACCTTGTTGTGAATGGTTGCAATCACGTATGGTATATGGTAAACACATGTTGGGGGATCTGTACGGATCACTTTTTTTAAGGTCGACATTGACAAAAATGGATAGTAGATGAAGTGAGTTTTCTAATGAGTTAGCCAGAAAAACACTTAACGAATAAAAATAAATGTGTGTTGCTTCAAATGCCATTGTAGTCTGTGTTTTTACCTTATAGCTGTTCAGTTTTCTTGGTCCCCCTGCCCTGTGACATTAAATCTGCCCAGCACTCTTGACAATATACTTTTTGGTTTCTGTATAATTTGGTCATTTTACTAATAGAGTTTACAGAAATAGTATGTTCTATTTACAGATAGTGTTACTTACAAGCAAATGGCAATCGTACGCCTATTCCAAAAGGCTGAAATGGCTCACATGAGGTGTTATTCCAGCTGTTGTAGGCCTTGGAATGGCCTTAGGTGCTGACTCAGAGTAGGACTTTGTGTTGGAGAATCCTGCACTAAACTGACTAAACTGTAATTCTAATGAGGCCCATGACAAGGGCGATAGCTGCTGGGGTGAGAAGGCAGAACTGGTAACTTCACTGCCTGAGCTAGAGCCCAACTCAAAATCCAGTGCATGAGCACAGATTTGCACTAAAAGAATGATGATGGAATAGAACTGAGTATGTAGTTGCTTCCAGTCATGTAAAAACTATAAATCATGTGAGTATTTGGCATTTTGAGTAGATATTGTAAGTTTTCCTCAAAGTATTTTCTGCCAAGGGTTTCATTGTGGGGTTATTTAGCTTTGCAGCATGGCTCAGATCATCCCATTTACTGTCTAGGTGAGTAACAACCTGAGATCATTGAATCACCACAGGAAAACTCCAAAATACATTGAAAATCTGAGAGGTGTCAGTCATCTCTATTTCCTGGATTTTGCATGAATATTAGAAGATTCAGGATTGGGTAGGACACCACACTTTTCAGCTGGATAACATCAACTTCATTCTTAGAACAAATGTTTACTTCAAAATGTATATTCCTGACACACTAAATTGGGATGTCTAAAAAATCCAGAAAAATCAAACAATTCCTTATAGGGCCCTTAACATGCCAATTTCCCCTAACTTCTTCCACCAATAGAATCACTTGAACTGCCATCACCTCTTTATCTCTTTGTGATACAATGTACAGCTTTTAATATAGAGCAGCAAAGTTTTCAGTAGACCAGTTTGACTGGTATTCAATGAATACCTTACTCAACTGATCTAG